>JAJKFI010000043.1:5350958-5385833 GCA_029204185.1 Lerista edwardsae | reverse complement strand
TGATTGATTGATTGATTGATTGATTGATTGATTGATTGATTGATTGATTGATTGATTGATTGATTGATTGATTGGAAGCTGCAATATGCTTCAGCTGTTCTGAGGGCTTGGTTAAGGTACCACAACTGTCATGTTGATGCCATTTTCATGAACATTTTGCGGTTTGAATTGATACTAGTCTACAGGTCCAAACTGTTCATATGCAGATTCAGGACCCATGGTTTTAACTAACCTGCAGTGCAGGCCAGACCAATACCCCCTGCCCCCCAGGCAGGGTAGAGCCGGTCATGTCCAGAGGGTGTTCTGAGGCTCGGTCTTCTAAAGGCAAAAAATGGTCACTTCCGTTTTTTCAGGGGAAACTAGAAGTGATGTTCTTTATTCCTTTAAAAGGCAGAATGTCCAGGGAGGGCACACACAGCTGCCCCAGCATTCAGAATGTCTTTTGGAGCACAATCCTAACCTGGAGTGAGGCCAGCACAGTTGGGCCGGCAAAGTTTGACCCGCACACCGTAAAGGATGTTTGGACCACTCTTGGAGTCAGAGCGGCCAGCACACAGATGCACGCCATCCTCCCTGACTCAGCGAGTGGTCCAAATGCACTTTACGGTGTCCCTTGTTCTGGTCAAACTTTGCTGGCTTAACTGTGCCAGCCTAACTCCAGGTTAGGATTGCACTGTTAAAAGCATAAAAAGTTATTTATTTCTGGTTTTCCCTGAAAAACTGGAAGTGACCATTTTTAGCCTTTAGAAGGCATTCCGAGCAGTGGTGGGATTCAAATAAATTAACAACCAGTTCTATGATGTCATAGCCGGAGCAAAAAAAAAACCCCGAAGCCAGCCGAGGTAAGCGAGTGGGCGGGGCCCGGCCATTTAACAACCGGTTCTATAGAACCTGGGCGAACCCCCTGAATCCCACCACTGATTCCGAGGGCAGGGGAAGCTCTGGATGGCCTTTCCAGGCCTCAGAAACCCCTCCAGACATGACCAGAGCACAGGTCTGGCCGCATTCAGAGAGCTTGGCGTCCGGACCCCATGGGTCTTTTTATCTGTGGGATCTCAGCATCCATGGGGATTCTTTTCTTGGAACCTCCATGGATGTTGTGGGTGATCCTGTATTTTTGTTCTAGACAGTTGCGTCCTGGTCATTACCGTCCCTCAACATTTGCATCTTTCTTTTTTTGTATCCTGGTCATTTGCATCCCACTATAACTGGGAAACAAACAAGAACTAGGCAAGAAATCCCACGTTGCATACTCTAAGCCTCTTAGCCCCAACCCTACCTTTGCATTTTAAAAATAAAAAGTATAACAAATATAAAATACGCATATTTGGGGACACGAATGGGAAGAATATAAAAAGAATGACTGGGACGCATTTGATCGGGATACAGTTGTCTAGCGCATAACAGTCCTGTCACTTCTGGAGTGTATGCTCCTTAGAAAAGACTAAAAGTCTAAAGAATACTCTCATTCTTTATTCCAAGGCAGGACTATCTACCTACCAGCCTGCCAAACAATCAACCAGTGGGAAACCAGCACGCCATGTGCCACATAAACAAGGTGCATTTGCTGTGCCAAACGGTCCCTGCTGCAGTATCGATAGCGCCAAGTGACTCGAGCTAGTTAGCCAAGCCGCATGCCACACGCAAAAGCAGACATTGATATGCTGTTTACCCAGCAGAGACCTACACTAGCCATCTGCCCAGGCACTGGTGTTACTTGAAAGGCAAAAGAGATCAGCAGCCCAACGTTCTGAATGAAAGATCCTTGTCTGGTTGTTTTACAAGGCTCCCGGAAATAAAAATAAAACAACTTGCTGATAATTAGCTCTAAAGGCACACCAGTAAGAGCGCTTTATCAAATTACAGGCGCTTTGATAATGGGCCAGGGCTTGCGCTGTGAATTGCTAATTAATTCTTTCTTAGTCAAATGTGTTGCTTAATTAAAGGGTGCACTGATTTATAAGTACATGTCCCTAAATATTATTCATTCCGCATCTGGTGGGGGAGAAGAGCAGATTGCTGCTGGGCGGCTACATTTCTCTTCAAATTATTTCATTACACCCCGCCACGCTCCCTCAGCACTGATTGTGACAGATTCGGGAATTATGAAGTCATAAATACAAAGGGAATCGCTGGCAAAACGCGGCTAATGGGAAATGTTCTCACAACCTAAAAAAAGGAATATTTCAGATTATGACAAAAACAAGGGGAGATGGTGAGCAAATCATAAAGCAATTGATTTATATGCCATCTCTAAGAAAATGCAGGGAGTACTAGCATCCATCATAGATTAAGAATGAGTCAGGTCAAACCAACCAAATTTCCTTCTGTGGGGCTTTAATGGTTTCGTGGATAAGGGGAATGCAGTGGTAAAATTTTGACTTAGGTAAGGTTATTGATAAACAGTCATATAATATGATTGTGAGCTGGGAAAATGTAGGCCAAAAAAGGCATTAGAATAGCTAGAAAACAGCATGTAGAGATTTGGAGCAGTCGTTTGGAAGCCATAAAAAGCATTTCAGTAAGCAAATGTAATATGTCATAGATTGGAAAGGAACATATGTATGAATACCTTTCTGAAAACGTTGGGATTAGTTGGGAAACACTAGTTTAGCTCTATGATGGAATGATATTTCTTCACACACACAATCCCCAGAACTACGCAAACATAGTTTATCATGCAACACTTATGGCCCAATCGTGACAGGGCTGGTTGACAGTGGAACATGTGCTCTGCTGGGAAGCAGTCAAAGCCAGCCATACAAGGCACTCTGGAAGCATGCACATTTGCATGCTGTTGGAGCACCAGGGGGAAGTCCAGTGCCTTCCTATGGACTCTGGAGCATCCGGAAGAAGCCGCTGACAGAGGTAAGGTGGTGGAGGAGGCGGGAAGGGGGAGGGAGAGCAGAACAGGATTGGGGAGGACGGAACAGAATGGGATGGCATTGCGGCAATTCCAGGAGGGGTGAGAGAGTCTTACTGGGCAGAGGGAGGGGCAGAGCAGGGGGTGGGACTGGCAGCAAAGCAACCTTCACCACTGGATCCTATCCGCCATGTCGGGCTGTGCGCCCTGACATAGAGGTCCTCTTGTCTGCATTGGCAAAATAGCAGGTGCAGACATGAGGAGAACTATTGGCAGGTCTCCGGGCTTACCTTGTCCTTTGAGGACCCTCCTGCGGCTGCCGCTAGATGTAGCAATACCCAGTTGGCTACTGCTGCACCCACAGCGGCCAGGATTGGGCTGCTTGGGTGCAGTCCAACCAACTTTATCCAGGGAAGGGCAATGCAGCTCTGAGGTAGGGGAAGAAACACTCCCTTACCTTGAGGAGGCCTCCATGACTTCAGGATGCAGCACAGGACCCATTGGCACAGCTATGTCAGTGCTGGAAAGTTGGTTAGGATTGTGCCCTAAAGCTTCAAAAGAACAAACAGCACAGATGTTCATTACCAATGACTTTATTATAAGCACACGTTTGCATATTATACCATAACTAAATAACGAAATTTCTGCTTGCCACAAACTTTGCTCTGAAAGTCAGCTGTTCTAGATCCAGTGCCCAAAGCTACAGTACTGCACCTTGCACAATGTGTCAGGGTGGGCATTGGCTTCTCAAAGGGAACCCAGTGGCTTGGTATTGCCTAGGCTGTGGGCGCCTACCCTGTGGTATTGCTTACCCTGGAGTTAGGCTGGCACAGTTTGGCCAGCACAAGGACTACTGTAAAGTGCGCTTGGACCACTTTTGGAGTCAGGGAGGATGGCGCATGTCTGTGGGCTGGCCTCTCTGACTCCAACAGTGGTTCAAACATACTTTACAGTGGTTCTTGTGCTGGCCTAACTGTGCCAGCCTAACTCTAGGTTAGGACTGCGCCCACAGCCTAGGCCCTTGTAAACTTTGCTGGCCTAACTGTGCCGGCCTAACTCCAGGTAAGGATTGCTTTCTGCTGACACATAGCTCTTCTTCCTACTCCTAAGCAGTGGTGTCATCCAAATGATTTAGGAACAGGTACTCACTTTTGATTTGCACTTGTGGGGGTCCGCCCACCGGAAGTGATGTCATAAGCCAGAAGTGATGTTGTGGCAGGAAGTGAGGTCATAGCCGGAAGTGAGGTCATGATTGTTGCCATGGATGTGATCACGTTTGTAATAACTCCAGCTTGTGGTTGATTTAACTTCTATTGCTTTGCTTTCTAGAGATGTGTATAGACATATTTGGCTTCAACTGTTCCCTGGTTAAACAGCAGGCTAGACTGTACTAGATTGTGAGCCCTTTTGGGACAGGGAGCCATTTAACTTTAATGTTAAATGCAAGGAGCCGGCAAGGAGCAGGAGGGGGAACGGGCGACCAGAAAAAGACCGCGTGGGGGCTGGGGATGCTGCAGGAGGAACCGGGACGCTGGATCTGTGCGACTGGAGGGAGCGGGAACCCCAGGCAGCCTACCTTCTCATGCTTGTTGCTTTATTCTTGGGTCTCCCTCGCTGCTGCCGCTGCTGCCGCTGCTGCCGCCTCCGGTCCTCTCGCTCCGCTGCTGCCGCCACCGCCACACTGTCTGCCTGCCTGCCTCCTCACAGAAAGTGCAGGCAACGGCTGCGGGCGTGCAGTACGCATGCGCAGCTGCTGAGCCAACCAGCCGATGGGGCCAGCTTCGAGTGGGCGGGGCCAGCTCACCTTCTAGGAACCGGTACTCGCGTAGTGGTGCGTAGTGGGTGCATGACATCACTGCTCCTAAGTGATGTGATCAGACAACTGGAGGCTACATTGGCTTCTCATAGGAAGCTACTCTCACACATGAGGCTGAACTGCAGCCCAAGTCTTCCAAACCTTATATGTCTGTGGTGGAAGAGAAGTTTCTTAAACTTACATCTGATACAATGTACCAAACTGTTTAGAACTGATGGCAAAATAAAAGTTTTTTCCACGCATAACACAACTGTAATTTCCATGCATGGCTGAACTATTGATTTGTTAAAGGAAGAGTTTCTTGAAAAATACAGAAATCCTAAATCCTTTAGAGATGCATCAGTAGATAAATTAATTCTATTAATGTCTTAGGCATTAATTGAAGAACGAAATCGAGCTAAGGACAAGGCCGTCTCTTCTTGTAATCTCCTGTGTAATTAACTTTCTAACCGGTAAAGTAATCTTTGCCCTGTAATAATAAAGGATGGAACATTTCCACTCTCAAAATCCCAGGGAACATAGCCTTGTATTATGGATGCAGTTGGAATGAAAAGTAATAGGAAGTTTTATTTTTTAAAAACTTTACATGAAAGGTTTGAAGTTATTTTAAGATGTTTCAGCTTGGCAAACTAAATTAACAGCCTGAGCCTACCAAAATCCTGAGTAATGCTGGTACTTCCGTTGTATCCCATGGGGATTGGTGGCTGTTGGAGGTCTCCTTCAGGTTAGGGGACATTTGCCCCCTTACCCCGGGGTAAGACCCAGCAGCTGCAATGGGTTAACTCGGACCTGAGCCAGCAATATTGTTGATCTGTGCAAGTGGATCTGGCCCAGGAAGGGAGAGGGTTTGGATATGGCCCCAGTGCCACTGTTCCCACTTTCTCCTGGGCCCAATACACCCACCGCCCCATTACTGCCAGTTCAGCCCTCCCCCTGCCCCATTCAACCCCTGCTACCTGGGCAAGAGGCACTTACACAGTTTCTTACACAGTATTTAGCAGTGAGAGAGTAATTGTCCCTCTTCACCAGTGATGTCATGCAGGGGGTACGCGGGGGTACGTGAGTACCGGTTTCTAGGATTACAGCTGGCCCCGTCCATTCGCCCGCCCACTCGTCGACTCCGCCCTCTGCAACATTTGAATTTCCTGCATGTTTGAGTTGCCTGCATGTTCTCAGAGCTAGGCAGACAGGCAAGCAGCGAGCGGAGCCTTTCCTTTCCTTGCCACTGAAAAATGAGTTGCTCTGGGGTTTTAACATGATGCCAGGCCTCCTTAACATGTTCTGGGGGTGCTGTGGAATACTGTTGCAACTGTTGGGTCAGTTTAAAATCATCTGAGGCCTCAAAAAGGGCTTTTTTCATGTCACTTCCTGCCACGACATCACTTCTGGCTTATGACGTCACTTCTGGTGGGCGGGTCCCGACACGTGCCAATCAAAAGTGAGTACCTGTTCTTAAATCATTTAGATGACACCACTGTGACACCACTGCTCTTCACCCCAGCACAGTGTCTTTTCTAGTGACTATTGCTGGTGAGACAGGAAGCCATGTAACCAGTGGCATCCCTACAGGGAGGGTGGAGCTCTAAGTTTTGCAAGGAGCCTTACTCTGTCATATAAATCCCTCCTCTCCCTTGCCATTGTAGCCAGTAAGCAACGCCATGACATTGCTGATCCCCGTGAGGATTGGCTAAAACGGCGCGGGAAAGGAGCGATTTCCACTAGTGCCAGCAGGAAGGCTCCAGCCCTCCTGTTTATTCTTTTATGTGGCATGTAAACTCAAATGCAAGTTGGTTGAGGTTCACCTCTAAAGTATCTGGAAAGGATCTGATCTTTCCTCAAAAGAAAAAAAAATCAGGAATAAATAGAAATTAATCAGGTCATTTACCAGGTAATTTCACGTTTTGGTAGATGCCCTTGCCAGCTTTCTGCTCCTCTAAGCTATCTCTGCATCAGCATTGCTTACTCCAGTGATGGTGAAGAGCTTTTGTCTTCCCTCCCTCGTTGGCAGATGCAGCAGTGAGTTTAAACTCTACAGCAGTGGTTCCCAAAGTGTGGATCGGGATCCACCAGTGGGTTGTGAGCAGTGATGTCATTCAGGGGGAATGGACCAGAACGGGCGTTCCGGATCCTAACGGGCTCCGTGGCTGGTTCTGGGTTCCCGACAAGTGCCAATCAAAAGTGAGTTCCTGTTTCTAAATCATTTGAATGACACCACTGGTTGTGAGCCAGTTTCAGGTGGGTCACGAAGCAGCTAGAGTTGGCCTATGGGAAGATGGGATGCTGGAAAGGGGAAGGGCTGTGTGGTTGTTTTGCTTGTATCAGGATTGCAAATAGGCTTTTTTCCCCCCCCTTTCTGATTCACTTTGCTATTGGAAAATGGCTGAGAAATAACCCAACTCATTGCTGCATTCTCAGGAAAGCAGCAGGCTCTGGTGTCACAATGATGGCACTTGCAGTCATGACATCACTTCTGGTGGGTCCCAGACAGATTGTCATTCTAAAAGGTGGGCCCCGATGCTGAAAGGTTTGAGAGCCACTGCTCTACAGCATTGGAATTTTGCATGGATTTTTTTTTTCCCTGAGGAAGTACTAAAGGCAAAGGGAATCATGGGATTGTTGCATTTTTGAAGACTATTGCTGGGTAAGCACAGGATATGTGGAGCATCAAGGTGGTTGGAGAGGGATGGGGAGGGCGAAACTAAGATTCTTTGAGCTCTGGTTTGGAAGCAAAGTTTGGGGAGTTTGTGCTCCTTTGCAGAGGAGGGAATGCAGAACTCCCAAAGTATGTTTCTGGACAAAACTCAGAAAACTTCACCGATAGTTGTGTGGCAAATCCTATTGACGAAACACACAGGGACAAGTATTAGAGTCCTATTTGATGTCTTCCTTCCAAGTATATTTTGCAAAGACTGTAAGGGTGCAATCCAACGGTGCCCTAGAGCCAACGCAAGCTGTGTTGGCCCTGCAGCGCCCAAGGTAAGCCACTCCTGCGCCAGCCACGTTTGACTGGTGCAGGGGTTATTCTTGGCCAAGGGGAGGGCGGGTGAATCAGGGTGGGGGAGGGCATTCTAGGGGGTGGGCTGGCCCAGGGAGGGGGAGGGGCCTGGATACAGCCAGCCCCCAGGCCGTGTGGCCCCAATTTGGGCCACGTGATGTGCTCAGACCTGCTCCCGCTATACAGTGGAGACGCAGATCCGAGTAGCCCATATGAGTGGCTGGCGACTACCAAAAAAAAAAAAAAAAAAAAAAAAAAAAACTGTGGAGGTCCAGCCTGGTCCCAACCTGCACTGGAGACAGCGCAGACCCACTGGCCTGCCTGTTCCAGTGCCGCTTCGGATTGCGTCCTAAAATTGCAAAGGCTGCAAGAGACTTGACTGTTCTGAAGGTTACAGAGAGTTTTCAGATGCTGAGCCAAGCTCCGGACTCCAGTGGAATTAATAGGCGCTGTTACATCTCTATACTGTGGCACACACCCCATGCCTGCACACTTTGCCTGCAGGAGTATTATTGCATTTCATACATCATTTAAATCCTGTTGCTTTGGAACCAAACAGTGAGCATATGCTATTATGCTAAACAGCTAGATGAGAGGCGAGAAGGACAGACAGGCAGAGAGAATGGAGACAAATGGAAGGGCTGGATCGATTTTTCTTATGGGTTAATAGCTAGGCTTAGATTCAGTCAAAACAATGTTGGGAGCTAGTTTAGTGCGTTGTGTATTTAGAACAATCTAGCTTATTGTTATTAATACAATGAATTTAAAAGTCATTGGACTAGTGTATTGGTGGTAGAAAGGGTGATCCCTATGGTTAGGACATTGTTCAGTGTTCAGTTCCAGAGTCTGGTACAATTTATTAGGATGATTATGTTCAGAAGCATGACTGGCACTGAGATGTGAGTGAAAACAAAGCCAGAGTTTTACGGGGAGATGGGCAAGGCAACCAACATCTGAAAACTTGCATACACAGTCATGTCAAAGCCCACAAAAGGAGGGGTATCTTTTTCCATGCTTTTTCATAGCATAGTTAAGAAGGTCCATCATAAGAAGATAAGAAGAGCCTCACTAGATCAGGCTAAAGGTTCTAGTTCAGCTTCCTGTATCTCACAGTAGCCCACCAGATGCTTCAGGGAGCACATAACATTACTTGATATGTGCATCTTGTTGCCATTCCCCTGCATCTGGCATTCTGAGGTAACTTCAGAAAGTATGGAGTTAAAAAGCCGTGTTGCGTCTAGACATTTAAAAAGCTATATATCTGTGAAACAGAATATATAAGCACAGACGTGTAGCTGAAGTGATTGTTGTCTATAACTATTGATGGTCATTGCATAATTCTCTTGTTGGGTATGCATTTGTTGGATAGACAAGCAAGGAAAAGAAAGTATGGAGGTTGTACTACCCATCATGGCCTGTAGCCTGTGATGGACTTCTCCTCCAGAAATCTGTCCTCTTTTAAAGGCAACTAGGCCAGACGCCATCACCACCTCCTGTGGCAAGGAGTTCCACAGATTAATTACTCACTGGGTAAAAAAGTATTTCCTTTTATCGGTTCTCACTCCCCCAATGAGAGTAAGAATTTTAGTGGCTGTCCCCTGGTTCTGGTGTTGTGAGAGAGGGAAAAAGCATCCCCCCTTATCCACTTTATCCATTCCATGCATAATTTTGTATATCTCAATATGTTCCCCCTCAGGCACTTTTTTTCAAGATTGAACAGCCCCAAATGCTCTTGGCCAGTGATGGTTCTTAAGGTGGTGATGGGGCTACCACTATCTCTGAATTACACTGACTTCTTATATCCAAGGCATTCAACGTGTATCACAGGGGTTGTTTGGAGACAGCCAGCTATTGTAAGAGCAGTTCTGGGAAACTGGAAATATAGGATGGAGACAGTCAATCATTTTTAGATTGCTGAAAGGGGTTGACACTGAGAACTGGTGGCGGCTGAAGAAACTGGTGGCGGCTGGCACCACTGTGATCCTCTTTGCAGTTGTCACTGCTTTCTTTCCTTCCCCATTCTTTCACCTAGACTGGTTGGATAGGGAGGATGCTAGGAACATCCTCCCCACCTGGTCAGTTTAGGAGAGGCAACAGGAGTGGAGGAAGTAAAGGAGATGGGAGGGGGGATTCTATGCACACACTGGTTTTGGGCAGCAGAACCTGATGCCGCTTCAGGCACCAGACTGGCCTGAACCAGGCCTGTGTGCTAAACAGGATGAAAAATTTTGACTATCTATTTGAATAATGTGATATTTAGAATATTGCCATCTACAGGCCTCTGCACCAATAACTACAGGCCTTCTTAGTTATTGGTTTTAAATGGAATTCAAATGAATTACCCCGGCATTATCACTTTAAGAACAGTCCAGCTTTGCCCACCCTTATCTCTTAGACACATGGTTCACAAACTATGCGCCACAGTGCTCTAGGGGACCGCAGCAAACTCACAGCCTGCCCGCCCCCCATGGCCTACTGTCCTTTCTTGCCAGGCCAAGATCACATGAGAAGCACATGAGATCTTGTGTGATTCTTGCACAACTGAGCAAAATTTTGCACATTCTCAGCCTGGCAAGCCATGAAGAGGCCATGCAGCACCCCTGTGAGTATGAAGGGTGCCATAGTGAGTATGGGAAGTATGGCCTTAGCCTGAGAGAAATCCTACTGCAGGCCTGTACTGAAGGACCTCCTTGTCCTTAACCCTGTAAAATAGATCTGTTGGTTTGAAATTAAGGTGCATAATTGATTCAGTGGACAACAAAAGCATGTAGGTTTAAGGACCTCTTACCCCTGCTAACTGGGCAAGAGGCACTTTTTCAAGTGGTGTTCCTCTTATACTATACTGAGCAGGGGAAGTGTAATTGTCCCTATTCACCCTTGCGCAGTGTCTTTTCTAGTAGCTGTGGCTCTGGCTGATGGTGTTCTGCATTTTTTTAGATTGTGAGCCCTTTTGGGACAGGGAACCATTTAACTTTATTTTTACCTGTAAACCGCTTTGTGATCTTTGGGTTGAAAAGCTGCATATAAATACTGATTGATTGATTGACATGACTTCTAGGACAGAGAGCACCCATCTTCGAATCCCAAAAGGCCTTGAGCTATAAATCAGTCCCTGTATCTGAGCTATAAACCAGACCGTATTTTGGGCCCAGGCCACTCTTGAAGCCCATGCTGGATTTCTAGAAAACATAACACAGGCCTGCACAGCTTGTCCTCTGTCACACCAAGTGTGCAGTGTGCGGGGTTTGACCGTTCTCCTATGTTTGCCGATAAGGCAGACAGCCAAAATAAAAGTTTGTTAAGCCTCTTCTAGGTCATGGAAATGACTGTATACAGTTTAGCGAGGCACAGGTTGTGCAGGCCTATCAACACACTCCCTTGGGTTGGGCAGCGTCACAGGTTTGATGGGTTTCTTGCCACATAGTGACAAACTAGAAGTGAAGGGTCAACCAACCATAAACATGTCTGACCTGCTCACATTATAGCATTGCCAACCTTTCAGGATTGGCCTGAAGCCTCCAGGAATTAGCATCAATCTCCTAGACACTAATGAAAGCAATCCTTGAGACATTAGCAGGACCTTCCTGGCTAAGTGGCATCACATCATGTCCGGGGTGTGTGTGCGGAATCTCCAGGAATTGTATCAATCATGTGAGATATAAATCAATAGTCATACAAACCCATGGGAATTTTGAACTCCAACACTGAACTATAAGGCCTGCTGTTTCTCTCTAGAGCAAAGAAGTTGTTAATGGTGTTTCAGGCCCAGGCAAGGCCTGACTGGTAAAAGGGGAGGGCTGTGCATATTCCTAAGCTGATACATAGAAGAAAGTTCCCAGGATCCAGATACAGCTGTAACCTTGGGTGAGACTTGCATTGAGTCAGCGTAATAGCCATCCCTATGCATCCTGGGTAAAAGTATGTGCAAAGGAGGGGTATACATATGAAGGAGGAAGGGAGGGGGGAAGTAAATTATTCTGCATGAGTGCTAGCAATTGGCAGGGTAATAACCAATGAAGGTACAGTAAAGAACTCTGCCTCAGTAGTATAAATTGTTGCACCCATTTTGTGCAAGGTGTGGTACTCAGCTTGTTCTGGTTGGCATTTGCTTGCCACCCATATTTGCAAATATGACAATAAACCTTTCTTTTAAACCATACATTTGGGATCCAGAAATTTATGCTTTACAATCAGAATTGACAACCTTATACACATATAACGTGAAGGTGGAGGGTCTACTCTGAAAAGTGAAACATGCTTAGGAAAAAGGGGCTGAATCTGCCCACTCCCTAACCTTATCTTGCTGTATTTTGTACTGTAACTATCCCCCCCCCAAAAAAAAATCTGGCTCACTTCTGGTGTCCGATCCAGGCTAAGACTACTTGAAGCCATGGCATGCAATGAGGTAGGGAAACTGCTTTCTCTTGCCACTGGCCACCCACTCTACACTTCTTTTTTTACAAGGTATGTGCCTTACCCTCATTTTACATGTGAATTAGGGTGCAATCCTAAACGGAGTTAGGCCGGCATAAACTAAACCAGCAAAGTTTGACCAGCACAAGGGCCACTGTCAAGTATATTTGGACCACACAGATGTGAGCCATCCTCCCTGACTCCGAGAGTGGTCCAAACACACTTATGGGGTCCCTTGTGCCGACCAAACTTTGCTGGCTTAGCTTATGCTGGCCTATCTGCAGTTTAGGATTGCGCTCTAAGTCACAAACACTTGCATAGTGGTCCATTGTGTCTAATTTAGGGTTCAACTGAGTGAACCTTTTCCCATCAACAGGGTCACCAAATGATCAGACAAAGTAGCCTGGAATTTTGTTTCTTTCGGAGCAGATACTACAAAAGAAGGGACCTCCCTACCCCCAGTCTGTTTTTAAGCTACGGTGAATGGATACCTTTTTGTTCTTGATTCCACTTCTATAAGTAACCCTAACTATGGAGGGTTCACCACAGATGGTGGCTGCAGCCATGAAATTAAAAGATGTTTACTTCTTGGGAGGAAAGCTATGGCGAACCTAGACAACTTAATCAAAAGCCGAGACATCACCCTGCCAACCAAGGTTCGCATAGTCAAAGCGATGGTTTTCCCAGTAGCAATGTATGTCTGTGAGAGCTGGACCATACGAAAGGCAGAGCGCCAAAGAATAGATGCTTTTGAATTATGGTGTTGGAGAAGACTCTTGAGAGTCCCCTGGACTGCAAGGAGAGCCAATCAGTCAATCCTCCAGGAAGTCAAGCCTGATTACTCCCTGGAAGGACAAATACTGAAGCTGAAGCTCCAATACTTTGGCCACCTCATGAGAAGAGAGGACTCTTTAGAAAAGACCTCATGCTGGGAAAGATTGAAGGCAAAAGGAGAAGGGGGCAGCAGAGGATGAGATGGTTAGATAGTGTCACCGAAGCGATGAACATGAAGTTGGGCGAACTCCGGAAGCTAGTGGAGGACAGGGAGGCCTGGCGTGCTGTGGTCCATGGGGTTGTGAAGAGTCGGACACGACTTAGCGACTGAACAACAACAACAACAACAACTATGGAGCACCACCTCCTGCTCCATCCACAGACTCTAGACCCTGAAGACCGTCCCACCCCCAGGTTCTGCACAAACTGTTTGACTTCAGCGGTTCTCCAGCTTACCCATTAATCACTGGAGCTCACGCTAATTCACTGTATCTTGAGTTTCTAGGGCAAGTCCTTTGCCCTATTTATAGCAAATCTAGTCTGGCCAATAGAGTATCAATATCAATTCTAGCAGCTGCAATATTATTAACTGATCCAATAACTATCGAACAGCTCTTTTATGCCTTTAATGAGATAATTGGAGCATCAGGGAACTCCATAGCTAGTCCATTTGCATAAGAAATCTTGTTAGCAGTTATTCCCTCAGGGTCCCATTGGTCTTCTTTACTGAGCATTTCCCAGTTTTGTCTGTAGCTTTATAACCGTAATATTGATGCCATAGACAGCGCGCCTGATCTACTGTATCGTTCGGTTATCTGTGCCTTGAAATTGCTCTTTGGAATGCACTCAACACAATTCGCCCAGTAAGTAACTGATCCTCAGCTCATTCCCGTGAGCTGATCTTGCAGGATGGAAGAATTTTCTCTGAAACTGTTTATTATTTGTTTATCATTATTGCATGTAAATATTCATTAACAATTCATGGAATCTTAAATGGCTGAAAAATAGATTCATGAGCTCAATATGTCTCGAGGAGCCCTTCCCTGCGAGAGTGTATTTGTCAGTGAAGGCAGGGCATAGACTCCATGGCGAAGCATGCCTGTGTAATTACTGCTTTTAATGAAGAGTATATTTAACCCCTGCACAAAACAAAGTCGCTCATGTGCTGGTGAGCTGTTTTATGGACCCGCAAAATACGAACGGCTTTCTTCTACACACAGTTAGCACACTTATATCTTCACATTTCCTCTATTAAACCACAGAACTAGGCATGAGCTGAATTCACATTTCCCTCGTTCAAATGGCTTTGCACGGCGTGGCTCAGAAGGCAATGAAGGACTTTCTAGTTGTTCAAAATAAGGGACGAGGTGAGAAGCAGCTACTTGATTGGGCTAGATGGTACCTTTTGGGCTCTTTGCATCACCTTCTGTTTGCTAGGCTGTAATACTACCCTGCCCTCTCTAATGCATGGCAGTGAAACACAGCAGTGCCCTCTGACCAGTAGCGTAGCAAGCGGGGATGAGAGGTGGTCTGCCCTGGGTGACATGCCCTGAGGGGTAATGGGTGCTCCAACCAAGCCCCTACTGAGTGGAAGCCCATGCCTTGTTTGACTGCAGATTAGTACTCCCGTCCTCCCCGAGGCTCTGAACAGATGGAAATGGCTGCTCTAGAAGCAATTCCATGGTGTACGTGATGACGCAACGATATCATCACCAAATAACTTCTTGGGGCTGCACACTGTTCTGCCACTGAGCTATTGCTCTTTTCTGGCTTTGTGCTCCCACCAATTTTTGGATACTGGAATATTATGTTTTGTGATTGCAATCCCAATGTTTTCTATATTGCTTTGCAACAAAAAGTAGTTCACAAAGCTGCTTCCATAGCTAAACAAATTTTTAAAAATTGTTCCCTGTCGGCAAAGGGTTCAAAACCTAAAAGGGACCCGAGGGAGACACCAGCAACAGCCATGGAAAAGGACGTCATTTTGGGGTAAAAGGGACCAGTAGAGGGGTGGTGTGGTAAGTGTTGCAAGCGTTGCAGTGTGCTGTGTAACTGGCTCCTCCCACTTGCCAACAGAGCCAGTCTGGGCAGCAACAGTCTTGGCAGCAATGATGGCAAGTGGGAGGGGCTGGTTACACGGTGCATTGTGGCACCTGCAATACTTACTGCACAGCGCCCCCTGCAGCTGCACTACTGAAAAGGCCTACTGTACAGCTCTCCCCCTGCAAAGTATAAGAAGACCCACTTTTAAAGGTGCCTCTTGGCCTTTTTAGCAGGAGTGTGTTGACAAAAGACAAATTCCATGCTTGGCCACACATAAAGGCCACCATTTCATGATTGGTACCAAAGATCTTTTCAATCCTAGGGGCAGAACATCCATATGATGCCCACCATGGTCAGAAAAACGTGATTGTAAAAAATGGCCCGGCTGATAATTGGCTGTCCCTTCACGCTACCCTAATATCCGATCTGAGGCCATCTCATCCTACATAGGGGCTTAAACCAGCCTATGTTCTTTCAAGAAAAATCTCTGAAATCCTCTTTCTTCCATTTATCTATGCGGAGAACGTCTGTCATGTGGTGGGGCTTTCATCCCAGCAGGACTTTTATCTTCAAACACGTAAACAAACTGGCAGATTTTTATTTTAATTTGGTCGATGTAAGAAAATCCTGCAAACCGTGGAAACCTGCAGTCACATCAATAACCAGGAGTGCCTTGCGGGAGGACCCTTGTGGAGTGCTTAGCCATATCTTTGTCAGTTTTCCTCAGTCACTGTTCATTGTGGACGAATAGACAAACTGTAGCATGTTATTATGGAAGTCTAGCTACAGTCTAGTGCACAGCTGTGCAAACTTAAGCGGTGCCCCACCAAAATCCATGGGTGTTACAGCCAATCCTAACCATATATCCAGTTCTGGGAAGGAGCAGGCTGGAAGTCTCCTCAGAGTAGGGGATCATTTATCACCCAGCCTGCCTAACGGAGCAAATCAGCAATTTAGCTGGCGTGGCTAAAGAAAGTGCAGCCTGGTGCAGAAGGCAAAATGAGGCCCCGGAAGTGATGTCACAACAGGAAGTGACATCACAGTTGTATTTTCATTCTCTTGTGATTTTTTGACCATATCTTTTGATAGAATGAAGATATTGCACTCTGATTCGTTTCATTGCACTCTGCATTAAATTCTGCATTGAATGGTATATAACATGAAGGTATTATTCATACCATACAAAGATTTTCACAATTTAGGCCACTAAAGCATGTTGCCCGGTGTAATTGCATCCCCCTGCACTTCTTTAGCTATGCCCCTGCTCAGATCTACACCAGCTAAATTGCTGAGGCAAGTTTGGGAAGCCCGTTGTCAGGCTTTAAAGCCCAGGAGGGAAAAATATGATTTGGCAAGCACCAGCACTGCCATTTCCCCCCATCTTTGGTTCAGTCCATCCCAGTCTCTCCATTCCCCCACCCTTGCACTGCCTGGCGAAAGCTTACCTGCTCCATTGGGTGCTACTTCTGGATTCATAGCCAGTAGGATGGCACGGGCCTTCCCGCCAGCGCAGCCTACTCACTGGGTGTTGCAATGCGCTTTGCAGCATGTTTGCGACATCTTACACTGGTACAATCCTACGTCAATCCTGACAATCCTATGTCAAATAGGATTGCACTGTTAGTATTTCTAACACGGTGCAGAATTATGGCCTCTGGTTTCAAGGGCTGCAAGTTCACCTAATATCACCCAGTGCAGACCTATGTCTGCAAGTGAAAAGCAAATTTTGAAGTGCGGAAGCTCATCATGGCACCATACATAACCTCCCTCTATGGCCACCACACACAAAGATTATAACATGGAAAATCAACTTTATATTTCACTGGAGGACTTTATTATCCCACCATTTCTTCCTACCTTGAAACGTATTACCTTTCACTTAAAGATGCATCTTGTTTTATTTTACAAACTCTTCGAGTGGATTGCAACAGTTTAAACAAATTGAATACAAATTTATAAAAAAAAAATGAATTAAAGATATCCCAGAACTATCCTGTGTATGTCTACTCAGAAGTAAGCTCCATTGAGTTAGTCTCCCCCTGCTAAAAAAAAATAAAATAAAAATAAAATAAAAATTTAAAAAGTGACCTGGCTTTGCCAATTAACCAACCAAAAGTGTAATTGATTAATCAGTTGAGGAATCTTTAGCTAGGATTCGCCCCCTAGTTTGGCCCCCAGCTGTCCTGGCCTCGGGGGGGGGGGCTCCTGCTCGCTGCAGGGGACAGGTGAGGGTCGCGCCGGGTGCCTGGGCAAGCAGTGGTGGGGCCCGCTAACCGGGGGCAGCCCCCCCCCGAGGCCAGGACAGCTACAGAACGCTGCAGACGGGCAGCCAATCATGCGGAAGCCCCGCGTTAGTCCCGCCCAGCATTCCCCTTGTCAATCTGTGAATCCCATTGCTGGGCAAGACCCGCCTCCAGGACTGAGCTGGGCTGCACGCGGAGGCTGCATCGCTGCGGAGCTTCCATTCAAGCCTGGGTCCATTTGTGGGTGATGAAGGGGAGCTGATAATTTATTGTATTGCTTTCTTGAAGAGTTTTGGAGCGGGCCCCAAATACCTGAAAGCCTAGGGGCCTGGCCAGGGTTTAATACGGCCCTGCCTGAGAGTGAATCTTATTGTACGCTGGCTCTTCTGGGTAGACATCAGTGGTGTAACAGAGGAAGGCAAGGGAGCAAGGCTCTCAAAACTGCAATAGGAGGGGTGATGTCATCAGCAGGCGTACTCAAGTGCTGCCTTCGACCTGAGCCAGGAAGACTTCCAGGTGCTGCACATGGCTCTGGGCAAATACGGAAGTGTCGCATGGCGCAGGGGGTTCACCCAACCACCTCTTCATCCATCACTGTGTTAACATTTGCGGGAATGAGAATTGGTGGGCATTTTTTTCTTTTTTGAGGTTTTTTCAGTCTCTCAAAATGAATCAGATCCAGAATAATATTATATATTAACTTTTTATTCCTAGGTAATTGTGTTGCTGGAATTAAAATTTGTTTGTATTCAATAGCTTTTCCGTAACAAGTTTAACAAAAAAAATTTGTACTGCATTGATCAATTCCTGCCAGTGCTTTAAAACAAACTCAGTGGACACCCCCAGGCTTTCCATTTTTTAAAGCCACGTTACTAATTAAAAGAATGCTTCCAAAAGAAAAATGGCTACTTTTTTAATTACCTATTTAAAATTTTGTTTAGGACCATTACCAAGCCTTGAATCTAAGCCCAACAGTGATATGTATGGGTGTCTTTACTGAGATAAATGAACTTTTATGGGGGAGTTAAGGACCAATTCCATGACATTGATAATGATGTTGAGGGCAGACTGTGGCCTCTCAGTAAGTAACTGTAGTGCCGTACCACCACCCCATGCAGATTCCAGCAGCCACGGTTTCCACAGGGGGTGCTGGAAGTATCCTGCAGATACTTAGGCTCACAGCTTTGCTAATAAAAAAGAAAAAAGAAAGGATTGTTACTAGGATTGGAAGGATAGGAAAATTTCGAATACAAAAGGAAATAACATTAGATTTGGGCTGCAGTCCTATGCACGTTTACTTTTACATTTACTTCTTGGGAAGAAAGCTATGGCGAACCTAGACAACTTAATCAAAAGCCGAGACATCACCCTGCCAACCAAGGTTCGCATAGTCAAAGCGATGGTTTTCCCAGTAGCAATGTATGGCTGTGAGAGCTGGACCATAAGGAAGGCAGAGCGCCGAAGAATAGAGGCTTTTGAATTATGGTGTTGGAGAAGACTCTTGAGAGTCCCCTGGACTGCAAGGAGATCCAATCAGAGACGAACGGAGCCCCGAGTGCGCCCATGGCGGGATGACGAAACCGCGCCCCCTGCACATCACCCCGCCCCCGTGCGTCGCCCTGCCATGCCTCCCTGCACCCCGGAATAGCTCCATAATGGAGTGATACAGATGCAAGGGAGGGCGGGAAGGCCAAAACGCGGGCAGGTTCTTCCGCACAATGGCGCCTTGCCGCTGCCAGTGTGGCAGCGCCCATGGCTCCCGCTACCCCTTGCTATACCCTCCCTACACCCCTGGATCCAGTTGGTCAATCTTACAGGAGGTCAAGCCTGATTGCTCCCTGGAAGGACAAATACTGAAGCTGAAGCTCCAATACTTTGGCCACCTCATGAGAAGAGAGGACTCTTTAGAAAAGACCCTCATGCTGGGAAAGATGGAAGGCAAAAGGAGAAGGGGGCGGCAGAGGATGAGATGGTTAGACAGTGTCACTGAAGCGATGAACATGAAGTTGGGCGAACTCTGGAAGCTAGTGGAGGACAGGGAGGCCTGGAGCATTGTGGTCCATGGGGTCGCGAAGAGCCGGACACGACTTAGTGACTGAACAACCACCACCACCTATGCACTTTTACCTGGAAGAAGTCCCACTTACTCAATGGGACTTCTGAATAATGCAGAGGCTTGCTCTGTTTGAGTTATCAAACTGCTTTTTGTTAACACTGGTTACAATTATACACTTTTTGCTTGATTATACTACTTTTGAAATACTGATTATTACCAACAATGTTGTAATGCATTCCATAGCTGGCACTCTTCAGGGAAAGAAAGAAAAAAGCCTGGCTGGATGAGAAACACTGAATTTTGCCAAGTTCTTTCACACTTAATATGGAAAATGTTTCTAATATAACTTTACCTATGACAACCCAGGCATGCTTTAGTGCTACACTGTGCTACCGCATAATAGGAATCTTAAGCAATGCAAATGATACAGTATATCATAAAGGGTTGTCTTTAATAGCAAATTGTACATTTTTTTTCATAAATCTTTGCAGGCTCTTTAAACTTTGTGTTTTAAATTCGGTGTCTGGTCAAATGGCTGTGCCAAATTAAACACTGAATGGAAAGTTCAATACATCAATCAGGCATGGGATGAATGAGAGAGAACTAATTGAAGATTGACAGCCCAATCCAGAACGGCCCAGACGCCCGGGAGTACAGCTAAGCGGTAGCCAGGCAGCTACTGCTGCATCCCCTGGCAGCCAGGCAGCTGCGGGAAGCTCCGCGGGAGAAGGAACGTCCCTTTCCCCACAGTAAGGGCAGGAGCAGCTGAGGGGTCTACTTGCCTCTGCGCCTGCTATTTAGCTGTTGTAGAGGCAAGAGCTTCTGTTTAGGGCTGTGCAGCCCTACCTGCAGGTCAGAAACTGGTGGTGAGTCACCGCTGGTCCCACACCTGCTCTGCCCCTCCACCACTCAGGAATGCCTTCCTGTGATGCTCCAAAAGGATGCTACATTGGCATTCACCGCTCGCTGGTAGAGCATTGCTGCCTCTGGGCAACATGGGACAACCAGGCAGTCCCCCTGCACCAGTGGTAATGGCTGGCGCTGGAGGTGCCTTATGGCACCTTTTGTGAAACAGGCACTGGCAGTACACTTGTACGGCCCACACTATGCCCAATAGGATCAGGCATAGTGAAAGCGCCCAGTTCCTTTGAGAGTGCAATCCTAACCTGGCATTTGGCCAGCACAGTTAGGGCAGCAAAGTTTGGCCGGCATCAGGGTCACTGTAAAGCGCATTTGGACCACTTTCGGAGTTAGTGAGTACGGTTCACGTCTCTGTACTGGCCCCTCTGACTCCTAGAGTGGTCCAAACATACTTTACGATGTCCCTGCCTTGTGCCAACCAAAAGTTGATGCAAAACGTTTGAGAACCGCTGCCTTAGAGTTCTTAGGCAGTGTGTAACCTCACCAGATATTTTGATATGACTTCCCAGGTTCCTTGATTAACTGGATAGGACCAAAAATCTGGATGAGTAGCACTAACCGAGATCTCATGCTGACGGTAACGTTGACTTAGTTGATGAGGTAGGAGTTATCTTTGGAACTGTATCAAACCTCCGAGTTCTTGCGATCAACAAAGTCTCATTTTAGACAGTCCATTAAAAGGGCTCTCCAGCTGGATCCATTGATGCTTCCCTTGTCCCTGTCGAATGACCATACTGGCCCTTGCTAGCAATGGTTCTTCTATATTCTTATTAATATTGCCAGGGCAGCCATTGTTCACATGTTTTAAATAACTCATCCTATTAATTCCTAATGTCACCCACCCCCTTTATCACATTGCTTAGACTTGTTGATCTTTTACACTTGTGCTATTAGCATTCTGGCAATGCATCATTCCTGTTTTTTTTTTCATTTATAATTTAACCAGTGCCAAAGGGTTATTTTCATCAAACATAAAAAATGGACACTTATAAAAATGCATAGGTTTTAAATTGCTCAGCAGTTGGAGTAGCTATAAGAACCAGCCCAGGGAATAAATGTCTGTTTCGAACATTAAGCACGTAGCCTGTTTCCATACAGGTGGGTGCCGAACAGAACTCATTTTCGCTTCTGTTCCATGGGATTGTTTTTCTTCCCCAACTTTAAGTTTCAATATCTCTTCTAACGCTTTATCATCACTATTAAAATGAAGTCAGTTGGCATGCAAACACCCCCCCACCCCGCCATTTAGAGTCAATCTTATATGTTACACCAATTGGCTATGGCTTACTGACATTAATCTTCACTTTCTTGCTCAGTCTAAGCGGGAGTGTTGAATAGCAAATGTCGCTTTCTTTAGTAATGAGCACAGAACCCCTTAAATATAGTTGCATTTCCAATTCCTGTTGGTAACAACTGTTTTGCCAATCCACTGGGAATCTGACTTTTCCAATCAGCAAGGAGAACAGTTGCCTGACCCTTTTACACACCTTGCCGGAAAAATGGAAACACAAAGAGAATTTGTGTCTTTGTATGTTATCGTTAGTAGAAGCCCTATCTAGAAGGCACTGCTACACGGAAAAATACATTTCCTCCCAACATTTGCATTTTTCTGCCCCCTCTGCTCAAAGCCTCAGCATTGCTGTCCAAAGCTGAATGCTACAGCTGAAAGAAATTCATAGTATCAAGCTGAATTTAAGAGACAAACATTAACAATCCATAAAATTGTAGGGTCGGAGGACATTTGAAGTAGGTTGCCAACCCTCCAGGGCTGGCCTAGAGTCTACAGGATTCAGCATCGATCTCCAGCTGATAACTGAACCCAGTCTGGGATATTTTAACAGGGCCTCCAGGAATTTCCAACATTAGATCATATTGGGGAAAAACAAAGTATTCCCTCAGAATTGGTAACCCTAATCTAATGTTGGTTAAGTCAGGCCCAGAGAGCTATAAAAAGGTAATATAAAGGTTTCCCCACGACCGAAAGGTCTAGTTGTGACCGACTGTAGGCCGAATGCTCATCTCCATTTCAAAGTCTGTAGAGCCAGCGTCTTGTCCTAGGACAAGCTTCCATGGTCATGTGGCTGGCATGACTATACGCTGTAGCACACGGAACGCCGTTACCTTCCCATTTTAGATTAGATTTAGATTTAGATTTAATTTCTTCCCATCGAAGTGGTCCCTATTTATCTACTTGCATTTTTAGGTGCTTTCGAGCTGCTAGGTTGGCAGGATCTGGGACAAGCAACGGGAGCTCACTCCGTCACGCAGTCTTGAACTCCCAACCTTCCAGTCGGAAAGCCCAGCAGCAGCTGTTTAACCCGCTGTGCCACCACGTCCCAAAAAGGTGTATACACCAATACAAAAACTGGAATGGAAGCAAATCAAAATGGAAACAAAAACAAATATGCTCCCAAATAATTAAACTCTCATCGTAGGCAGAAGTTTATTTATTTTTATTTAAAGAATTTGTACCCCACCTTTCTATCTACCCCACATTGTAACATCATTAAAAGAAACAGATACAAATAGAATAATACAAGATAAAAGATTAAAATAATTTAGCCAGAAGTGCGCCATCCTCCCTGACTCAGAGAGTAGTCCAAATGCATTTTACGGTGGCCCTTGTGGCAGCCAAACTTCACGGGCCTAACTTTGCCGGCCTAACTGCAGGTTAGGATTGCACCCTTAGCCATATTCGGCAGACTTACAAAAGCAAGCAATGTTTTAGAAGGCAGCAGAGAAACTGGAAAAAAAATATTATTCTTAAGCCTACCATAAAAATGATGGACTTGGGATGTATAACAGTGTGGATTATAAAAGCAGAGATGAAGTATATACAACAATAAAAAGAAAAGAAGGATGGAAGAAAAAGCCATACAGTAAAAAGTGTCTGCAAAAATAACTTTATAGCAAGAAATGATTGCCAATCCGTATGTGCATCTGATATTGCGGTTCCAAGAAACTCTTTCAGACACATAGCTCACTGAAAAGAAAGATAACTCCTCAGGGTCCTTATTATGGGAGATTTTCAAGGCAGGTGCCCCTTCTAGCATAACTGAGAGAAATTGACCGGGGTTCCAGACTCGTTTTAAACCATCCCAATTTTTTTTCACCCAATCCTATTGAGGGCCTGTGCCAGCGGAACGCATGTGGCATGTGCTGGCATGTACTTCTGCAAAAGTGCCATACAGCACCTTGTGAAAGCACAAGGCTGGTGCTGGGGGGAAGCAACAGAGGTCTGCTGGAGCAGTTAGATCCTGCACAGGCATGAGGAAGGGCAGGAAGGGGGCTGAACAGGGTGGAGGAGGGCAGAATGGGGAGGATATTGGGAGTGCAATCCTAACCTGGAGTTAGGCTGGCACAGTTAGGCCAGCAAAGTTTGGCTGGCACACGGGCCACCGTAAAGTATGTTTGGACCACTCTCAAAGTCAGAGAGGCCAGCACAGAGACTTGCACCATCCTCCCTGACTCTGAGAGTGGTCCAAATACATTTTATGGTAGCCCTTGTGCTGGCCAAACTTTGCTGGCCTAACGTGTACCAGCCTAACTCCAGGTTGGGATTGTGGAAGGATCCAGGATGGGGTGGGAAGATCAGGCTCAGGAGGGTTAGGGGAGTATGTGGCGCCAGTGTGTGCTAAATCGCAAAGCCTTTATGGATCAACATGGGCTTGCATCAGCAATATCACTGGCACAGGTCTGAGTTGTCCTGTTGTCCCGTTGTTGCTGCTGGGACTTACCTGGGGCAAGGGGACAAATGTCCCCTCACCCCAAGGAGACCTCCAGCAGTCAAAATTCCACCATGGGATGCAGCATAAGTTGCACCGTGCAGAGATTTAGGTTGGAATGATTGGGCTGTTTGCTTGCTTATTTTTCTCAGCTTCAAAGAGCAGGGGAACACAGCAAAATTTCAGTTGTAATGCATTTTCCACATCAACTACAATAAATCAGAGTCCCTAAGCCTGCAAATATTCAGCACAATCAGGGCTGCCTATTGGCCACTGTAATTCACAGGCTCATATGCCCTATAACTAGCCCAGGGCCCATATGAGGTGTGAACATTCAGCATTCAGTGGCCTTAAGCACTTACAATCCAAGACAACAAGGCACTCATCCTCTGCTATCAGCCTGGGACCACAGCTAAGAGTAACAGCCTCTAAGAGCACTGAACAGTCTCTTAACTTTCAAACTCCCCAGGCTAAACTAGCCCCAACTACAGGGGTCTATCCCAAGTTATAAACTTTAAATTGGTAAGCATGCCAAGGCAGCAAAACTGAATTTAGTCTGGTTCCCAGTAATCACAAACAAAGTCTATAGCTTAACTATAATTTATTAAAACAAGCAGTTACAAAACTAGGAAAGGCTTAAAAGAACTAACAGAGACTTAACTAAGATACACCTCAAAATAACAAAACAACTAGGTGCCTAACACTAAACTAGGCCCTATAACATGCAAGGTGATTGGCCTTGCAGTTTCACCTTCTTCTCAAGTCAAGGCAGCAGGTCCATGCTGAGCATCTTGGACAGGCTTGGTGAAGGTGATCTGTAGGTCTGGAGATCTGAAGGGTTCTGATGGTCTTGATGGTCTTAAAGGTCTGATGGTGGGTGTTGGTGTTTGTACCCCCAAAACTGGGTATCTTTATACCTCTCTGGCACAATCAATTATCCAATCAGGATAAAGGTCGACCATCTCTTGATGGGGTGATGGAACGTTCAGAGGTCACAGACTGGTCAGAAAAGGTTAGGTACACAACCCAAGTGATGGGTCTTAGCTGTGTAGAATCTTCTTGATTGCATCACTAGCTGGATGGAAACTTCTTGATTAGATTTGTGCTTCCTGACCCTAGCTATGACCTCACACCTTTCTGCAGAAACAAAGCAGATAGGGGATTATACTCCTGATTACGTTAGGAAGTGAGCTGATTACCACCAGCTGGTTTTTTAACAGCTTCAGCTCTTTCCCACATAATGGAGTCATGTTCACAAAATGGAGTCAAGCCATGGCCTAGCCTTTTTTTGCTCTTTACAGCCACCCATCCATGAAGCTGACTGAAGCAGTTGCCTCAGGTGGTAGATTTTTTGGGGGGAAGCACACACCTCCATCTGCCCTCCTGACTCTACTTCTCTTCCTGCTCAAATTCCCTGGATTTGAGAAGGGAGAGGGAAGCAGAGTGAATGAAGAAATATGGCAGAGAGAAGCGCAATGAGCTATCCCACCACCATTTTCTCCTCCACACTTCCTGTCCTGCTGCGTTCTCCTCTTCCAGGGAGCAGGAGGACAGTGGGGGTGGAAACAGGTACATCAAATGGGCAAAGTGATGTAAGGTTTTGGTGCACGGCCTCAGGCACCGGGAGATCTTGGGTGAGACCTTGGTCAATTCACCTTCTACAGACATCAGGCTGAGTGGCATGTCACATTTTGCCACAACTGTAATGGAACTTGTGCTGCCAGAATGCTAGTACTGGCAGTGTAAGGCCCTGTTAGAACTGGGCAATTAGTATTCTATTATTTTAACCCTTGCCATATTCAATTAGTTTAAATGTTGTACAGGTTGAGTATCCCTTAACTGAACTGCTTGGGATAGGAAGGTATTCAGATTTCAGATTTGTCTGGATTTTGGAATAATTGCATAAATCTAATAAGAAATGCTTTCTCTTGCTCTTTTCACCACAGCATGCCAGGCCTCCCTGTCCTCCTCTACATAAGAAGAGCCCTGCTGGATCAGGCCAAAGGCTCATCTAGTCCAGCTTCCTGTATCTCACAGCAGCCCACCAGGTGCCCCAGGGAGCGCATGAGACAACAAGATGTTTGCTTCCTGTTGCCACTCCCTTGCATCCGGCACTCTGAAATAACCTACTACTAATGTAAGAAAACATGACACTAGCTACCGGAGTTTGCCCAATTTCATGTTCATTAGGATTTTGGCACTTTTTCTTCCTTGTTACAAGGCATTTAAAGATTGACCCCAGTATCAGTGGTTAGTCAAATCATTGGATACCAAATCATTGGATACTGTAGTCTGTAGTCTAGATTTTGGATGTCTGGATAAGGGATAATCTACCTGTATTGTCTATTCTGGAAGCCATTATGGAAGCCATCTTGGAAAACTGGCCTAAAGATCTTTAAATAACTAAAATATGCATTGTAAAAAAACATGCAAACACTGCTTAGTAATGAGAGATTGCTAAGTTAGAGTGCAGAAGAAGAAAAGTTAGAACTCAAAAAACTGTGAAATAAAAGTAGTAGTAGTTTTCACATTTATTTATCAAGTCTACCTGAGGAGACTGAGGGCGCAATCCTAACCAACTTTCCAGTACCGGGGTAAAGTCAATTCAGCTCCAAGATAAAGGAACAAACATTCCCTTACCTTTAGGAGGCCTCTGTGACTTCTACTCCATTGCAGAATGAAGAACATGCCCCATTGACCACTGCTATGTCAGTGCTGGAAAGCTGGTTAGGATTGCGCCCTCAAAGATTGCAGTATCTATGAACTACCTTAAATGGGGCTAGATGACCAATCTCTTTAATTCCCTCAAGTTGCTCACTAACTTCTCACCACAAGTCGGGCAGACTTCCTCACAAAATGCCACAATTACACAGACTCACGCACCCAGTCCTAAATCTGTCAAACGCTGGCTTAGAAAAAAAATACCCTATGAGAATTAATGAGCCTGGAACCAGTCCTAATTAGCCGCTCTGACACCATTTGAATTAATAATTATAAATATACATTAGATCCGCTCACAATATTATAAATATTTATCATGATCTCTAATCATAGTGAAACCAAAGAGGCAAAAATCCAGAGCAAGAGCATATGATGGCAGCCACCTCTCTCTCTCTCTCTCTCTCTCTCTCTCTCTCTCTCTCTCTCTCTCAATGCATTTATTGTAATTAGCCCTTCAAATAACATCTCATAGGATTTGCTCACATCACCAAGCTTAGCACAGGATGTATAAAAAACATCTTTATACATACTAACTTTTCATAGCTTTAAAAAAACATATACTTAATGGGTTTAAGTGAATAATTAGATTTTGGCAAAGCTGGCAGAGAGAACTGTTTTGGATAGTACAGTCACCAGGTGGAGGCCAAAAAACAAACAAAACCTCCTCATTTTGAGTGCAATCCTAACCTGAAGTTAGGCTAACACAGTTAAGGCACCAAAGTTTGGCTGCCACAAAGGGCACCGTAAACAGTGATGTCATGCACCCACTACGCACCACTACGTGAGTACCGGTTCCTAGAAGTTGAGCTGGCCCCGCCCACTCAAAGCTGGCCCCGTCGGCTGGTTGGCTCAGCAGCTGTGCAAGCATATTGCACGCCCGAAGCCGTTGCCTGCACTTTCTGTGAGGAGGCAGGCAGGCAGGCAGCATGGTGGTGGTGGCAGCAGCGGCAGCAGTGGACCAGAGGCGGCAGCAGTGGCAGCAGCAGCAGCAAGGGAGACCCGGGAATAAGGCAGCAAGCGTGAGAAGGTAGGCTGCCTGGGGCTCCTGCTCCCTCCAGCCGTGCAGATCCAGCATCCTGGTTCCTCCTGCAGCCTCCCCCCAGCCCCAACCCCCACACGGGTTTTTTTTGGTCTCCCATTCCCCCTCCTGCTCCTTGCCGGCTCCTTGCATTTGACATTAAAGTTAAATGGCTCCCTGTCCCAAAAGGGCTCACAGTCTAGTACAGTCTAGCCTGCTATTTAACCAGGGAACATTTGAAGCCAAATATGTCTATATACATCTCTAGAAAGCAAAGCAATAGAAGTTAAATCAACACTAACCACAAGTTATTACAAACAAGATCACATCCATGGCAACAATCATGACCTCACTTCCGGCTATGACCTCACTTCCTGTCATGACATCACTTCTGGCTATGACCTCACTTCCTGCCACGACGTCACTTCCGGTGGGCGGACCCCGACAAGTGCCAATCAAAAGTGAGTACCTGTTCCTAAATCATTTGGATGACACCACTGACCGTAAAGTATATTTGGACTACTCTAGGAGTCAGAAAGGCCAACACACAGGCATGCACCATCCCCCATGACTCCGAGAGTGGTCCAAACATGCTTCATAATGGCCCTGGCGCTGGCCTAATTGTGCTGGCCTAACTCCAGGTTAGGACTGCGCTCTGAAACCCTGGAAGGGTGGGGCTCTGCATTGTGGGTGTAAATGCTGACATTGACAGATGCTTTCAACAGGCTTTGGCTTTGTTGTCCACATCATGCCTGCCTGCTTAGAATCCTTGAAAGAAAACCCACAGTTCTGGATCTGAGCGCGTAAGCCTAACCTGGAGTTAGGCCAGCGAAGTTTGGCTGGCACAAGGGATACCATATAGCACGATTGGACCACTTTCAGAGTTGGTGCACATCTGTGTGCTGGCCTTCTGACTCTGAGAGCAGTCCAAACGTATGGTGTCCCTTCTGCTGGCCAAACTATGCTGGCTTAACTGTGCCGGCCTAACTCAAGGTTAGGATTGCGCTCTCAATGACATAGATTATTCCACCATTTTGTAACAAACTTCTAGAATTCATCAAGCGTATGCCACATAAACAACAACAAACCTTGACTTTGGTTGGATCGTCTCTTCACAATCTTTACAATGTTTTCAATGAACCTGCTGCTTTACCATCATGATCCCATGAAACAGGCAACTAGGCAAGAACAGGATTGCGGCATCAGATTCTGGGATTTGCCATTTTATTATAAAGAGCGCAATCCTAACTTTAAGTTAGGCCAGCAAAGGTTGGCCGGCACAAAGGACACTGGACCATTCTCGAGTCAGAGAGGCCAGCACACAGACATGAGCCATCCTCCCTGACTCAGGGAGTGATCCAAACACACTTTATGGTGGCTCTTGTGCCAACCAAACTTTGCTGGTCTAACTGGGCTGGCCTAACTCCAAGTTAGGATTGCACCCTAAATTGCTACCATGCTATATCCAGTACTGGTGAGAAGGATGCTGAAGGTCTCCTCAAGGTAAGGGAACATTTGTTTCCTTATCCTGTGTAGGGCCCCAGCATGTCCAATCAGGCTGCTAGGATCCGTGCTTGTGAAATTGCTGGCACAAATTCAAGAAGTCCTGTGTTGGGGGCAGAGCCCATGAGAGGGGTGGTAAAGCGGGTAATTTGTGCCTGGGACCAGAGACAAAATGGGGGCCCAGAAATTCCCTTACATTTTCCCATCTCATCCAGACTCACTGCCGACAGATGCTGGGGGCGCTACCGCAGGCACACAGTGGCAGCTACAGCTGCAAGCCATATGCACTGGGCCCAGGAATGCAGCCTACTCGCAGGCTGCTGCTGGCCCTTACAGGATGCCGGTCAGCGGTGTCATGCAGCCGGAACACTGGGCGGGAGGAACGGGTGAACGGCAGCCCGCCTGTTGCGTACCGATCCGTTTCGCCGTCTTCCCCGCCCCCGCGGGGGCGGGGAAGACGGCAAAACGGAGCGGTATGCTACAGGCGGGCTGCCGCTCACCCGTTCCTCCCGCCCAGCGTTCTGGCTGCATGACGCTGCTGATGCCGGCGCTAGGAAGAATAGGATCACTCTGTCCGATTCTGTGCTTTTCCATCTCATGAAAAAATTGCTATCCGCAATTTGCCTGAGGTAAGGGTGAAAGCTTCAAGGAAAAGTCCTTCTGGGCAGGGCTGTATTGTCCATTAGGCTGAGTAGGCCTAAAGGCCCCGCAGGGGCTAGGGCCCATCAAGATGGCATGTTTGGGCACCAGCCTAATACATGGGTCTCCAGATCCAGACCCTTCTGGCCCACCAGCCCTCCAGCCAGCCGGAGACTACAGCCAGCCTGACCTTGCAAAGTCTTGGCAGTTTCCATGCAAGCCTGGGACTATTTGTGAGTTTTAGATTCCCCTTCTGGGAACAGCTTAGAAGTACCTGGCTTTGCTTTTCTTGCCCCTCAGATTTATGCCTTTGTTTCGGCTGTTTTAGAGTGAGGGTGGGCGGGGAGCTTCCATGCAAGCCTGGGTCCGTTTGTGCGGAGAAACCCACCTGCAGCTGGGTTGCCTAAGGTTGGCTGCAAAAATTAGCGTGTGTGTGTGTGTGTGTGTGTGTGTGTGTGTGTGCGTGTGCGCGTGTGTGGGTGCATGCGTGGATTTTGTAGCAAGGCAATAGATATTGAAAAGCGATGCATTGACTGAGCTGCAGAGGCCTTATTTGCAAAGGGGAAGAGGAAAACCTTGCCCACCTGCCCATCCATCAGGGGCTTCCATTCAGTGTAACAAGAGGGGGCCCCAAATACCTGAAAGCATAGGGGCCCAGCCATGGGTTAATCTGGCCCTGCCTCTGGGCCCTGCATCTTCTGTTTTGTTCCCCCACTTGTTCCGGAAACAAAAAGAGGCTGTCTCTTCCTATACGCGAGCATAGCTCTCTTTTGCTTCGAATGGGAACGGTGAAAGTAGTAAAATAAACTTTGAAAGTCAAGCTAATCCTGTGCTTTTGCACCATCCAGCAGATGTTGTTCTTACCCAAAGAGAAAGTCGCCTGAATTATTAATGGTTTCCAACAGCTCAGCTTGAAATAATTTAGCATTTCAAAGAAAAAAAAAGTCACTCTCATTATTCAAAGTGCAGAAACATTTTGGTTATTAAAAGTATTCTCCCTCTTGAAAAAAAAAATCTGTACGATTTATCTCTTTCTCTCCAGATACCAGCGTGAGCATAAGAGTGGGAGAAACCTGTGCACTTGCTGGAGGTTAATTGATAACATACAATGCAACGGATCAGTCTGGAGATTGCTTTTAAGCTCGAGACCTGCTCATTTGTTCCTATGGTGTCTTTACAAGACATTTAATATTTGCAATAGGAGACTGCTTAATTTGCCCTGCGGTTTGAGGCGAGAGCTGGTCACATTTTTCACAGTGAATGAATTTTGAGATAAATGTAACACGCTGGCAATATGTGAATTGCATTTCCCCCAGTAGTGGCTGGATCGCTGGGGACACACAGTAGACTATTGCCGTCAGCTAATGTAATTACTCCTGGAGTTCACATGGCAGCGATCAAACAGTCACATAACTTTGGGCTAAACAGCAGAAACGGCCGAGGACTCCAATAGGTGCCTATAGAAATACTCCTCCTCTGAATCAAGGGTCCATAATCACTAAACCAGTAGTATTTAATCTTTTTGGACTGGGACCCACTTTTTAGAATGGCACAGGGACCCACCGGAAATGATGCCATTAACCTGGAAGAGTTGTTGTGGCAGGAAGTGACATCATTAAGCAGGAAGTGCTGTCATTGTAACATAATAAAGAGCGGAATCCTAAACTGGAGTTAGGCTGGCATAAACTAAGCCAGCAAAGTTTGGTCAGCACAAGGGCCACCATAAAGCATGGTTAGACAACTCTCGGAGTCAGGGTGTCAGGGAGTGACATCTGTGTGCTGGCCTCTCTGACTCCGAGAGTGGTCCAAACATACTTTATGGTGGCCCTTATGCTGGCCAAACTTTGCTTGCTTGGCTTATGCCAGCCTAACAGTTTAGGATTGCGCCCACAATGACACTCCTGAAATGCAAATTGGCATTTTTGGACTGCAGCAATTGTACAACCATGAAACATATCTGACAGAAACCAAGATGAGGACAAAATATGATGTAAAAGCACTGAACTAAAAACAATTTTTTTAAAAAAAAAAAACCACTTGAAAATTCAAACTGTTTTTTTGAAAGGAAACTCACAAAACGAATATAGCAAGAGTATGGTCTGCAGTTTCCAAAATGGCTGTTCCCAGCTTTCTGCGACCCACCTAACATCAGGTTGTGACCCACCAAGTGGGTCCCGACCCACAGTTTGAATAACACTGCACTAAACACAATCCTGAACTCACAGAAGCTTCTATAAGCAAACACTCGTAAAATAAGAGGTGTGAAAATTGCCAGATATTTATTTCTCGATAAGATGCATTACTTTTTTCTAGATCAGTGGAGTTGGGGGTGGAAGAGAGGGTCACTATCATTATTCGTTGTTTCTCACTGACATACAGCCTTTTTAAATTTCTTTTCTGGTTTTTATGCAAAATGTTAGTGGGTTGGTACTGCATAAAGTTAATTACATTCCCAATCTATGTGGCATGGCATATTTGGATTCATTATTTCCGTTGTTCCATTTAATTTAATGTTATTGTGCAAAGCATCGAACTTCTGTTCCGCATGTTGATTTTGCCAGGGGCTGGAAAAGGAGGGCTGGTTGTCATAGGACTCTATGTGACAATAATGTGTCAGGGTGAAATGAGGAGTGAGAAGAGGCATAGAATGTGTTTGACGCATTTGATGAGTTGGAGGAAAACAGATCACAGATGATTAGAGGACTCTGAAAGAACCAGTCTAATTTCTAGGCACTCACAAAACTACAGAAGCTGCTTTCATCACAGGAGTAGAAACTGTCTGTTTGAGAGATTGAGATTGGAAGTGCAATCCTAACCTGGAGTTAGGATGGCACAGTTAGGCCAGCAAAGTTTGGCTGGCACAAGAGACACCGTAAAGTATGTTTGGACCACTCTCAGAGTCAGAGAGGTCAGCACATAGAACTGTGCTATCTTCCCTGATTCAGAGAGTGGCCCAAACGTGCGTTACGCTGTCCCTTGTGCCAGCCAAACGTTGCTGGCCTAACTGTGCCAGCCTAACTCCAGGTTAGGATTGTGCCTTGAGATTGAGATGGGGGGTGGGGGTGGAGAGAGAGAGAGAGAGAGAGAGAGAGAGAGAGAGAGAGAGAGAGATATTTGTGAATCTTTGTGTCTCAGGAGTCCACCTCCTGACTTCCACTGAAATATGGAATAACACTGCCGTCCTAGGCACACGTACCTGATAGTAGGCTAATTAAACTCAATATGGCTTCCTTCTGAGCATGCGTGCTTAGGATTGCACCATAAATTTTGTTTGTGGGGTTTCGAACAATTGCACTCATTATGTTCATAGGGAACATAGTTTCAAGTGATATCATGTATCTAGTCTACCCAAGCACTGGCTGTGGGTGCCAGAGCATCAGTCTACCTGTATAGTAGACTATTAGTTCGGTTTTCTTTGTTATTAAGCTTGACAGAATACTAAGAAATCTCTCATTCCATGAGGACGTCATTGCACTATACAGAGCTTTTAGTCTGCGGTCTACTAGACTTTCCCTTTAGATTTCTAGGTTTGAGGTTTTTTTCTTCTTCTCTTCTCTTTGATATTTATTCATGGAATATTTATGCAAGGATTACACTTGAAAAGAATTAAGGCCATTTACAGCCTGATAAGCTGTACTCATATGTCAAAAAGATACTTACTCAGTCGGCTTTTTATGGATATTGAAGATACTCTCAAAATCATTCCCTTTGCCCAATCAAAAGTAGCTATCAAAGAAGACTTTGGCTGCAATCCTGCACATGCTTATCTGGAAGTAAGTCCCATTGAACCAAATGGGGCTTACTTCTCAGTAGTAAGGATTGCACAGGACTGTGCTACAAATCCGCTTATTTTCCCCAGCTATCTAGTCATCAAAGGACCATGGGCTTCACACAGGTGAGCAATGGAAGATATTTTTCAACAGTGGCACACACTGCAGAGCAGAGAATAGAATTTACAGCCTGTATGTGGGATTGAGCACAAGGCATTCTAGTGTTCACAGTATAGAAAGATTTTTTTTTAACGTCTTGGACAAACAGATCTAGATTTCAGATGTCCAAATAAGGGACCATCTACCTGTGTGGGTGTCTGTGTGATATAATGTAAAAGCTCATTCAAAAGTGGCATTATTATTATTATTATTATTATTATTATTATTATTATTATTATAATACACAGTTTTCCTTTGGATTGCCCCATAGATTACTCCAAAAGCGCACCACATCTTCTTTATTTGGTCCTTCCTCATTTCTGCTAGTCTGTCCAATAATGTTCTGGTAGAAGAGATTTTAGTTTTTGATTGTTTTGATTTTTGTTTTTGTTTTTAAATTTATTATTCATTAACTTATACACAGTCAAAATGCTTAAAAAATCACAAATATCACAGTCTGGTCTTTTGTTGGCAATTCAAGCTCTATTATTATTATTATTATTATTATTATTATTATTATTATTATTATTAGGCCTGTAAACCGCTTTGTGAACTTTGTGTTGAAAAGCAGTATATAAATATTGTTGATTGATTGATTGATTGATTGATTGATTAGCAAGGGGAGAGCAACTGTCCCTTTTTGCCCAATCATGGTGTCTTTTCCAGTGACTGTTGCTGGTGATCATGAGCCCTTTGGGGACAAGGAACCATTTATTGATTTATTTCCATGTAAACCACTTTGTGAACTACTCTGTTGAAGGGTAGTATATTATTCTTAATTTAACCTAATATAATAATGCATTGCTAAGCAATGGCAAGCTGTGTGTCAAATAATAAGGAATGTCATAAAAACCATGAGAGACCATTCCCGCCTCCACTGCAACGAATTATGGGCAAGAGGCAGAATTTTAATCTTCTCATCACATTGTTGGAGCACAATCCAAACTGTGGTCTTGGCTGGTGCAAGTCCTAGGGGTGGGGTGAGAGAGTAAGATCACAACTTTAAGTCCTGCCTCTGACCTACTGGTGTTCAGTTAGTCATGTGAATAAACCCTAGACAAGTACAAACTATGTGGAAAAAACAGGGTCCTCAGTTTCATGGACAAGTCCATGTACATGCATTTCATAGTATGTACATACACCAATACATATATACTGTATACATACATAATGTGTGTGTGTGTGTGTGTGTGTGTGTGTGTGTGTGTGTGTGTGT
>JAJKFI010000043.1:5316885-5350948 GCA_029204185.1 Lerista edwardsae | reverse complement strand
TGTGTGTGTGTGTGTGTGTGTGTGTGTGTGTGTGTGTGTGTGTGTGTTCCAGCATAACTCTGGAATGCCTGGAGCAATATACACCAAACTTGGTACACATATGCCTTACGATCTGGAAAGAAATACTGCAGGGGTAAGGCACCCCTAGTGGTGGGGGTGCAAAGGAGGTGATATGTAAAAATGATTGAAAACGGCCGACAGTGTCGAATCCATAGTTTTTGGGGTTGCTGAGATGAACGGTGACACTCCCAATGCTGTTTAAGACCACGTTCAGCCCCCATCAGCATGGGGGGTGAGAAGGGGTGAAAAATAAAATGTCAAAAATGACCGACAGTGTCAAATCCATAGTTTTCAGGGTCACTAAGCTGATTGGGGACAGACCCAATGACATGTAAGCCCAACTTTAGTCGAATAGAATGAATAGAACTCTGTAGAACCTTCTGGAAATTTTTAGAAATCATTATGCCCCGGTCTTGGACTCATGATGTTTGAGAAAATTCCAGCACCCACTCGAATCTTAGATGGTCGTATTTAAGAGAAGCTAACTCGGCAAGTCTTCCAGTTTATCATCGTTCAGTGAATGTGACAGTTTATGAAATCTTATTGTGTTAAGATGTAGTCTTATTGCATTACTATTTCCATGCAGGCGAAGCAGTCCAAGTTCAGCCCCCATCAGCATGGGGGGTGAGAAGGGGTGAAAAATGAAATGTCCAAAATGACCGACATTAGTGTCAAGTCCATAGTTTTTGGGGTCGCTAAGCTGATTGGTGACAGTCCCAATGACATTTAAGCCCAAGTGTAGTTGAATAGAATGCACACCTAGGGGTTGGGGTGGGAAGGGGGTGACATGTAAAAATAATTGAAGATGGCCGATATTAGTGTCGAATCCATAGTTTTCGGGGTTGCTGAGATGAATGGTGACACTCCCTATGCCGTTTAAGTCCACATTCAGCTCCCATCAGCATGGGGGGTGAGAAGGGGTGCAAAATAAAATTTTCAAAATGACCAACAGTGTCAAATCCATAGTTTTCGGGGTCGCTAAGCTGATTGGTGACAGTCCTGATGACATTTAAGCCCAAGTGTAGTTGAATAGAACGAACAGAACTCTGTAGAACCTTCTGGAAATTTTTAGAAATCATTAGGCCCCAGTCTTGGACTCCAATCAAATACTTGCCATGTTACCAGACATAGTCACTGAATACAAGTCTATTGATGCAGTAGTAGATGCCTATGAACTCGTCAGACTTCCTAAACTCACTTGATCCAGCTGGATTGCCACCAAATTGTCTTTTACTTACAGTAAAGGTAAAGGTTTCCCCACGACTGTATGGTCTAGTCGTGACCGACTGTAGGGTGCGGTGCTCATCTCCGTTTCAAAGCCTGTAGAGCCGGCATTTTTGTCCGAGGACATGCTTCCGTGGTCATGTGGCCGGCGTGACTCCACGGAACGCCGTCACCTTCCCACCGAAGTGGTTCCTATTTATCTACTTGCATTTTAGGTGCTTTCGAAATGCTAGGTTGGCAGGAGCTGGGACAAGCAACGGGAGCTCACTCCGTCACGCAGTCTCGAACTCCCAACATTGCAGTCGAAAGCCCAGCAACAGCGGATTAACTCACTGCGCCACCACGTCCTCACACTTACAGTGCGATCTCCAATTATTTTACTACGTGTTGGATATATAGGCAACTCCATCTGCTGTCCAGAGGGGGGCAGTGTTGCATGTATATACGGTAAAAGATAGCACCTCTATTTGATTGGTCAGACACAACTTGTTGTTTTAGAATGCCCAGATGGGTGTGGTCGGTTATGACAGTTTAACTGAAGAAGTTGACAGTTGACTTTTTGTTGTTGTTCTTTCTGTCTGCTGACATGTAGGAGAAGGGAGCAATCAATACTAGCTCTATAAATCCTGTCAGGAAAGTGAATGTAGATATACGTATATATGAAATGCAGTGAAACAGTAATTGTAAATGTAACCAGTTTAAGTATGATCGAAGCTAAGCAGAATGTGTTACAAAAGTAAAGAACTTTTTTTGTTACAAAGTTACCAAGTGCCTACAGAGTACTTCTTTCAGTCTAGCAGCAAGAAGTGTGTGAGAGAGAAACGTGCTTGTTTTACAGGGGAATTCCGCAATGCTTTAATCGACTCTGTTTTCCCCTTTCTTCAAGCACACAGGATATATACCATATCCTTGTAAAAGGAATATATATCCCAATACTACGGAACCTCGACCTGCCAAAACTTTGCAATGGCACAAGGCTGTGTGTCAAGAAGATGCTGGGTGATGTAATTGAAGCGACTATCTTAACAAGAAAGGGAGAGAGTGAAACAGTTTTTACCCCACTGATAACACTCATTCCAACGGATCTCCTTTTTCACTTTAAGAGATTGCAATTTCCAGTGAAACTTGCGTTCTCAATCACAATCAACAAGTCCCAGGGGCAGTCTATTAAGTACTGCGGAGTGGATTTTATCGCCATGTTTCTCCCACGGACAACTTTATGTTGCTTGCTCAAGGATGGGTTCACCCAATAATTTATTTATTCTGGCTCCTGGAGGTGAAACTAAAAATGTTGTTTATAATCAAGTTTTGAGTTAAATTAATATTATAGTGAATTTTTAAAAGATTTTACTTTATAAGTTTTATGCTGTACTTATACTTTTAATTTCCTGTACATAACATTACTTCGATTTTACACTATAGATAGAATTCATTCCTTTTCCTGTCTAATAGAAGCTTGGGATACATAAATACCTGGGCAACGCCAGGTAAGGACAAGCTAGTATCAAATAAATACTGGTTCATTGTGGTTGTTATTGACCCAAACACACTACTATGTAGAAGGTCATGTGAACAGTATATGTTCCTTATGCTGAATCAGACAATTGGTCTACCTAAGTAAGCAGTGGTTCTCCAGGTCTAGAAAAAGGTCTTTCCCAGCCCTACCTAACATTGCCAGCATTCCCAGTAGCATAGTGATGACATCATCATTTATTATTTATTTATTTAGAAAATGTGTCTCCTGCATCTTGCCCCACTAAAGGGAATTCAGGGCGGCTTACATAATTTGATAAAACAATATTAATATCAACAATTACTAAAGACACACACACACACACACACACACACACACACACACACACACAGACAGAGAGAGAGAGAGAGAGAGAGAGAGAGAGAGAGAGAGAGAGAGAGAAACCAATTAAAACACATAAACAACAATTAAAAAAATGCCAGCCCACTGTCTTACCCAAATGCCTTCCGAAATAACAAAGTCTTAAGATCCTGCCAAAAGGTCTCGAGGGAAGGAGCAATTCTTAATTCCAGGGGGAAGGCATTCTATAACCTGGGAGCCACCCCTGAGAAGACTCTATTCTTGGCTGCCACCCCCCTCACCTCTACTAGTGGTGGCACAGACAGAAGGGCCCCCTCTGATGGCCTGAGCAGATGGTAGGATTGTATGGAAGAAGGTGGTCCCTCAGATACCCTGAACCCAAGCCGTAAAGGGCTTTCAAAGTTGAGCCTAGCACTTTGAATTCAGCCTGGAAATGAACTGGCAGCCTAGTGTAGTCTCTGAAACAGCGGCCCAACTGAGTCAATCTGATGAACTCCAGTAACTACACTGGCAGCCGCATTCAGTGCTAACTGCAGTTTCCAGACCAAATTCAGAGGCAGCCCCACGTAGAGCGCGTTACAGTAATCTAATCTAGATGTCACTAGGACATAGGTCACTATGGCCAGGTCTGAGCAACCCAGGAATGGTCGCAGCTGGCAAATCAGCGGTAACGGAGCAAATGCCCCCCTGGCCACAGCCACCACCTGGGAGACCCGGAGCAGCTTCTGATCCAGGAGAACTCCCAAGCTGTGGACCTGCTCCTTCAGAAGGATCACCTCCACGCTGCTTCCAGGGTGCTGCATGTTGCACCCATAAGCCAGGCACTGGCAGCCTGGACTTGCCACTGCTTCCTACATCCACTGCTCATAATGGTATGGGGGTGGCACATGGCAGAGAGTGTGGCAGGGGAGCCCCCCACACTGGGAATGTAATCCAGCAACACCATTGCACATTATAATCAGGAGCCTTTCCCATGCAAAGCATGTGTTTTGCCACTGAATTAGTGTTATCTTTCAACCTTACTTTATGGGATTTTAAAAAGACAAATTCATGGAATGGAAGTATACTGGTATAGTCATGATAACTAAATGGAGCCCTTGTACAGAGGCAGTATACTGCTGAATACCAATGAGAAACAAAGGTGAATGGCACCATCTTCATCCCTTATTGCAACTTCCAGAAGCACCTGGCTGCCCACTGTCAGAAACAGAATACTGGACTAGATGGGCCTTGGTCTGATCTGTCAGGGATATTCTTATACAGTATTCTGAAATTCTTGAGATGCTACAGCTGCTCCCAGATTCTGCGTTCTCCCCTCTGTGATATGATTGCAGTTTTCTAACTCCTGCGTTCCGCATTGATTAGAGACATACCTGCCTGTAAATCATTCATGAGACTTGCTGGGAACATCATTCAGAAATTTCCCACAGTTAGCACAAGAAAGGTTTCCAACCTTGAGGTACATCCGCTCTTTACAGTTCACAACTCATTAAGGAGGAATAATGTTTGTTTACAGGTTTGTTGCTACTTGGGAAAATGTTGAGTTGAGTACCTCGGCATCAGATATTGCCCTGCTGGTTAAGAGGCTCAGCAAGTCCATCGTCTCAAAGTAACTGCAGTATAAAATTGCAAACCTGAATTCGTACCACGGCATTGCTATGTGAGCGGAGGGGAGAGGGCTGGAGGTAGTGGATCTTAGAGGCCAAAGCGCACCCCAGAGCCTGTCCTCCATTTTCCAGCCAATCCCACCCCCTTCCTCTCCTTGAACTTGCATCAGGTACATAGCTGGCATGGTTGTGAGGAGACCCATAGACAGCCAGAAGATCTACCAATGAGTGACTATAAAATGTTTTACTTATCTCTTGTTGGCCTTCTTGTCCATTAACATAATTGCATGCTATGGTGTGGTGGTGGGTAGGATTGACCTGTAAACTTAGGAAGCCTATATGTGAAGGAAGGAATGTTGCCCCTTTCTGAAGAAATTCATAACCACAGCTAAAGTAGTTGTGAACCATGCAGTCTGTAGACCATTGTTTCTCAAACTGTGGGTCTGGACCCACTTGGTGGGTTGCAACCTGAGGTCAGGTGGGTTACGGAAAGCTGGGAAAAGCCATACTGGAAGTTGCTATATTCCTTTTGTGAGAGTTAGCAGTTTGAATTTTAAAGTGAAGGGTTTTTTTTGGTTAATTTTGTTTTTAGTTTAATGCTTTTCCATAATATTTTATCCTCATCTTGCTTTCTGTCAGGGATGTTTCATGGTTGTGCAATTGCTGCAGTCCAGGAGTGTCATTTGATTACATCATATGTCATTTGAATACTTCCTGCTTGTTGATGTTCCTGCTTGTTCTGGCTATTACATCATTTCTGGTGGGTCCCGATGCCATTCTAAAAAATGAGTCCTGGTGCAAAACGTTTGAGAACCACTGCCATAGATTGTTAATATGATTATAGCAGTTGCTTGACATGATAATGAGGAGCTGAGCTACATGATCAATAAAATTATATGGTCCAGTTCTTCCTCAGTCATTTTGCATCAGGCAGCAAGTGCGTGCGTGTGTGTGTGTGTGTGTGTGTGTGTGTAGGAGGTGATCACATGTTTGATATAGAAAAGCAACATGAAATAATTTCTATTTGTTGTCTTTTTGTACACATAGGAGAGGGAATATTCCTACAAGGGAGCATTTTATCACACACCCAAGCACTTGCAATTGGAAATGGTGCCATCCAGCAAGACATATGCTAAGCAATTCCGCTGATTATATAAGTCGACACGAACCCCCTCCACAGGGCATGTTTTTCTTCTAGCTTCTAGCATAGCATGCTGTAAGGCTTTAATTAGGGAACTGATGCACACAGTTAAATTCTTCCATTTTACATTTGTTTTGCATCAGGCTCTCTTGACATGCAACTATCTTTGCACAATAGCCTAGGTCTCTCTTTTGTTTTATTAATTCTGTGCATAATACTCTTTACAACTTTTTATGCCGTCTTGGTTTGTGCCCTTCAGAACCTCTTTCGTTCAACAGATCACTTGTTTGATATTGTTTTAATCGAATACCACTACTACTTCAGAAAGGGGGGGAAGGCTGAAATATTTATTCTTACCATTATCAGTTACTGTAAACAGCAGTATGCCTCTGTCCTTGGCTTGCTTATCAGTGTTTCTCTGTTGAGAGCAATCTCTGTGGGCAGGTGCAAAGCATACTCCAAACACAAGCCAGCAAACCAAAGAAAAAGGGAAGAGAGCATATTAGTGTCTTTGCTGTTCATTGGTCATTATCATCAGCTGGTCCTCGGAAAAGTTAATGTCCCTTCAAGAGGAAACACAAATCTGCTCCTCCAATTACCCCTCGGCAGAGTTCCCTTTCAGTTTGCCAAGAAAGGGCACAATCCACCTGTCTGTGTCCTCAAAATGGAAGTCTACACCTGCACTTTTTGCACAATCATGTGTTTATTGAATAGTTTCTAGCTCAATTTACAACGTTCCCCCTCAAAAGAAGACAACCCAAACCTGTACCAATGATTTTGCTGGATCAAGTCCAAGTGAAACCAGGAGGGTGAACTGAGAAAGGAAGGACAGGCAAGGGAACAGACTAGGGGAGTAACTAATGAAAGTGTAACTCAGTGCAGAGGGCAAAATGTTGCCCTTGAAGTGACATCACAATAGGAAGTGACATTACAGTTGTATTTTGGTTTTTTGGCTTCTCTGGTTTTTTGGCCATAACTTTTGATAGACTAAATAAATTACACTCTGGTTTGTTTCATTGCATTCTGCATTTAATTACCTTTCCAATAACATGATGGTATTATTCATACATACCAGGTTTTTCACAATTTTGGCCACTAGCGTCAAGCTAAAGTTTGTTGCCCAATGCAATTGCACACACCCCCTGCACTTCTTTAGCTATGCCTCTGAATAGGACATTGGTGGAGCTGCAGATGTTGACACCACCTCCTGAAACTAGCACTTGGAAGTGCCCGGAAACAAATTGGTGGACATCCAACCTTTCTGCATGGTACATTAGCCTGGACTGATGGTGGGAGAGTGGGGTTGGGGTGAGGATTTTCATAGCGGCTATTGTTGCCTTCACTTCCTAGTTTTTACCTAGCCTGTACGTTGGTGCTCACAAATGGTTGTTCCTCCATAGAAAACAAGTGCAACAACAACAAAACCGTCAATTTGTGGATTATGCCTTTCCTCTGTTTTTGACCTCTCATTGCCTGAGCATCGTGGAGCTCTAACAAGAATGGAAACCTGTTTGCTGTACATCCCAGCAAGACATTCAGCCCCTAAGTTAGGTACACCCCAGGGAATAGAATACAATATGGGAATAGGAAAAGCAAAGGAGCTGGGTTTGGCTTGTCTATCTATTCTCATTATGTCTTTTGAAAGGTTTTCCACTCCCATTATTCTTCCCTTTCTTGGTTTAATTTGATTGGTGAGATGCCACAAAAGTTTAAAACTCTCATTTAAAATGTGCTGGGCGGTACAAACAACCTCACTTGTATTGTTGCCTGCCCACTCAATACTCCAACAGGGCTAACGGTGGAAACATTGTGATTTTGAACAGTGTGAAATGCATTTGGAGTTTCCAATTTATCTGCACTTGCATTGCAACTTGACCGTGTCAAAATCTCAGCACTCACCCAGATGAATTGCCTTCTGCCAACATCAGAAAACCTCCTACTTCTGGGTTCTCTTCTTTTGCGTGATCCTATTAAGACAGACTTTCACTCTGCAACCTTCAGTTCCACAAAACTAATTCACCATTTCCCATGTTTTTTATTCAAACATTATATTAAGAAATGAGGCATATTTAAACCACCAGCAGTGTAATCCCAGTGTCCACAAGTGACCGGACTGTTGGGAGGAGCACCAATATGTGAGCTGAGCCGCCCAATGCAATATATGGTCAGCAAAGGTGCAGGTGTTGGCCTCCACCAGTGTTTGTGTTCAAAGGCTTCTGTCCCTACATCTGATTGATCTCTTTTACATTTATTTCCTATCCTGTTGTTTTCTGCCTGGGTGTAACAGTTGCAAAGCCTGAAACTGCAGTTTTTCCTTTGTCGCAGTCAAGTTCTTAATAAAAATCAGTTTGCTATGCATGTGATTAATTAATTAATTAATTAATTGATTGATTGATTATAATTAATATCCTGCCTTTCTGCCCCATGGGCACCCAAGGCGGCTCCCTCTATTCTGCTGATATACCTATGCTGGGTGTATGTACTTAGACTAGTATACTTCATCCTTATGTTCATGCATTGATGAAACAGCTAATGAATACAAGGCAGCCCACCTACCCACCCCCATGACAATCTAGAGCAGTGGCTCTCAAACCTTTTAGACTGGGACCTACTTTTTAGAATAGCAATTGTTTCGGGACCCACTGGAAGTGATAGCATGGCAGGAAGTGCTATCATTGTAACACACTGAAATGCAAGTTGGCATTCGTGGACTGCAGCAATTGTATACCCATGAAACATCTCTGACAGAAAGCAGGATTAGGACAAAATACGATGTGAAAGCTCTGAACTAAAAGCATTAAAAAAAAACAAACCTCACTTGAAAATTCAAACTGTTAACACTCACAAAAGGAATATTGCAAGAGGAGGTACACAGCTTTCAAGATGGCTGCTCCCAGCTCGCTGCGACCCACTTGACATCATATCACGACCCACCAGAGGCGGATCTAAGGGAGGGGCAAATCTGTAAGTTTTGCAAGAAGCCTTACGTTACAGTGGAAAACACTCCTCTCCTGCACCGTTCTAGCCAATCCTCACAGGGAACAGCAACATCTTGGCGTTGCTTACTGGCTACAGCAGCAAGGGAGAGGAGGGATTTAGGGTAAGGCTTCTTGCAACACTTACAGATTTGCCCCCCCCTTAGATCTGCCTCTGCGACCCACCAGGTGGGTCCTGAGCCACAGTTTCAATAACACTGATCTAGAGGCTTGCTGGCATCTCCACTGGGGTGTGGTGCGCAGCACCTGCCACCCAAGTGTTTGGAGAGGCAAGTAGAGCTTTGCAGGGCCCTCCTGCTCACCTGCCCCTCTGCCGGGTTCCATATTGGAGCCATTACAGAGATGCGGTGTGTGTGAAGCAATGATGTGATTCACCTGGACGGGGACATGATTGAGATGTACAAAACTATGCAAGGATAGTGTGAATATATTATCCATTATATTACATCTGCCCTCAACCCTCACCTGCCTCTGCAGTGTCAGTCACCCTCTCGCTTCTGAATGTTTCTGTATGTACAGGCGTGTCCCAGTATACACTGATCCATAATATCCATGATTTCAGTTATCCACTGATAACATGGATTCTGGGATGCCAGGGGAACATTGAAACAAAGGTTCTTTTTCTTTACCTTGTTGCAGCAAAACCACTGATGTTCCCCTATCTTGCAGGTATCAACAGGGGTCCAGAACGGAACCCCAACGGATACTGAAACATGCCTGTAGTAAGTGAAATCCATGGAGCAACAAAGAACTCCCCATTGGCTTGAATGCCTATGTTTCCTCACTATTAAAAAGCAAAACAATAAGAAAGCGCTCTCTCTCCCTTTGTTCCCAGCCTATAAGGAAAATACTTTGATTCAATTCCTTGATTCTTGTGGGAGAGTGAATTGCAAAAGTTGTTCAATCAAATCTGGCATCCCTCTCCTGCCTCCAGCCACAAGGCTAAGCTAGCTGAGACAACTGAATCCTGAATAACAAAGGATATTTCATAATGATTTAATGGCAGGAGGTTGATAGAGAATGGTAATATTTTTTCATAAGATCTATGAAGTGTGGAAAGACCACAGTTTAAAATGTGCATAAAACAATATTATGTGTACCAGAGATTTGAGCTGGAAAGGAATGGATTCTAATGTAAAATGGAATGGAAAGTTACTGTAGTGGTGGAGTTCAGAAATTAATGCCTAGAACAGTGATTTTTTCAACCAGTATGCTCCAGAACATTGGTATGCCGTGAATGATCTGCAGGTGAACTGTGGGAGTTTGGGGGAAGGTTACTTATTAGCAGTGAAGTCATCTGGTAATGAAGAATGGGAACGCTGGACGGGACTTACGCATGATTGGCTGCCCGACTGTTCCGTTCCACAGCTGAGCCTGGCCTCGGCAGGGCGCCTGCTCACCGGGGGGGATGGGGGGTGCGCTGGGTGCCTGGGCGAGCAGCGGTGGGGTGCGTCAACCAGGGGCAGACCCCCGACGCCAGGGCAGCCTCGGAACGGAACGGACGGGCTGCCAATCATGCGTAAGTCCCGCCCAGTGTTTCCGTTCTTCATTACCAGATGACATCACTGCTTACTAGTAGGCCTTTGGGGAATGTGAGGCCCCACTACCAGCAACATGGTGTGCCTTGTCAATTGTCAAAAAAACGGATGGTGTGCCTTGAACATTTTAGCACCTTGTGAGTGAGCCATGGAGAAGAAAAAGATTGAAAGTTGCTGAAGTAACAAATGAAACTGAGAACACAATCCTAGCCAACTTTCCAGGACTGGCATATCTGTGCTAATGGGGCATGTGCTGCATCCTGCACTTGGGGAACAGTCACAGAGGCCTCCTCAAGGTAAGGTAATGTTTGTTCCCTTACCTAAGAGCTGCAGTGTCCTTACCCGGGAGCTGGAAAGTTGGTTAAGATTGTGCCCTAATTCATAAATATGTATCTGTGTTTCCCAAACTGACCCACCAGTGGGTTAGAACTCAATTTTTGGTTGGTCACAAAACTGACTAGCTGATAGCTGACAAGGACAATATCAGCTATCAGAGTAGTACGTGCATGTTTTAAGTGCAAATGTGCCTCAGAGTATAATCCTAACATGGAGTTAGGCTGTCACAGTAAGGCCAGCAAAGTTTGACTGGCACAAGGGCCACAATAAAGTATGTTTGGACCACTCTCTGACTCTTGAGTCAGAGAGGCCAGAACACAGACATGTGCCAACCTCCCTGACTCCAAGAGTGGTCCAAATGCACTTTCTGGTGTCCCTTGTGCCAGCCAAACATTGCTGGCCTATCTGTGCCAGCCTAACTCCAGGTTAGGATTGCACTCTCAGTCCTCTTGGAAGGGCAGGCCGAAGGGAACACAATACCATTAGAATGGTCCTGATCTGATGAACGCAGCCCCCCCCCCAAAAAAAAAACAAACAAACTGAAGGAAGATTCCCCCGCCATGGAGTAGGCACCATGCCTTGGCTCTTATAGAAGGTAAGACAAAAGGAACTTAAAGCCATCAGACTGGTCCCAATGAATGTGAGGCTCAATGAATGCTCCACAAGGTGGTTCCCCCCCTCCATAGTAATACAAATAGAGGCTTGAGCTGCTAGTAAAGTGAAACTTTATTTTTAAATCTCATGAAACTAGGTGGGTCCTGATGGAATGTTGTTTTCAAAAGTGAGTCCTGACACTAAAACATTTGGGAACCACTAATCTATAGCATTCATTCTCAAAGCGTGCGGTGAACACTGCTAGGAAGGAATGCCATTAGCTGAAAGGCAAAACACAGACTCCCTCCTGCACCTCCCCAGTACGTCTTGTGACTGGTCAGAAAGCAGAACGTCACCCTTTTGTAGGACACCTCCTGATGTCTGAGGTGGCATAAAGTGTGTAAAGGATTGCAGCCGGGCAGCGCAATCCCGCCCCTTGCGTAGCATCGATGCAATGTTGTTGCATCAATGCTACATCACTAGCGCTGACGCGGGAGCACTGAGAGGCACCCTGTGTTGGTGCTAGAGCTTTCAGGTCGATGCTATGAGTAGCATTAGCCTGACAGCGCCGACGGTGAGCCTCTCCCGCGTCGGTTGAAGCCGGCTGGCATGAGGGAGGCTCCGTGCCGAGACGGCACGGGGATTGGCGGGGAGAGGGAGGTTGGGGGAGGGATGTGGGCGGGCTTGGGAAGTGGCTGTAAGGCTACATCCTATGCCCGATTGAGAGACTGCGCGGGCCTAATTCGGGCTGCTCGGTCTCCTTGGATTAGCTAATTAGCAGATCCAAGGAGCAAATGTTCCCTTGCCGTGGGGAGGCTCCAGCCTCTCCTAAGCAGCGTTGGATATGGCGCTGGCCCATTGGCCTTGCCAGTCTGGCGCTGCTTAGGATTGCGCCCTCAGTCTCTATTGGAGATGGGTCCACACCTGGCTATTCTTTCACTAACCACAGTATGGGTTATGTAAAATTCTTCAAAATATGGGGGAGAAAGGCAGGATAGAAATCCCATCATCATCATCATCATCATCATCATCAAAGTGCCAGAGATCAAAATTGAAACCTCCTATAGACAAAGCTTGTGCCTGGCACTGACCTCGGCTGTCTTCAAGAAAGGAAGGCAGGTTATCCAGCATCCCAGCAATAACATTGTGAGTTTTTGCTTTATCCTAAATCCCTACTCGGTGTCAGAAAGCAAAAGGGAGAAAACAGGTAATATATGGCCCCCCCACATCCTTGGCAGTGTTGGTAGGAATAATGATAAAAACTCACTAAGTGAAAGCCAGAAATAACAAACGTCTATAATGTGTATATATCCACAATCACAAATACATATTGAATCGTCTCTTGAAGATTTCATAAGCACTTCTTTGAAGGAATAACATTGAGTTGCCTATGGATTCCTGATGACTCCTTAGAATTATGATCCAATTTATACTTTCTGTAATAATCAGCACAATAGGGTAGTAAAGCTGTCTTTACTGAGTATAGTGAATTTATATTTTATCACCGCAATATAATCAATACAATAAGAAACCAATACACACATGCACAAGCACTTATAGTCAGTGCATAAGACACAGTGTTTTATGAGGCAGTGTTGCCCACCCATTGTGATCACTGGGCTGCACAATCCCTATTCAAGACTTGCTCTGGTTTTAGAGGAGGTTTGTGTACATATCCAGGATTCTTACTGCCACAATATGAAACATAGACGTTCCATTGCAGCTGAGAGATCAGACGCCATGCTTTATAGTAATCAAAAAAACATTTTCCTTACCAGGCTTTTTTATGGCCAAGGAAAAAGGGCTTTGAGTAAATAAGGGAGACTTCCCCCCCCCCTCACCTCAACAAGGAGTACAGATGGCAACGTCTGACTGTATATCATTCCGCTTATTCCCTTTCATGAATGTCCCACCACTAGTTGCAAAGATTATTCTACACACAGTCATAATTCTCAGCTTTTCTCAGAGAAAGGATCATCCATGCCTCAAAAATTATGCTGCAATGACTAGATTGGTCACAAAATTCATGAGCATAGATCATCAGGCAGGAGATGGATAGTGGTTCGGGGTTTTTTTTAATCTGTTTTCCCGTTGCATGAACCATGAAACAGCAACTTCCTTGACAATTTTCTTTGCTTGCTGTCCAGGTCAAGTGGAATTTAAACCTAATAATTGGGCAGCTGCCCTTTCTGGTGACCATTTGACAGGCCTTAAAAGGTGCAGTTCCCACTACCATCTACCCAGCTGTTTCTAGAACTTCATACTTATGATCATCTCTGCTACTTGCTGCAGCGTTTGAGACACTATCTCTGAAAGTGAGTTTCATTTAAGCCACCAGGGATAACAACCATTGGCAAGACCTATCCTCCATCAATTCACCCAACGTTTTAAAAATCATTTTAGTTGCCATCATTGCCACGACATAGCCCCGATGACTAACCTGCAAATAGTTTAGATCAGTGGTTCTCAAACCTTTTAAACTGGGACCAACTTTTTAGAATGGCACTCATGCTGGGACCCACCGGAAGTGATGTCATTAATTTTAACCTGGAATATGTCATAACCCGGAGTGACATCATCAATCAGGAAGTGCCGTCAGTGTGATGTAATCAAATGACACTCCTAGAATGCAAACTTGTATTCTTGAGCTGAAGCAATTGCACAACCATGAAACATCACTGGCAGAAAGCAAGAGTAGGACAAAATATTATGTAAAAGCACTGAACTAAAAACACATTAAAAAAAAAAAACCTCACTTGAAGATGCAAACTGTTAACACTCACAAATGGAATATAGCAAGAGTAAGGCCTGCAGTTTCCAAGATGGCTGCTCCTAGCTTTCCATGACCCACCTGACATCAGGTCACGACCCACCAAGTGGGTCCCAACCCACAGCTTGAATAACACTGGTTTATGTATACCCTGATGCAGTGAACATTTAATGGCTTTAGAAACTGTAAAATATACATAGAGCTGCCAAGGGGCTGCCTTGATGGGCAGCACAATCCTAATTAAGGCCGACATAGTAAGGCCAACATAGCAGGGCCATATCCTAAGCCCAGCTGGAGGAGTCAGCAGCTCAGCGCAGGGCAAGGAAAGGTTTTCCCCTTGCACCCGGGTAAGCCCCAGCCAGCCCTATGAGGCTGCTCACATCTGCATCTGCTATTTTGCAGGCGCAGGTGAACATGCACAGCAGCAGCCCGAATCGGGGCCACCCTGGCAGGGGACAGGGTTTAGGATATGGCACAATGCCCGTCGTGTGTCGCCGCCCCCATTGCCACTCACTGCACTGCCCAGTTATGCCCCCAGGAAGGCCCTGTGCCAACTGAGCACTGCCGACGCTCGACCGGTGCAAGGCTGGTGCTGCTGCTTGCACCGGTCCAGTGCCCGACTAGCCGGCGCAGATGTGCTTGACAGCACATTTGCGACTGTGCTAGACTAGCGCAGAAGCGTAGCGCCGGCGCAACGCAGGTATTGGATTGCACTCTCAATCTCTTCAAAGGGGGATGCAGGTTCGTTCATGCATTTCACTGTGTGTACGTGTGTGTCTCCACTGAGACAAATGGGTAGCCCACGCATGCAAACATTCATTGTGCCTGTTGGGGAATGTCTGAGGTTCAGAGTCATGGCAAGTGACTGTTTCTGCTGCCAAGATTGAAAGTCCAGCTGTATGGGGCCAGTATCACAAATCTTACTTCATCCTCCGGGGTGCAGTTCCTATAAAGGTTCTCCTGATGTGAAAGCACTTGTTTCTTTCAAAAGATCGCCCCTGTGTGTCAACATCCTGAAAAGACAAATTGCTTCTAAACTCCCAGTGGTAGAAAATAAAAAAAAATCTTTAATTCCACCCAAGTATTTATTGCTACTAAATTTCTAACGTATTTTCTCTGCAAAATACCAGTTTTCCTCTTAGATTTGTTAACTTTTATCCGCTGCTAAATTGTGTATGCACTCTGCTCCCCTTCTCCCTCCTCCGCCTTCCAGTTAATATAATAATTTAGATGAGTGGTGCTTAGAATAATTCAAGACACGAGAAATGCTTGCTGCTTAAAGCTGTGTTTTAGGAGAATTCTATTTCAGGGACCAATGTAGCGTGCAAAGCACTCTGAAATATAAAATTGCATAAAGTGAATCTTGTAGATTTGTCCAAAGGGATAGCTCTTATGCATTGCACAATATTATTCTAAAATATGGATGAGAGCATGTTTGCAGTGTCTATACTACCTAATGAAGGCCACAGGTTAAGGAGCATGGATTACTAGACCAGTAACCTAAACTGTAACTAGTGGGTATTACAGAGCATTTTGTTGCTCCATTAAGGCCTTTATAATAAAAGAGCCCTGCTGGATCAGGCCAAAGACCCATCTAGTCCAGCTTCCCACAGTGGCCCACCAGATGCCTCAGGGAGAACACAAAACAACAAGATACCTAATGCCACTCCCTTACATCTCTCATTCTGAGGTAGCCTCCTTCTGTAACCAGGAGTTTGCACATACCCATCATGGTTTGTAACCTGTGATAGACTTTTCTTCCAGAAATGTGTCCAATTGCCTTTGAAGGCATCTAGGCCAGGCACCATCACCCCATCTTGTGGCAAAGAGTTCCACAATTACATGCTAGATAAAGAAATATTTTCTTTTGCTTGTTCTATCTCTCCCAATACTCCATGTTAGTGGACGCCCCCTGGTTCTGGTGTTGTGTGTGAGGGAAAAGAACATCTCTCTATCCATCCCCTGCATAATTTTGTATATCTGGGAGCGCCAATCCTAACCTGGAGTTAGGCCGGCACAAGTTAGGCCAGCAAGGTTTGGTGAGCACAAGGGCCACTGTAAAGCATGTTTGGACACTCTTGGAGTCAGAGAGGCCAACACACAGACATGCACCATCCTCCCTGACTTCGAGAGTGGTCCAAATGCACTGTTGTGCCGGCCAAACTTTGCTGGCCTAGCTTGTGTCAGCTTAACTCCAGGTTAGCATTACGGTCTCAGTCATGTTCCCCCTCAGGCACCTTTTTTTCTAGACTGAAGCCTCAAATGCCTTTCCTCATAAGGGAGGTGCCCCAGCCCAGTAGTCATTTTGGTTGCTCTCTTCTGCACTTTTTTTTAGTTTTGCTATGTTCTTTTTGAGATATGGTGACCAGAAATTTCCGCGAGTCCCATCAATACCAAGCACAAAATGCAAATACGTGATTTGCAAACCTAAAGGAGATGCTGTCTAAGCAGTGAATTGCATTCTTGCATGGCTGTCCACTGTATCTAGCTTGGATTGTGATTCATATTGGCATTTTCAATCCATGGACACCACTACTGATCCATCAAGGACATGAAATAATGGATGTCAGCACCAAACAAATGCTTTTGCTATCATTTTTTTTTCGTTTAGAGAACAGCATGCATACAAGAGATTTATCAGCAAGCAAATGACTAGGAGCTCTTCAACTTTGCCTTAGCGGGCTTCTCCCAAAAGATCTATTTGAGCCAATGTCCAAGGGCATTTCTGTACGGACATTTTTATATGGTAAAAAGAAGACCACAGCTCAGAGATAAGACCTTGAATTCCCCTGTCAGAGAAAGGGACTTCTGTAAGAGGGTAGGCAAAACACAGGGAGAAGTACCTCGTGGTTAGTGTGCACACACACCTTCTTTCTCCCTTCTTTCTCTTTACTGGACCAGCGTCTGAATGGGGAAAAAAACCTTGGTAGTTTGTCTCCATTGCAACAATCCCAGGCTAGAGAGACCAGGCAAAAGGGAGTCATCTGGGAAACCACCCCCCAGGAAGGCACTGAACTCCAGGATTCCTTTCTACACCCAGTAGCATCTTTAGAGCAAGAGCTGTGACAATCCATTGAATTACCCGTGAACGTGATCTACTGTAGGCAGATAAAAGGTCAAAATGTAACTAATTTACTAGAAGTCTGAACAAAGAAGAAATTAAATAATATGAGGAAAAGTTTTTTCTCAAATGGATGCAGTGACAACACTGAGCAGATGGAGCTGGGATGCTCACTTCAGATGCTGGCAAGATCTTAGATGGGCCCAGCGGTGTCATGCGGCGGGGGTGGGGAAGACGGTGAAACGGACCGGAACGCAACGGGCGAGCTGCCGCTCACCTGTTCCTCCCGCCCAGCGTTCCGGCTGCATGACACTGCTGGATGGGCCCTGTACTCAGGGAGCCTTGGTGAAAAAGACAATTAATCAAGATGGCTTACTGGGGGAGGCTACTTCCCAAATGCAAGAGAGCTGGTCGTTTTACATTTTGCAACAGGTGAGAACGGTAAGGAGGACACCTCTGCATATAAAGATCTCCTCCTGCTCCAGTGGGAATAAGGGCCCAATCCTAAGTGGCCCAGCACTGGTGGTAAGTCCTTACTGACAGCACTGGTGTAACAAAAGTGCCACCGGTGGTAAGGGCTTACCTCCACTGCTGGCCCAGTGCCGGGTCACAGGTCCCAAAGCCCGGAGGACCTGACACAGAACTGGCAGGCAGTACGTAATACCACCACATGCAGTGAGCTCTTTCAGGATGGGCAGGGAGGGCGTGGGGAAGGCAACATTGGGTGGGGTGGGTAAGAGTGGGGGTGGGACTGGAAGTGGCCTCCACCACCGTATCCTATCCTCACGACCCAACATAAAAGCCCTCAAGTCTGAGCCAGCAAAATAGCCAGTGCAGTCTTGAGGAGACACATTGGCCACCCAACACCATTACCCAGGGGAAGGGGGCAAATGTCCTCTTCTCCTAAGGTGCCTCCTGTGGCTGCCACAGTGTCCGTAGGATGCAGCGGTAGCCATTTTGCTACCGCTTCACTTACGTGGGCCAGGGAGCTGAGGATTGGGCTGCAAATCATATTTCAACCAGCCAAGGCTGAAGAAGATAGTCCTCAAAGAACTCTCCTTCCATTGATTCCAAGACAGGACAACCAGCTAGTGATTTTGTTAAAGAATTACCTCCAGGTTTTGCAGTAAACGAACATGAACCACTTATTCCCACTTTCTTAAATAAAGTACACATTAAAGAAAACAATGTACTTTTTCCTCCTCTAAAGAATCCCTAAACAAAAGGTCATGGATTTCTACTGTTAATCTTGTAACCATTTTTCCCCCCTCTCTCCTTGTGTGAACAGATTGAGTTGAGGGAGAAGGTTCCTAATTGCTAAGAGATAAAGTAATTGAGTGGTCTCTGGGGCTCCATTCAGTACAACAAACTTCAATATAGTTGACAAATGTCGATCCATACCACAGGATTAATAAGGTTGCGCTTGGCTTCCTCTTAGCTTTCCATTTGCTCTTTGGTTCTAACTAACAGTGTGATTGCTTGGAGAGAACTGACAAAGTCTTGCAGTTAATGAGGCTGTCTGGTAATTTATCAAATGGGGCGTCTGAACTTAGGAACAAGAAAGAAGAGCAAAGAATAGAGTGTGCAGGCTGGGGAAGAAATGCTTGTATTCTAGGGAAAGGTGTGGCCAGTGGTGGTATCTAAAGCGGGAGGAACTGGTACACTGGGCGGGACTTACATGTGATTGGCTGCCCGTCTGTTCAGTTCTGCCACCTGCCTGCCCACTGCACGGGCTGCCCTGGCCTCAGAGGGGGCGCCTGCTCGCCAGGGGGGGGGACAGGTGGGGGGGCGCGCCGGTTGCCTGGGCGAGCAGCGGGGGGGCGCACCAACCGGGGGCAGCCCACGCGGCAGGTGGCGGAACGGAACAGACGGGCTGCCAATCAACCGTACGTCCCGCCCAGCGTTCCGGTTCCTCCCGCTTTAGATACCACCAGTGGGTGTGGCTGACTCGCTGCTTCCAAACTCTGTGCAACTGGCTGAAGCAAACCATACTGTTTGCAAGGTGGTTTTTTCAGAGATACAAGGGGCGAAGCTCTTCTCCTGCCAATGCCTGTGGCAAAGTTTCCAAATGATTTAATTGTGAATGCAGAGTTGGACAAACACAACCAATATTGATCCAACAACAGTACGAGTTCCTGCACATCCAGGCTTCCTGCTTTATAGATAACACAGAGAGCTTCTATTACTGTGCATTACGAGGGAGAGATATTTACACAGGGAATACTTATCTACATTGGCACCCATGTTATGCTGCAGTATTAGTAGGTCCATAGATGAACTCTTGGGAAAGTGGCTTCTACGGCAGTGGTTCCCGAACTGTGGGTCGGGACCCACCAAAGGATCGCGAGCAACTTTCAGGTGGGTCTCAAAGCACCTAAAGCAGCCATATTGAAAACATAAGAAGATAGGATGCGGGAAACTGGGAGGGGTGTATGGTTGTTTTGCTTGTGTCAAGGTTGTAAATAGGCTTTTTTTTCTGGTTCACTTTGCTATGGGAAAATGGCTGAGAAATAACCCAGTTTGGGACAAGATTAATTATGCAGTTTGAATGTTTGAATCGAAGAATGTTTAAAGGGGCTATTTAGATTATTTGAGTGAGGGGGGATGTTCTAATTACAGATAGATAATGTTAAGATTTATAACTAAGCGATATGTTAGGACCCCCTACGACCTTGGACTAATTTGAATGCCCAGACATACTTATAAGGCATAGGCTGATGGAATGTATGAATTTAAGATTATATAAATATGATATTTGGATCGATTTAATGAAGGGAGGGGTGTCTTTATTCTAGATATAAAGTTAAGATTTATAACAAAGCGATATTTAAAGACTACCCTTCAACTTAAATGATAAGATATTATAACCAAGTGATTGATACTAGTGATTGACTAGTGATTGATAACCCAAGGAGAAGATTCTGCATTTTTACCTATCTTTTTTTTTCTCCTTTTTTCTTTGGAATGTTGAAGTTTAGAACAGGGGTGTTACACTAATAGCATGTATTAGGTTTGAAAGTAAAAGATAGATAGTAGTTTTCTCCTCTGCTGCATTTTATATCACTTATTATAATAGCAAATGCAATCCTTTCCTTCTTGTCTTGTTTTTTTTCTTTTCTCTAGTGGTAATATTTGCTATGCTTTGCCTGCTCAGTGAGAAAGAATGTACTATGATAACATTTAGTCAAAACAAGGGAGAAAAAAAAGGGGGCCAATGAGAATCAGGAATAACGTAAGATAAGAATTGACGTCAATAATAATATTTTTTTGCTGAAACTTTTTGGCTCCAAATAATTTTAAAGATTGAATTACACTGACAGACAATGGATTATTAAGACTACTAATATAGATTAATAAGTTAATTTTGATGGATACATTTGTTTAACAATATATGAGGCTTGGCTTAACAGTATTATATTATTAATAATTGTTGAAGAAATGTATTGTAGGTAAAGTAGATTTCAATATATGCATGTAATCTCTCTATGACCTTATGTGTATACCTGTGTTACTATCCCGTCCCCTTTCGTATTAATATTTTCCTTTTCCCATTACTGTATAGTAGAAAATAAAATCATTTTGAAAAAAAAAGAGAAATAACCCAGTTTATTGCTGCATTCTCAGGAAAGCAGCAGGCTGTGGCATCACAATGATGGCACTTCTGGCCAGGACATCACGTCTGGTGGGTCCCAGACAGATTGTCATTCTAAAAGGTGGGTCCCGGTACTAAAACGTTTGAGAACCACTGTTCTATGGCACTGCATAAACCCCAAAGCCACATGTGTGGGACCAATTGCATGGATCCTTACAAGGAAACCATCATGGTAAGGACCAGTGTCTTTGGCCCTGCCAATTTGGACCAAATACACCCAAGTTATCTGTTTTCTGTAGCTAAACAGCAGGCTCTAAATGGCACACGGGCATCTGCTTTCTGTGAGGTTAAATTATGCATCACACAACTGACTGATGATCATGTCTGCCTATAAATCTCAACATCAGATTGTGGACTGGGAAGCTGCTAGTTTTAATCATCCGATTTTGCCTCAACATCTGACTACTTTACAAGCCCCAAAGTATATCTATATCTTCTGCCCTGAAATAGATGTACAAATCCTATAAAATAAAAGCAGAAATTCCTCCCTCGGACTTACAAACTAAAAGGAAAAGTTAAGGGGAAAAATGTAGACTGTGCAATTCTTTGGTTTGTTGGTTGAGCGAATAGATCTGCTATAAAAGATCTCATTTATCCCTAGGAATGAGATGGTAAATCTTTCTACAATATTCAAGAAATATTTCCCAACTATTTGTGCTTGTTCAGGTGGTGTTTAATGTGCTAATAGTTGTCATTGTAGACTATCTATCAAAAAAGACAAAATGCATATAGGGCAAGAAATGGGAAAATGTCATATTGCAAATTACATATCTAGTGATTCACATTATACATGCTGATGCTTCTGCACCAACCTATGTATGATATGAGTTCACTGGTATTTTCTATCTGTAAAAATGTTTCTTATGAAACAATGAAATTCCTTATGCTGAGTTAGAACATTGGTCCATTTAGAATTTGGTAGCCCAGCAGCTCCCAAGGTCTTAGAAGACCCTTTCTTCCAGCCCTCTACTGGAGACAAAAGTCATTGTTTCTCTGGCTTTGAACACAGGAGAAACCTACTGGCACTTCTGAGCCATAAGCCAGGACTCAGAAACAGGGAATATGCCCAGAGGCAAACCACATGGAGACCCAGAGCCCAGGAAAGCTTTATTACTCTTTCTGTTGGGAAGAGCCAATGGCCAGCCTGCATGGATGGAATCAGTGAAGAGCCCAACACCTGGAGGAGCTGACATAGAGCCAGCAGGCAGTAAGTCACTGGCTGTGAGCTCCTTCTGGATGGGGAGAGGGCGGAACTGGGCGGAGGGAGGGGAAGAGCGGGGATGAGACCATCCATGGTTCTCATCACTGGATCTTATCCTCTGTGTTGTGCCACCAAGCCCGACATAGAGGCTCTCAAGTCTGCACTAGCAAAATAGCCGCCGCAGACTAGAGGAGGCCCATTGGCAGGCCTACACCCTTCTCAGCCCATTGGCAGCCTGAATTTGCTTCCAGCAGCTGTCCAGCTCTCATAATATGCAGTGGTAGGCATTTGGCTGCCGCTGTGCCTATGGCAGCTGGGCAGCTAACAATGGGGCTTTAAGAAGCTAGGAGATTCTCCAACTGGGAACCTGAGCATCAAATACCGTTTTAGTATCATCATGGTATCACAGCTCACCAGATGTTTGAACTGGGATTTTTAGGTACTCACTGGTTCAAACTCTACCCACGAACTTAACACTTGCTGATATATCGCCATACGATGTTTGATGTTCCTGGCACTGCAGCTGATTGCAGTTGTTCAACTGTTATTCTGTCAATGCCTATGTTTGGCCAGATATTTCTCAGATACATTCTCATTAGCTACGCCAGTGAGTGCTAGACAGTTGCCAGTGAGTCCTGGAAAGTTGGTTAGGATTACGTCCTGAATCGGATAGAAGAAGAAAAAATAGAAATTTGATGTAAATGTTATAATTAGAAAATTTAGGTTATAGAAACCTATATCAATAACAATGAGAAATAAGAGATATTAGGTTTTGTATGCATAGTTTTTGAACCTACATTTGATGAATGAGATTGTATGCAAACCGTAATGAAGTGATGATGTATAAGCTGCAATCAATGTGTACCCTCTGTGTCAACCATTGTATCCCTTCCCTCTGTTTTCCCTTTTCCTCACCCATATCTATATATAAAATAAAACCCTTAAAAAAAAAAAAGGATTACATCCTGAATCACTGCACTAGTCAAAGCAAAGTAACCTCTAATATTGGCTTCTTTTGCAATCGATGGGAGAGAAAAGGCAGGAAACCTTTTGTTTTTTGTGGCTAAAACCCTGATGTTTTAAGGGGAGCTCAAATGAAGCACATTTCTTGTGATAGGCATTTAAAGAAAACCCGGTGAGAGACTGGAGCTAGCACTCCCAAAGCCTGGCTGCAACTTCTCCTCTGCTGACACCAGTAATGGCACCTAAATGATTTAGCAACAGGTACTCACTTTTGATTGTCCCACCAGAAGTGAGGTCATAGCCGGAACCCAGGAACCGCCCCCAGGAACTGCCTTCTCCGGGGCCACCACGCAGGCTAGCGATTCCCCCCCAGGAACCGCCGCGCCTCCTCGGGAGGGAGCCCCAGGCAGCCTACCTGCTCACGCTGCTGCTGCCGTCGGTCTCCCTCGCTCCGCTGCCTGCCTGCCTGCCTGCCTGTCTCTGAGAACGTGCAGGCAACTCAAACATGCAGGCAATTCAAACGTTGCAGGGGGCGGAGCGGAGCACCGATGGAGTTGATGAGTGGGCGGGTGAATGGGCAGGGCCAGCCCTAATCCTAGGAACGGGTACGCGTGTACCCCCGCATACCTGCTACGTGACATGTCTGGCTGACACTCACCAGTAAACCTTCCCTGAAAGGGCCTCTGCGGCATCACCAAACTGAGGCGTGCCCCTCACAGAGGCTCCTGTTCAAATATGTGCACTGGATAATATATTATTGTAACTTCCGTTATCACACTGATAAAACTTCACACAATACCTTTTCTGAATGAAAAGCAGATGAGCTCTGACAGCAACCAGTTTTGTACTGTTTTCCCTTCATTATTATTCTCTTTTTTCATTAAAGATAAAGTTTCTGAGCAGATAAACTACAGAATATAACTCCTGTGATTGAAACTGACTTCCACCACCAATATCCGTAATAAATATGCATTGCAAAGGCATTTTGCTTTTCCTCTCTGATTCACATCAGGGAACTTTTAACTTTGCCATTATTTCGATCCAGATTTGTCAAATTCCCATCTGTAATTATAAGCTGGGGGGAGGGGAGGCAGAAGTATGACATTTGCAATTCATGGCATTAGGGTATGGCAGCAGAAATGTGCCCTTTTTCAAATGCATTTTAAAGTGATGAAATGCATGTTAAGTTACAGCCGAAGTTTCACCGCTGTTCTTATGCAGTGGCTGCTATTCACCAACCATACTCCTGGAGTCAAATTTTATCCTCAGTATCTCAGCCCTGGATAGATCCTTGTGCTCCAAAATAAACAGAGTTAACTAGATAGCGGATATTTTTCAAGTCCAATCTTTCCTGATATGGGGCTAAATGTGTTTAGGAAAGATACAAAATTAGGGAGAAAGGCAGAAAAAAAAACAAGTAGTGAACATTGGTCAGAGTTGGCACCATTCTCCACCATAAACTCACACCGCTCTGGCAAAATGTGGCAGATGGTGGGGGCTATTTGGCAGAACTCTTCTATTACACAAACAGCCCAATCCCATCTTTTTGTTCTGCCAATGGAAGTGACTGTCAACTGGTAACCACAACAAGGCCATCAGATCAATGGCTGATGTCCATATGTGTGGAACAGCAGAAAGGTAACCATCCACCAGTACCAGTGAGTTAGGGGTGGGGATGGGGGTAGGAGGAACAGGAAGGGGGAGGAATGAGGGAATGTCAAGGTGGGCAGGGGGAAGGGCGGATACTGGAAGGGGGGAGAAGGGATTGTTACTGCCAGAAACACTAGTATCCTTTGTTCCTTTCTTTCTCCCTTACTCTGAACCAAAAGAAAGGTATAGCTAGTTAGAGAGGGCATCCTATCTTTTTTCCCTTCCACCAAGTCTTATCCCTCTCTCTCTCTCTCTCTCTCTCTCTCTCTCTCTCTCTCTCTCTCTCTCTCTCTCTCTCTCTCTCTCTCTCTCTCTCTCTCTCACACACACACACACACACCCTCTCCCCTAGACATACAAGCCTTCTCTTAGAGATTGCAGAGGGTGTTAGATTGCAGGTTTTGAAAGATCGCTGAATCCACCTCACCTATTGAGATATTTTGCATCACTGCTAATAGAGTGGCATGCTATTAAACAAGGGGGAATGCATAAGAGAAGCTGTCAGCAAGACAGCACATAGATCAGGCCATGGGATGCTGAAAATAAATCTGGCTGGTGGTTGCTGCCATTTTTTACAATCACCTTTCCAACATTTTAATAGGCATTATTGGGCAGACTGTTACTTAATGCATATAGTTGATTAGTGCCAACTAGTTGGGTTGACTCGTTTTAGTATATGGTCACTCCATAAAGCAGAAGATTCCCACTGCTGCTGTTTGACAGAGCAGTGCCAGGAAGAGGGAACTTTTAACTTGCTGCTATTGCAGGTTTTATTTCCCGCTACTGGCAAACAACCAGACTAATCATGCAGCATCTCAACGATGTTTCTCCAAAGAACCTGGGGCTGAATGCAGACCAACCTGTCTGCACCTGTAATGAGTCTGCCCACCACTTGGGCAATTAAATGGGATTAATGAATGGAAAACAGCAACCATAACATGTATTGAAGAGATCTCAACAAGCACATCCATCAGCTCAGCCCGATAAAACATATCAATATTTCTCTGCTTTGATGTGACTTATGTGCAAGACTGCAATGACAAACAGTAATCTAGCTTCTGGCTGACTTCCAACCCACTTGTCTTGATGTGCCACTATGGGATCTACAAGACCTGGATGAGCAGCAGACTAGATCGCCAAAGCAATGATCCTTGCATCTTGTAGCTATTTTTACTGCTTAGAAATAGGGGAACCAATCAAGGGTGATGGGGAGATCTATTCTGCACATCCCCTGAAGTTTTACGTCACATGTGATTATTCCTCTGGAGTAGCTATAGCTCTACAGCCATGCCCCGTTATCCACTGGGGTTCTGTCCGGACCTTCCTATGGATACCCGAAACCATGGATACTGGGGACGCCTTTTTGAAGACAGGGGAACACCAGCGGTTTTGCTGCAACAAGTTTTAAAAAAGGGTTTTGTTTAATATAATGTTCCCCTATCTTTTTAAAAGGTGTACCAGTATCTATGATATCTGTGGATAACTGAAACAGTGGATACCGAATCAATGAATACTGGACCACATCTGTAGTAGTAGTAGTAGTAGTAGTTATAAAATAAGTTATTTTAATAAATAAATAAGTTGTTATTTTTAAAAGCAATCTTCCAAAATGATTCAAAATGCTCTGCTTCTTCAAATTTCATCTTGAATGTTCCAAAGAGCAGACCTTTTAACCTAGCTCCATATCTTGCCTTTTCCCCATCTACATGCTGTCCTCTATATAGTGTTTGTGCCCCTGCTTGAAAACCGCCACTTCCTATTACAGCCTTTGCCCTGAAGGACCATTTCTTTCTACCTTGCCTTGATGAGTTCTCTCTGCATTTGATCCTCATATGGAATATCATTGTTCTGGGACGTTCTTCTCTGGCAGCTGGAAATGCAGGTTCAAAATGCAAGGGAAAGGAAACTCAGAGTTGGGCGAAGAGACTTCGCACAGCCAGCATCTTACATCCTTGTGCCTCTTTTTAGCATAATGGTTCTCCGAGAAACTCAGCATGCTGTTCTGATTGCTTTGGGGGAGCCCACACAGGCTGAGGCTTAATAGGACCTTGATGTGTTTTATCATATCCTGAAAGACAGCTAGAAGAAGAAATTGAAAGATTATACATTCTAGGGAATGGAAAAGCGGTGCGCCGATGAGATCCTGCACAACTAGGGAGAGAGCCAGTGCAAAGCGATGATAGCCATTAATTACAAGATACAGACTGAACTGATTTAGCATCGTAGGGTACCAGATTTTTTTTTTTTAAAGCCACACAGGTTTGCAGAGCTGTCTTTATGGACTGCACATGTATGATAATGAAAAGTATCTAGAACAGTGTTTCCCAAACTGTGGGTTGGGATCCACCAGTGTGTCGCGAACCAATTTCAGGTGGGTTGCGAAGCACGTAGGGAAGCCATCTTGAAAACATGGGATGCTGGAAAGGGGAAGGAGTATGTAGTTGTGCTGCTTGTGTCAACGTTATAAATAGGCTTTTTACTTTCTGATTCACTTTGCTATTGGAAAATGACTGAGGGTGCAGTAGATAGAAAATCTGAGCCTTACAGATCCAGTATTGTACAAATAGGATTTGAATTTCAAAATAATTAACCTGCAGATTACAATTTTCAAGAATAATTTCCAGAAACTGTGGCTGTGCCTTGTGCCTTGAATATAGATCCTTCCAGTTACAAGTGATCTTGTTGCAGCTAAGCAAATCTGTTTCAAGCACTTCCTTCCCCAGCAGCAATGGAAATAGTGTTGCCAGGGATCGCTTGCAATGTCCATGATCAATGATGTGCCTGCTGGGAGCCAACATATTTCTTGAATGGTTCATTGCTCAACATTAAGCACAGACATTAATTTTGACTGTTTATAGAGTGTGTTGCAATAACTAAGTCAGGCCCACATAGGATCTGCAATAGCAGGGCAATCATTCATCAGTTTTCGGTTACCACTTTGTGCAGGGCTGGCTGTATCAGCCTCAGGAGCAGCCTGCATGGCAAGTCCAAGACCAGTGCATGCTGGCCGTTGCAAAGCCAGCCAATGGGCCGCCTAGGGACAGAGGAGGCGGTCCATCCCTTCTGCTCTTTCCCTGCCCTCCTGGGCCACTCAGTTGCAGTGCTACAACCATATGTGCAGTTTTGTCCTTTGCAGGCTGCTCATTGCATAGAAAGAGCCTTCATGTATACAACTTTTAACACACGCAGGCTGTATTCCCACCTTCAGCTGAATGGGATGAGATCGAGAGTGGGGACCCCGGGCCTCCATCTCCATATGTCCCACAAGAGAAAAATGCTTGAGTTTTACTCCGACCTTGTTACAAGTCCTTAAAGGATTGGTGTGAATTATGCCAGCTACATTTGTTGAGATTCAGTCGGCTTTGAAAATAAAAGGGCCATTTTCAGCAATCAGCATATTGTAATTAGTATGTTATATTCATCAGACTGGAAGAAGTTATAATGACCAATCCTATAGTTTCAAATCACAATTATATGAATTAGTAGTAGAAATTAATTGTAGGTTTCAAAAGACATATTCACAGTATAATTATATGTGACAACGTTCACCATTTGGTAAAGTTTAGCCCATATTGTCTAATACTGGCTGCAATGAGAAGCTTAAAATCACTGTGATACCAAATGTAGGTTTTGAGAGGGAAAAGCTGAACCCCAGGAAAGACAATATGCATGATCTGTCTCCTCAAGGACTTTTAAACCCAGACTTTAAATGGTTTCCCTGGGCCCCTCTCAGCTTCTACCACCCATTTTTTGGTTACGCAGACAAGAAGGGGATAGCAAAGTCTGTGCTGGGTATGTTGCAACTAGGGTTGCCTCTAGATAAGTTGATCATTGGAACTTCTGCAGTGGTGTTCCTATGAGTAGGGATGGTTTCTTCAGTGATCGCTAAATAATGATAATTTCTACTGAAAACGCTGCATAAAACGAAATTTAAGTCAAAATGTGAAATAACACCGCTTTTGCTTATTTTTGACAGATCAATTTAGATCAATTTCACAAAAATAATACCACTTTTGTTTATTGTTGAGGCATCCACAAATAGTTTTCAGTAAGGGATGAGGAGGAGGAGTGGCAGAAACAGGAGGATTAAACTATGAGCACACATGTTCATAGTTCACGTGCTGAACTATGCATGCTGGGGTGACTTTAATGGGATGCAGAAATAATAAGCAACAGTTTCTTGATGCTCCAAGCAGCAACCAGAGTGCAGTTGGGAATTTTTGAGCAGGTTATTTTGGGTGGGGTGGGTGTGCCCGTGATTGCTTGCCTTTGTAGGGCCATTCACCCTTATTTATTACGCTCTTTGTACAATTTGCAATATAAATTTAGATAAAAACACACAACACTGCAATTTGCTATTTTAATCAAGGGATGGTGGGGGGGGGGGAAACCACCCCTACCTATGGGGAGGAAAAATGGTAAGTTTTGCAGGAGCCTGAACTTCTGTGTAAAGTAGCCCCTCCCCCTTGCCTCCAGAGCCATTGCAGCTTGGAGAACTGGATCAGAGACTTTGCTCTTTAAGCTGCAAATGACTCTGGAGGCAAGGGGAAGCAGCCACCCTACATGGGAGCTCAGGCTATTGCAAAACCTAGTGTTTTTACTCCATATAGGAATGCCACTGAACTGCTGTCTTTAAACTGGCACCCAATTCAGATGAGAATCACATGCAGGCTGTCTCCCAACTTCATGGCTCAACAAATGGTGGTCTTTACAGTGACGAACGGAAGCCCGAGCGCGCCCATGGCTGGCGCAGAAACCGCGCCCCCAGGATGTCGCCCCCCCCGTGCGTCGCTCCGACACACCTCCCTGTGCCCGGAAACGCTCCATTTTGGAGCGTAATGGAGGCGAAGGAGGGCAGGGGGCGAAGAGCATGCAGTTTCCCCTGCGGACTGTGCGCAATGGCGCCCTGCCACCCCGCCACTGCCTGCCACCCATGGCTCGTGCCCAGTGATGTCATCTAAATGATTTAAGAACAGGTACTCACTTTTGATTGGCACATGTCAGGACCCGCCCACCGGAAGTGACGTCATAAGCCAGAAGTGATGTCGTGGCAGGAAGTGACATGAAAAAAGCCCTTTTTGAGGCCTCAGACGATTTTAAACTGACCCAACAGTTGCAACAGTATTCCACAGCACCCCCAGAACATGTTAAGGAGGCCTGGCATCATGTTAAAGTGACCCAACAGTTCCAAAACCCCAGAGCTTTTCAGTGGCAAGGCAAGGCAAGGCAAGGCTCCACTTGCTGCCTGCCTGCCTGCCTGCCTGGCTGGCTCTGAGAACATGCAGGCAACTCAAACGTGCAGGAAATTCAAACGCTGCAGGGGGCGGAGTCGACAAGTGGGCGGGTGAATGGACAGGGCCAGCCGTAATCCTAGAAACCGGTACTCACGTACCCCCGCGTACCCCCTGCATGACATCACTGCTCGTGCCACCCCAGGCTACAGGTCAGATACGCCTCTGGGTCTTTACTATGTAGGTAATTGGAATCCAATTGGATCTTGGGCCAATCTAAGGTGGAGAAAGGAAAATAGAGGGTAAAGCAGAAAGGGGAGAGAGAGAGAGAGAGAGAGAGAGAGAGAGAGAGAGAGAGAGAGAGAGAGAGAGAGGCCCAAACACAGCTATGGTTTGAAGGTATTTATTGCAGCAACCTTGCTGAAAGTAAGCAGCCCTCCATCTAATTTGGAAGACCACCTGGGAATGCAAGAAAGATGGGATATAAACAATCATATTTTGAAAATGAAAAGTAGGGTCCATGTAGAAAGCTGGGATGAACAGGATGTGCCAGGACTGCATTGCTGCTCATTCCTGCCATGAGTAGGCGTTGAGAGGAAGCCACCCCTAGTGATATAATTGCTACACCTGAGGGAGGACCAAAAGATTGAAAGGGTTGTATTCAAATAGAGCTTCCAATAAAGATGCACCTGTTGGACCTCTGGCTGGGGCTGGACTAGATTCCATGGCTCCTGACCACAAGGAGTAGAAGAACTGATTCAATAATAATAATAACAACAACAACAACAACAACAACAACAATAAAAAGCACTGGTCACAGGGAAACTTATGTATAGGTGTAGTTGTAGATGTAGCTATTGGGAGCACAATCCTAACCTGGAGTTAAGCAAAGTTTGGCTGGCACAAGGGCCACCATAAAGCATGTTTGTACGACTCTTAGAGTCAGGGAAGATGGCGCATGTCTGTGTGCTGGCGTCTCTGCCTCCGAGAGTGGTCCAAACATACTTTACGGTGTCCCTTGTGCTGGCCAAACTTTGCTGGCCTAACTGTGGCAGCCTTATTCCAGGTTAGGATTGCGCCCTGGGACATAACAGGGCATGGTCAGTTATCCAATCCCATATGCATTAATGTAAAGTGGTTATAAGCAATGGATGAATTGATTCAGAGCACAATCCTAACCTGGAGTTAGGCTGGCACAGTTGGGCCAGCAAAGTTTGGCTGGCACCAGGGCCACCATAAAGTGCCTTTGGACCACTCTCAGAGCCAGGGAGGATGGCGCATGTTGTGTGCTGGCCTCTCTGACTCCGAGGGTAGTCCAAGCATACTTTACGGTGGCCCTTGTGCTAGTCAAACCTTTCTGGCCTAACTGTGCCAACCTAACTGCAGGTTAGGATTGCGCTCTCAATTGCAGCTGAAATCACATTTGTTTGCACATATAAGCTGTGACTGTCCTGACTGTGAAAGAAAAGGGAAAGGAATACAATCACATGAAGCTACCATAAAAGCCATTGCTCTGTCTATATTACAATACAAGATCAGCATTGTTTCTACAGTGACTGGTGTGGCTCTTCCAAGTTTCAAACAGGGTGCTTTTTTTAACACAATCTGAAGATGCCAGGGGTTGAACCTGGGACTTTCTGCATGCAAAGCAGGTACACTACACACTACTGCTGAGCTACAAATTCTCTGATCCCTCCTGAAAATCCTTCCCAGGGAAGTAGTAAGGTAGAAAGGTCACCGCATGAACTGTTCACACAATTTCCCAGGGATCCAGTAATATTCTAGCCACCAAAAACTTGTTACAAAACTGGATTAAAGAGAGGCCCGCTTTCAAACAAGGGCTTATGAATTGGCATGAGCCATTTGATTGTTCACTACAAAGACCCCCCCCCCATCCATTCTTTGCGTTTATTCTTGACAGACACCAGAATAGTAGTGAGAATGTCTGCAGGAAGGAAAAGACATATACAATGAAGGTGGGTATCGCTCTGTCATTCATGATGCTGTAGCGGCTGCAAAGATGGAATGAATCCCCTGACTCTTAGGGAGCCGTGTCATTCATCAAAGGCCAGCCGCAACAGCTCAGTTCTAGCATAATCAATTTGTCGGCTTCTTGCTGTGCTAATATGCAGTGGTGGAGGGGAAAAAAGAGGGTACCGGAATTCACAAGAGTTCTGTACAAAGATTCGGTTCTGTGATCTTCTATCTCGAAAAAACATTCTGAAGAAATCAGGAGGCAAAATAACATGTCGTCACAACATGCATAGGTAGGTTTGCCAGACCGTGACCAGGGGATACAGCAATTTTCCTGAAAAAGCTATGGAGGTGATATAGGAGATGGTGTAACGGAGGTGTCTCCTGCTCTGATCATTGTCAATCTTTTCATCCATCACCCTCTGACTGCTGAGGATTGGAATCTGACAGCGCAATCCAAGCACGCCGATCACGTCGATGCTACTGTATGTCATGGTGTCGATGAGACACCATTAGCACTGATTGGTGCCGATTGGCACCTCCACTTCAGTGCTTGAGCAACTGGACCAACAGGCAGCACCAGTCCCGTCGTGCCCGCTCCGAGCCTCCCTTGCGTTGGCTGAAGCTGGTCGGCACAAGGGAGGCTCCTTGTCCAGACGGACATGGGATTGGCAGGGGAGGTAGGTAGGTTGGTTGTGGGAAGGACATGGGCGGGCTCCAGGATCCAGGATCCATAAGGAAAACTCCTAAGCCTATGGAGGAGGCCACGCAGCCAGATTTGGGCCGCACAGTCACCTCGGATCTGCGCCTGCTGTTTATCAGGCGCAGAGCCGAGGAGCGCATTGGGGGAGCCTCCCCTACGGTAAGGGTGTGAATGTGCCCTTGCTGCAGGGCGGCTCCAGGGCGGCTCCTAAGCAGCGCTGGATTTGATGCTGGCTGGCCGGCCTTGCCAATCCAGCGCTGGGTTGGATTGCACTCTGACTTGATACAGTAGCTGGGTGGAAGGGAATAGTGCATGATCTAGACAGAGCAAATAGGCTTGGTTGGATATGGTTAGTGCCTCATTGTCGGAGTAGCACAGTTGTGCAGGAACTCCAGCCGATGGTCCACAGTGAAGGAATACAGACAACAGCAATCTTCTTTCCAGCAAATATATTCACACGTATTTTACAGCAGCAATATACAGACAGCAGTCCAGCAGCATCACAGACCAGAGTCAGATTGGAGAAAGAGAGAGGGGGGAAAGGAACTTGTTGTTGTTGTTCAGTCGCTAAGTCGTGTCCGAATCTTCGCGACCCCATGGACCACAGCATGCCAGGCCTCCCTGTCCTCCACTAGCTTCCAGAGTTTGCCCAATTTCATGTTCATTGCTTTGGTGACACTGTCTAACCATCTCATCCTCTGCCACCCCCTTCTCCTTTTGCCTTCAATCTTTCCCAGCATGAGGGTCTTTTCTAAAGAGTCCTCTCTTCTCATGAGGTAGCCAAAGTATTGGAGCTTCAGCTTCAGGATTTGTCCTTCCAGGGAGCAATCAGGCTTGACTTCCTGGAGGATGGACCAATTGGATCTCCTTGCAGTCCAGGGGACTCTCAAGAGTCTTCTCCAACACCATAATTCAAAAGCATCTATTCTTCAGCGCTTTGCATTCCTTACGGTCCAGCTCTCACAGCCATACATTGCTACTGGGAAAACCATCTCTTTGACTATGCGAACCTTTGTTGGCAGGGTGATGTCTCAGCTTTTTATTAAGTTGTCTATGTTCGCCATAGCTTAGTCCTCAAGATTCAGCATGACTCAGCAGTTTCAGTCTAATTACAGACACCTGTTCATGTTTGTAAAATTTGCTTTCCTTTTGTTTCAATATTCTGACACTCATGCAAGTCTGAATCAATTAGTCAATCAATGAATCAATTGTATTTATATACTGCTTTTCAACAAGAAGCAAAGGAGCAACTGGATCTCCTGTAAAAACAAAAACCTGCATGTATGCCTTTTTAAAAAATTGCCTGTTCAATAGGGGCCTTTCTCCATACTATCTGGAATTGGGTACTGGTATGAAGCCCTAAAAGATTAGTAGATTTCCTGATAACTTAATGGTATTTGAATGGAAAATGCCAAAATTATAGGTAGCAGAATATTGGCTGGGTCTCCCATAGTCATCAATCTATATATATAAAGAAGAGCGTGTGTGTGTGTGTGTGTGTGTGTGTGTGTGTGTGTGTGTGTGTGTG
>JAJKFI010000043.1:5291131-5316875 GCA_029204185.1 Lerista edwardsae | reverse complement strand
TGTGTGTGTGTGTGTGTGTGTGTGTGTGTGTGTGTGTGTGTGTGTGTATGTTTCACATAGGCTCTGCAACGCCTGGAGCGATCGGCACGAAACTTGGCACGCATACACCTTGCGGCCTGGCGACAAACACTGCGAGGGTCGGGGGCCTCTAGCACCCCCAGGGGTGGGGGTACGCGGGGGTCCCCACGTGAAAACGGTCAAAAACTGCCAAAATCGGCGTCAAATCCACAGTTTCTGGGGTCGCCGAGATGAGCGGCGACGCCCCCGACGCCACTAGAGTCCGGGTTCAGCCCCCACTCGACGTGGGGGGCAAGAAGGGATGCGAAACCAAACGTCCGCCATGCCCTGCTGGAACGCCTGGACTGATTGGCACGAAACTTGGCATGCATACACCTTGCGGCCTGGCGACAAACACTGTGGGGGTCAGACTCCCCCCAGCTCCCCCAGGGGCAGGGGTACGTGGGGGTCCCCACGTGAAGACGGCTGAAAACGGCCGAAATAGGTGTCGAGTCCGTAGTTTCCGGGGTCGCCGAGACGAGTGGCGACACTCCCAACGCCGGTGGAGTCCGGGTTCGGGCCCCCCTTGGCACGGGGGGCCAGAAGGGGTGCGAAACAAAACATACGCCATGCCGTGCTGGAACGCCTGGAGCAACGCGCACCAAACCCGGCACGTGCGTGCCTTGCGGCCTGGTGACAAACGCTGCAGGGGTCAGCCCCCCCCCAGCGCCCCCAGGGGTGTGTGTGTGCAGGGGGCCCCATATGAAGATGGCCAAAAATGGCCAAAATCAGCATCGAGTCCGTAGTTTTCAGGGTCACCGAGATGAGCGGCGACGATCCCGAAACAGTTGGAGTCTGGGTTCAGGCCCCCCTTGATGTGGGGGGTGAGAAGGGGTACAAAACAAAACGTCCGCCATGCCGTGCTGGAACGCCTGGAGCGTTGTGCACCAAACCCGGCACGCGCGTGCCTTGCGGCCTGGCGACAAACACTGTGGGAGGCAGGCCCCCCTGGTGCCCCCAGGGGTGGGGGTACAGGGGGGTCCCTGCGTGAAAACAGTCAAAAATGGCTGAAATCAGCGTCGAATCTGTAGTTTCTGGGGTCGCCGGGGCGAGCAGCGACGCTCCCGATGGCATGGGAGTCCAGGTTCAGCCCGCCCTTGGCGTGGGGGGCAAGAAGGGGTGCAAAACACAGCATCCACCATGCCCTGCTGGAACGCCTGGAGTGATTACCACCAAACCCGGCACGCGTGTGCTTTGCAGCCTGGTGACAAACACTGCGTGGGTCAGGCCCCCTTAGTGCCCCCAGGGGTGGGGGTGCACGAGGGCCCCCGCGTGAGAACGGTCAAAAATGGACGAAATCGGCGTTGGATCCGTAGTTTACGGTGTCGCCGAGGCGAGCAGCAACGCTCCCAATGCCGTGGGAGTTCTGGTTTGGCCCCCCCTCAACATGGGGGGTGGGAAGGGGTGCGAAACAAGATGTCCGCCATGCCCCGCTGTGACACCTGGAGCAATTGGTGCCAGACTCGGCACGCGCATGCCTTGTGGCCTGGTGACAAACACTGCGGGGTTCAGGCCCCCCAGCACCCAGGGAGTGGGGGTGTGCAGGGGGCCCCACATGAAGACGGCTGAAAACGGCTGAAATCGGCATCGAGTCCGAGTTTCCAGGGTCGCTGAGCCAAGCGGCGACGCTCCCGACACGGTTGGAGTCCGGGTTTGGCCCCCCCTCGGTGTAGGGGGCGAGAAGGGGTGCGAAACAAGATGTCTGCCATGCCCCACTGCGATGCCTGGAGCGATTGGAGCCAGACTCGGCACGCACGTGCCTTGTGGCCTGGTGACAAACACTGCGGGGGTCAGGCCCCCTAGCGCCCCCGGGGGTGGGAGTGCGTGGGGGCCCCCGTATGAGAATGGTCGAAAATGGACAAAATCGGCGTCAGATCCGTAGTTACCGGGGTTGCCAAGGCGAGTGGCGACGCTACCGACGCTGTGGGAGTTTGAGTTCAGCCCCCCCTCAACATGGGGGGTGGGAAGGGGTGCGAAACAAGATGTCCGCCATGCCATGCTGGAACGCCTGGAGCGATTGGCACCGGACGTGGCACGCACGTGCCTTGCGGCCTGGCAACAAACACTGCGGGGGTCAGGCCCCCCCCCCCGCACCCCAGGGAGTGAGAGGGTGCAGGAGGCCCCACATGAAGACGGTCAAAAACGGCCAAAAGCGGCGTCGGAACCGTAGTTTCCGGGGCCACTGAGGTGAGCGGTGAAGCTCCTGACGTGGTTGGAGTCTGGGTTTGGCCCCCGTCAGCATGGGGGGTGAGAAGGGGTGCAAAACTCATAAACTCTGGAAGATCATTTTGTTACCCGGGCAATGCCAGGTAACGAAAAGCTAGTAGTCAATAAAAATGAATGTACTAGTTCCAAATGAATAATGAGATGAATCCCGTTCTAACTGATGAGTCATGAAACCCGTCCAACCTTGAAGAATGAAAAAGAATGGAAAACTGATGGCTTTTTTCTTGCACATGTCCACAGATCCCAATGTGGTAAAGGCCATGACGGCAGCTAAGATTTAGGTAAAATTAATACTGCCAATTTTGTTCATGTCCTTAAAAAAAACCAAAATGAGTGGCCAAACGAATGGTAAGGTGGTTTTCATTACTGCCACTTGAGCCCAATATTTACAGCCCCGCTCAGGAAATGCTGGATGTCGAACACTACAACGTGGTGACAGTCGATACAGAGCGAACATCTCAAAGAGAGCAACAGAGATTCTGCAGCCTCCCACTCCTCAATCCTCTACCCGCCGGCACTGACCGTTCCAAGAGCATCACCAGCCGAAGAGCAAGTTCGGTGCTCTGATAAGAGTAAATAGCAGTGAGATGCTCTGGTCACCCAAGCGGAAAGAAGAGTTGCATAATTTGAATCACTCATGGCCGGGAGGCAGACAAAAGTAAATGTAATGCGTGGTGAGAGAAGGCTCCGAAGAGCACATTTTGAAAAATGCAAAGCCAAATTCCGAGAAGCTGGGGGCCCCGACTCCAAAGCCCTGAAAGCTAACTTCAGGACTACTTTGAGAAAGGCTATCTTTATGACGATGACTCTTGTGGACCCTGATTATTCAGTTGGAGTCCTGTTTGGAGGCGGAGGAGAGGCTTTTGGTTTTGTTCACATTATGTAAGGAACACTTATTAAGTCTGAATTTAGTTCCCTATGTTGTTGAACTGGAAGCAGAAAGCAGCCATCCTTAAGCTGAATATTTGAACTCCTCCACCCCACATTGACTGAATTTGTAGAGGATATGTAAAAATCAATATTTATTTATTTGAAGAATGTATATCCCGCCTTTCCCATGGCAAAGCAAATGCCAAGGTGGTTTACAAAGGCAGGCTAGTCTAAACCACAATTTTTCAATGGAGTTTTTATAAATACTGTATTCTGTATTACTGTATTACTGTATTCTGTAATTCAGCGAATCCTCTGCCCTGATGTAGCCTTCACTGTATGGTTCTCTCCTCTGGCTGCATACCATTGAGCTTCAGCAGGCAATCATACGTCAAGCCTGGATAGGTCCTCAGGGTCATATTCTGTCCTTTTGCCTGATGGTCTCACACTTTCCCACACTGGCTAATCAGCTCCACAGTGACTCCATTCTGCCATGACAGGTACTGCAGCTTGTCAAAGCCTGGCATTCTGTCTCCCCTCCAAAAACAAGACCATGGATTCTCCTTCTTAGCTTCAGGCAGCTCAACCACCAGTCCATACCTCCTGCATCACTGCATCAATATAAGCATCACTTTAGTGGCCTCGCATATAAAAACAATTACCTGAGCTCTGTGGGATTTATTTTCTAGTAAAATTAATGGTGTTCTTAAAAAGTTTATTAATTTTAAATCCTAAAGTTTAGGACTGCAGCACTATGATTCTTACAATGTTGCCTCTCATATACTAATGACACAAAACAAGTTAGAAACTAGATTCTGTACATTCATTCCACAAGTGGAATATTTATGTATAACCAGTGATGTCATTCAGGGGGAACGGACCAGAACGGGCGTTCCGGATCCTAACGGGCTCCGTAGCTGCTTCTGGGGTTTTTTTTTTGTTTGTTTTTTCAACATTTGAATTTGAACTCAAAAGTGAGTTCCTGTTCTTAAATCATTTGAATGACACCACTGTGTATAACCCATATATTCTTCTTCTGGCTCTCAATCCTAAGGGCCAATTATAACAGTGGAAGCTCTCTCCTGGGTGGAGCCTGGCACCCAAACCCTGCCAAGGTAAAAATGATGGCAGGAGCATTCCATGTGTGGGGAGGAGGCATTCCTGGTGGACCAGGAGGAGGGCAGGAGGCATGGGGTGGGATAAAGTGTATCCCAGTGTAAGCAACGTGTGCAGGGAGGTCTGAAGTCTCACAACATGCCCTCTGAAGTCTCACAACATGCCCTCTTTCTCATACTACTGCCAACTATATAGCTGGCATGGATCCAAGGAGACCATAGGCAATCCAGGAGCTTCTGGATGGGTTTCTTCCCTTGCATCTCCCAAGCCTCCCAATTGCTTCCCAACACTGGTTATGACACTGCCTATTTTGGCATGCCTGCATACAGTAGAGGGAGGGAGGATAGTGAGACATAGCTAAGATTTTGCCCAGTATGAAGAAATGGTATTTAAGGAGCATGTCCATTTCTTGACGGTAGTCTTCATTTCCCAATGTTCATGTCAGAATAGGGAACTTGTACCAGCTCTTTACAGCTCATTCCATAACTTGCCTGATGTAAACATATTATGACCACTACTGAAATAAACTATGCTGGTGCTCTCAGATGACCCGAAAGAGGCAACCCACATAGTCAAGGATAAGTCAGATGACAGAAACAGCTCAATGAATATCAAAAATGTTCAAGAGGAAGTACCTAATCAAGCCTGAATGGTGAGGAAGCAGATTCTAATCTCTGAACTAGAGGATCCTTTTTGCAAACAACTGATAAGAAATCAAGCTCATCCCACTCCCATTCCCAAATAAAGGCTATCTGTCATTAGGAATTGCAGTATAGTCAAGACAGGAAATGCTGCTGTTCAGTTTCTCTTAATTTTCTCATGTAACATGACATTACACTGTCTGCTTACCCTGGTCTCACTTCATTTGCTCAGTCTCAGGGCCAAATTTTACATATTACAACAAGCTTGTGAGCATTGTCCTTGGGTTTTTTTTCACCCTCATCTTCCTTAGGATTAAATAGTATATGGCACATTTGGCATTGAGGTTTCACTGATAAGTATGCCTTCACACTCCTGAGGGGAGGGAGGGGTAAGATGAACACTTGTGTTTCTTGACGATAAGGGCGGTTCAACAGTGGAATAGTCTGCCAAGCGAGGTGGTGGATTCTCCCTCATTGGAAACCTTCAGGCAGAGGCTCGACAGGCACCTGCCTGAGATGCTCTAGGAGGATTTCCTGCTACAGGCAGGCGGTTGGACTAGATGACCTTGTGGGTCCCTTCCAACTCTGTGATTCTATGATTAAGCTATTTCCAGGGTTACCTGTACAAGGCAGGCTCACTGAGAAGATGGAGACTTGTGCTTTTTAACACAGGAAAACGGCCTAGCCATAGGGCAAATACAACAGACAGGCCGATCCTAATGGGGCTTTCCATATCGTATTACAGTAGTACTGAAACTGTAGCCACTGTATCCCACAGGGCCAAGGAAGCAGCTGTAGGTCTCCTCAAGACAAGGGAGCATTTGTCCCCTTATCATGTGTTGAACCTTGCCATCATCTATGGGTCTACTCAGATCTGGACCAGCTCAATCACTCATCCGAAACATGTGTAGGGATTCGGGCCTGGGATTGGGGATATGATCCAGTGGCAGCCTCTGCCCTTCCCTTCCCAAGCCTGAACTACCCTCCTCCCTGCCCCTCCCTGCCCTCCCCCATCCCCGACCACCCCTGTGCCCCTCCGTGGCATACATACTGCCAACAGATCCTGGGGCTCCTCTGACAGTTGTGGAAGCTCAACGTCTGCTTGTGCTGACCTCTGCGATGGCACCTCCCTTCTGGCTGCCTCAAAGTGCTTTGCAGCTCATTTGCAATGATCATCCCCAGGGCCATGCATGGGAGATTGTATTGGAAAAGGCAGGCGATACCCCGAGGAGTGAAGTCAGCTTGCCCAAGCCAGTCAGCTTGCCCAAGCCATAACTGCCTCCTCCACTTGGTGGCTTTAGGGGCGTGTTCCCCACAGTTATTCCCCACAATGAGCTTACCTTAGCCAGTCAGTCCATCCATCCGTCCAGCAATCCGTCCATCCAGCACTCCATCTGTCCAATGCCTACCTGGTGCCCTCCTCTAGCACCTTCCCAGGTTCCTCATCCAGCACCTTCCCAGGTACCATCTTCTAGTACCTATCCAGCCTCCTTTTCTCCTGCTCCTGCCTCCAGCTTTATACTGAGGCCAGCCAATCAGTGGGCAGGCTTTAATTCATCAGCTACACCCATCTGTACCTGTGCTAACCTCCCTTCAGAGCCAGAGCCCTTATCAGCCTGCAGCTGTGTTCCCAAGGCTTGCAAAGACCTTGGGGGTTAACCCTATAATCCCTGGCTTATCTGAACTACAGTATGAATTTCCAGCAAAAATGGGCGCAATCTATACTGAAACTATGGGTGCCTTCTGCAGTGGTTTTTGAACATTCTGTCTTTGGGGAACTCACCCCAAGTTTGCTTGTTCACCAAGAACCCCAGCATACCTGGAGGACAACTCCTGTGTAGCAGAGGATTCTGGGAAGTGTTCCTGGACACACACTCGAGCTTTAAACAAGGCAATGCATTTTAAACAACAATTGACAGAGGTGCAAAGGTTGTCTTTGCTTGCCTGCCATTACTGATGTCCTCACTGAAGAGAGTGTGTGAAGATTTTGAGATATTTCAGGTTCCCCAGAACTAGGGTTACCAGATACAAACAGGGACAAAGTGCCTATACCTTTAACCATTGTATAGAAGGGGCAATTTTGGCAGCGGCAGCTCAACATATTAGGGTCTAAAAAGCTGCACCTGCTAAAGTTCCCTCTTCTATACAATGATTAAAGGAATAGGCACTTTGTCCCTGTTTGTATCTGGTAACCCTACCCAGAACACAATTTTAAATCACAGATCTACTGCAAATGAAACATTTCAAATTCACACTCAGTACCATTACTGTTCTTGCAGGTCCAAATCTGCCTCTTCCTCATACCAATTACTGTATAATTGAAGACAAGCAATACGACAGACATAGTTTTTCAACTGTGGAATGACTGAGAGCCGATTTGGTAGTTTATCAGATGAGGGGTTGCAATAACTTGACTGATTCTACCTTAAGCTTAATTGAAGGTGGCAGGAATTACATATTTAAAATTAAAAAGAACTATGTGCTTCTAATTCCTTGTTTCTGAAGCTAGGACTTGCAAACATCAAACTCCACATGTGATATGCATCTGATTTAGCCATAAGAACTGAGGCTAGTTTCATGGAATCAAAGGTACGGCATTAGAAAGTATGAGTGCAAAGGGAAATGAAGGCAAAGATTAACTCACTCCATGGCATTCCGATACCTTTAATCTACAAAATCAGCTAAACAGAGATTAGACCAAGAGAAAAGCTACACTTGTATATCTACGAAATTTGCAGGGATGGAGAAGGCAGCATCATTTGCCTGAATTCAATTAAAATTATTTTTGACAAAGGAAAAAAACCACAAACATCGTGCCTATTCGACAAGTCATCCAAGAACTTTGATTAAGTTGTTTTTTTCATTAAAAACTGCTGTTGTCCCTAACCAGAACTGTTATATATTAACTGGTTTTTCAAAGGGAAAGGAGGAGTTTAGGGCCCACCCAAACAGGATGGGGCCCATAGAAGGCAGTTTACTGAAGGCTCCCTGAAGTCTGGAGCTGATCAGGCGGTGCGAACTGATGGTTGAGCTGCTAGCACTATCTGAAGCTAAGCAGGAGAATCAGTGGTCCATTTTTAAATGGGAGACAGAATGACAGAATGGGGGACAAGCTGCAGTACCTGTGGTGGCAGAACAGAGTCACTGTGGAGCTGATTAGCCAGTGTAGGGATGTGTAAGAAGGACAGCAGGCAAAAGAATGGAGTATGACCTAATGACTTGTACAGGCTTGACTTGCAATTGCCTGCTGAAGCTTAATGGCACACAGCCAGAGGAGAGAACCACACTGTGAAGGCTACTTCTGGGACTGAGGATTCGGTGAATCGCAGAGTACTGTATATTTGTAAAAAACCCTTGAAAATGATGGTTTAGGCTAGCCTGCCTATGTAAGCCACCTTGGGCATTGGCTGTGGCATGGGAAATAAATTCCCATGTGGGGATATAAATTTTTCAAATAAATTTGAACCTAGTATAGGGACAATCTGCAAAAGGAGAGTCAATTTGACTCGTTTTATCACCCTGCCCATTTCCATCACTGCCACTTTCTTGCCCGCTACCCCTTGACTCCCAATATATCTCCTCTCATGCTTCCTGTTACTCTAATACTATTTTGCAGTTTCATCACAGCCGCTACAAAGGATAAGAACAATTTGTGCCTAATTATTGAAATTGTATTCAGCCACCCAAAGAATCAAATCACATTTCCGTAATGCCCATCATTTACACCAATTATTGTATTCAGTGTGATTTTTTTTTTCAGAAAATGGCTATCCATATTGTTGCAATTGCTGAATTAATTGTAGTCATATTAACAGTTACATGAACAGCAGCACAGTCATAACCTTGCTTAGGAGCAGGCAGGTTGGCTGGCCTGCACTGCCTCCTCCCCAGGGTAGGAGGCAGCTCACCGTGAGGATAAGCCCAATGGGGCTGCATGAACCTGCACCTGCTAAACAGGAGGCCCAAGTCATAGTGGCCCAGAGTGGGGCCACACGGCCCAGGGACAGGGTTAGGATCTGGCCTAATGGCCATGCTACCTGGGGGGCTGCCTTCCTTCTGCCCCATTCTGCCTCTCCCACACCCCTGGAGGGCCTTCCCCTGCCCTCCAAAGCCCCCATGCTGGCTGAGTTCAACCAGCACGAGGGCAGCTTACCTGCTGCTATCTGTGGATTGGCTGTGTCGGGGCAAGTAAACCACTTCGTGAACTTTTTGTTGAAAAGCAGTATATAAATACTTCTTGCTTGCTTGCTTGCTTGCTTGCTTGCGCGAGTCCTTCAACCCTGTGCGTCCTGGGCTGGCGTAATCATCCTTATGGCACATTTGCAACAGTCCTGGGCCGACGCAATCGACATGCGCCAGTGCAATGGCGCAGCTGGATTGCACCCTCAGTTAGACAATCTGGTATATCTGTGTAACAGTTCAGGTGTGTGGGTGGGGGGTCATATGTTCCTCAACTATAAGCAACCCCCAGTGGTAGCCTGTTGATGGCTGTATGATTGCAATTGCACCACAGAATGCAGCATGGGCCCATTGGTGTGACTGCATTTGTGGAAGATGGTGGGAGATAGATTAAGGCCATGAGGCTTGGAATATTGTGAAACAGTAACCCTACTGGATTCCTATATACTTGCTACTAAAGAAAAAAAAAACTATGGCAAAGTGAATCCCTCAGACAGTTCCATTCTGCACTCAATGTGAACTTCAGGAAATCAATCAACTGCTAAGTGATTCCAGAGTTCAGAATGATGCTGATATAATAAATCGTTGCGCTTCTAGAACACATTAAGGTATATTTTGGCACTGAACCTTAGCAGTGCACTACCTCCCAACATAGATGAGAAGTCTGACGAGGGGTTGCTTTAATGAGAGAACAACATTGGTTTCAAAGGGACAAAGGCCAGAGATTCCTTACTCAGAAAGAAGGCGTGCATGTGGGAGGAATGTACTCCAAGACATAAATCACTATCTCTGGTCTTGCCAGTTACCTAATGAGTTCAGAGCAAAACTGCCTTATACCTCGAATAAGCGAACAGGAACTTTTTTAGCCTGGTCAACAAAAAATCCATTTGGCTTGGTCTCAGTGACAGCAAAAGCCATTTGGTTGGCGTTAATCATATTTGCCCTGTAGACACAAAGGCAAAGTGAAAACAAAAGCGTTGTGTTGTGACAGCTATTGATTATTAATTCTGTATTGCAGAGGTTTTCAAACTGGGGCATTGCGACACCCCAGCCTGAGAGCCTCTGCCCCTCTGCCTTTAAGGGGCGGGGCAGGGCGAAGGCAGGGACACAATCCTCAGGATCACATCGCTGCCTGGGGTGACAGGGGCTCCAAATACCTGTCGCTGCACCAGGCTCCAAAGAGTACAGGAGACTCTGCAGAAGCTTCTGCAGAGCTCCCCAAATATCTGCAAAAGTAAAAATACCTATTGCAACCCACTTCCAGTTTCATCATCACAATGGAGGGAGGGCGGCCCTGAGGACAGTCGTGTAGGCAGGCTGCCCAGGGAGGTGAGTGGAGTCATGATCTGGCCATTAGGCCAGATCCTAACCCCCATCTCCAGGTCGGCCAGTCCCAATCTGGGCCACTTGGACCTACACCAGAGATTTTGCTGTGTCTATAGGTTTGCAGATGTCACTGTCCCATGTTTGATAGCCCAAAACTAACTTGCGTTGGAGCACGCAGGCCAGTAGGCCTATGCTGCACTAATACATGTTAGTGTTTATGGAGAAGACCGGGGCTGCATTTCCACAACTGCTTTAATTCACTTTCAATGGACTATGATTCCCTCAATGCATTCTGGGGAATCTGTAGTTTGTTACTACAGCAACCTGAGTGCTGCTAGAAGTACCCTGATCAAACTTCAGTCTCCAGAATGACTTGGGGGGAATAGAAGTGCACTGAAAGTAGATTAAAGCTGTAGTGCAGTGGTATTCAAACTGTGGGTCGGGACCCACTTGCTAGGTCGCGACCTAATGTCAGGCGGGTTGCGGAGAACTGGGAGCAGCCATCTTGGAAATTGCAGACTTTACTCTTGTTATATTCCTTTGGTGAGTGTTAACAGTTTGAATGTTCAAGTAAGGGTGTTTTTTTTTTAATTGTTTTTAGTTCAGGGCTTTTACATACTAATATTGCTTTTATTTCTGTCAGGGATGTTTCATGGTTGTACTGTACAATTGTTGCAGTCCAAGAATGCCAATTTACAAATTTACAAATTTACTTATTATGTTACTGTAAAGTACCAGCCACGGGGAGGTTATGAATTCCTCTTGCACAGCTGTAGCAAAGTGAACAAAGCACTATGCGCCAGAGGTGCAAGGTTCTTAGAAGTCCATGCACTTAACAAAACTTTTGTTAAGTACCTGACTTCTGATCCTTCTGTGGCCAGTTGTGAGTACTGCCAAATCTAATGCTAATAGGAAACCTACTAAAAAATGCCACCAGCTCCAAATACTGCTGACTCGAACCCAGTGGAGCAACTGAGTTAGAGTTAACCAGCATCATGGCAATTCCAAATACCTCAAGCCTCACTTAACCCAGAGGCAATGATTTTGGAAAAAACCTTAGACAAAAAGACCCTTTAGCAGTTCCTATTGCAAGGGCAACGGGCAAAGAGCGGCCTGGATTTAGCCAGCACCCTGAACAACTTCCCCCAAACATAACATACTCACACTCAAGCGAATAAGCTTGACAAAACAATTATTAAAAACACAACTCCGTTGGTTACACGGCCGGATGGCAAACATAAATGAGATATAACACATAACAATTAAAAACAAGAAATCTAAGCTTCTACTCTTACTGAGACTAACATTGCTAAACACGCTAAGTTCCCAACCAGATATTACCCATGTTGCATTGTAGGAAGCGAGCAAGCCTTTCTTTTCCTTCTCAGCAAATAATCAAGCCATCTCTGGAACAGCCAGAAAAAAGCTGAACACCCAACATAGGCTGAGGGTGATTTTTACAGCCCGTAGCCTCTGGCTTCTCAATTAGGGCTAATTGCCTTTTGCTTGGTAACAGTGAGACAATCCCGATCATGAGTTACAGCTGCAAAGGAATTTAGGAGGCGGCAGCTGGCACCACGATGTCCTTGAATTGATTGCCCCACAAAGCCTCCCAAAAAGTTCCCTAGGCCAACTGATAAGGGTTTAAGTTCCAATGTTGTTTTTTCTTCTGTCAGTTTGATTTCTCACTGTGGCCTGTTTTAACTCACTGCTCACCCCCAGAAAGACCAGACACTTTAAAGATGGCATTATATTAGGCCTGTATTTGGTTTGCCTGTCTTTTACAGTTACAATGACAGCACTTCCTGCTTGATGATGTCACTTCCTGCCACAACATCACTTCCAGGTTGTCATCACTTCCGGTGGGTCCCAACATGAGTGCCATTCTAAAAAGTGGGTCCTGGTCTAAAACATTTGAATACCACTGCTGTAGTGGAAACACAGCACTAGCTGAGGTACACTAGCTAGTGTAGCTGTGTAAATGCACTAGCTGTGTAGTGGAAACACAGCACTAGCTGATAGCTGAGATAGGCTGAGATTGAGGTATTCAAATGTATTTGTAATACATTTGTACTGTATAATTTTGTTATGGCCCAGGCCCATTGAAAGCCCAGACCCAGGAGATTTGGCTCCCCACCCCAGTGCCCCACCATGGCCAAGAGCTATCTAAACAAAAAAAATAACATGTTCATCCATATTTTGGATGGCCAATTTGCCACCCCTGTTCATCCTTGTGCCAAATCGCTCTTTTCTCTGGTGAGTTTGTTGGCTGAAGGCAAAGCTAACTGTCCTACAGTTCTTTTCAAGATCTCCCATCAGCTCCCCTCATTGCAGTCATGCTGATTTGTCAACGTATGGGGTGGGGCTGGGGGGGGGGTGCGCCCAGCAGCTGCTCAGCCTTTACAGCATGTTCTCAAATGCCGAAGAACCGGATGGCTATGAGTCTTTTGCTTGTCGGCATTAATCAAGCGTAAAAGCAAGTGACAAGCAGATTTTGCTGATTTAATGAATAATTCCAGCTCATTTGGTCCATCTAATTCAAACTATTACAATGGAATCTGAACTGACTACTGACTGTCCCTGCTTATCTTTGTCAATATCCCTAGGTATAGGTCAATGGAGGTAATCAGGATTCAGGGGAGTTCAAAACACTGTGGCGTCTTTCATATCCTAGAATGCGACACATGCCCCAGACTTCATTTCCTAAGCACCTTTTGCCCTTGTCATTACTAAGCGTGAAGCCGTTATTTGCAAAACAAACCTTTCAACTCGGCTATTTATTAAAAATTATTCTTTTGTCAGTTCCTATGCCCCCCCCCCGGTAGAAGTCAGGCCACTGAAGGGAATGCATTCCCAATGAACTAGCTAACAAGCTAAAAAGAACAAGCTACCTCCAGCAATTCTGATGTGATTTGAAACAGACTCGTGATAGATCCTGATAGTGATTGATCCTATTGGGAATAGTGCTTATTCCCAATAGGTAGAAAGTGATTAGCAAAGGCCTTCGAAAGCAATAGAGAGGTGGGTGACAAAGCCTTAGCAATGCTGCATGCTTAAAAAAAACACATACAAATACTTGTCAAACATCAAGGATAGCAAGAGAAACATTATAGGCATGGGCATGGCACTTAATTTATCAGCTGCATTGCACTTTGTGGTTATCCATCTCTTCTAGCATCAAAGGAAAATACAATTGCCCCTGAAAAATTAAAACAATCCAGCACAGACCACAATGAGGCCATAAGAGAGAGTAAGAAAGGCAAGGCATTGACTCTGGAATTTAAGAATACAGCAAATATTTTGTTGTATTATTCAGTATAAGAATCAACTCCTACAAGAAATGGATCTTTGACATGGATGGTGCAACGTTTTGGAGCACTGGGAAAGAGGCAGGGGAGATTGCATAGTTCAAGAAAAAATCTGGTCCTCTTGGCCTGTGGATCTGTGACCTCCTGTTATCAGTTCTGTAAACAGCCACGTTCCTAATCTAACCCTCGGTTCGCCAAACATGCGCCTAACACCAAATGCACCAAGTGGAGATGCATGTCTCCAACATACCTTGAATTAGTAAAAATGACATACTGACCAAGTAACAAGGGCCTATCCCTTTAGGATTTTTGTTCTTTTTAAGTGGGGATCTGCTGGCTGCTATGGATTTGTACAACGGTAGTGGTACAGTTTGTTTTGTTGTGGTCGTTGTTTTAATCTATTACATTGTATTGATGTGAAATTTTATTGTCCTTGATTTCATAGAAGCGGACTGCTGGTAGGGCGTAAGTGTTAAAGAAAAAAAAAAAGGGTGACTTCTAACATCAGCCCCAGGCATTCGCTGCAGAACCTGACACTTTATTTCTTTCTTTTGGCAGGAGCAGAAATGGGGTGGGGGGAGTTTAAACAGAACAAATTATGTGAGGCTAAACTGACTGGCAAGGACATGACTATAGTGGCTGATCCCCCCCCCCTCCAATTGTGCTGCTTTACATTCCCAGTGAGGAATTCCTTTCAAGAGATAATGATGATGATCGAAACCACACAGATCATACATAGGGAAGCTGTCAAGAAGAAACCTTCCCTTCCTAGCCAAATCTCCGTACAAGCGCTCAGGAAGGACAGGGCTGTCTGAGCAATCGTACATCGCATGAATATGTTTTGCCACATAAATCTGATTAAGGCACTATTGGAGACAGACAGATGGCAGTTTTGACATTAGGTGACGATGGCTTAAACTCCATCTGTGCTGACATTTTCTAATGCCTCCCCGCAACGCCAAGCACCCTGATTGTCTCAAACATGAATTTGCTTTCGCAGAATTTGCTTTCCCAGGCTCCTGATGTTTCAGGGTGATTTTGTACACTGATATTATACATTTTGGAGCTGATTGCATTGGAAGCCTGGAGAATGGAAAAATATGGTAAGAAACACTTGTGGCCCATGCTTGGAAAAACTGCTTTGGTTATCTAGATTGCAAGGACAATGAAGCAGAGGCGTCTCTATAGGGAGGGCAAAGCTCTAAGTTGTTCAAGGAGCCTTACCCTGTCATGTAAATCCCTCCTCTCCCTTGCTGTAGCCAGTAAGCAACGCCAAGATGTTGCTTTTCCCTGTGAGGATTGGCTAGAACAGTGCAGGAAAGGAGTGATTTTCACTGCAAGGTAAGGCTTCTTGCAAAACGTAGAGCTCTGCCCTCCCTGTAGAGTCACCCCTGCAATGAGGACTGTTTCAGGGCAAAGGGAGGAGGTGGACAGTCCCCCTCAAGGTAGATTCATGCCCCAGCCAATGTTAATTTGACAAAAAAAAAAAAACCCAAGGCTGGACATTTCATTAGGTGCTGCTATCCTAACCCTGCATCTCCCTTACTGCTACCATTGCATGCCTGACTCACATCTGCAAAACAGCAGACATAGATCTGAGGAAACCTGTGGTGGCAGTGGAGGCTTTCCTTGGGTTAAGTGAACAAATGTTCTCTTACCCTTACAAGACCTTTCTGACTACCCCCTTCCTTCAGATACTGTGTCTGCTCCATTGGCATGGATGCGTCAGCCAGAGTGTGTGCATGCATGTGTGTGTGTGGCTGAATGGGATTGGGCTAAAGTCAGGTTCTCTTCAGATGATCTTAACCAGTAATGGCATCTAAATGATTTAGCAACAGGTACTCACTTTTGATTGGCACTTGTGTCGGGGCTCACCCACCGGAAGTGAGGTCATAGCCGGAAATGATGTCATGGCAGGAAGTGAGGTATTCATAGCTGGAAGTATAGTATTCCACAGCACCCCCAGAGCATGTTAAGAAGGCCTGGCATCATGTTAAACTGACCCAACAGTTGTAACAGTATTCCACAGCACCCCCGTGTGGGCTACCGATCCCCCCAGGAACCGCCACACCTCCTCGGTAGGCCACGTGGCGGCCCGGGAGAAGGCCCAGGAGTCCCTGGGGTCTACCAATCCCCCCCCAGGAACCGCCGCACCTCCTTGGGAGGGAGCCTCAGGCAGCCTACCTGCTCACGCTGCTGCTGCCGTCGGTCTCCCTCGCTCCGCTGCCTGCCTGCCTGCCTGGCTCTGAGAACATGCAGGCAACTCAAACGTGCAGGCAATTCAAACGTTGCAGGGGGCGGAGTTGACGAGTGGGCGGGTGAATGGGCGGGGCCAGCCCTAATCCTAGGAATGGGTACTCGCATATCCCCGTGTACCCGCTACATGACATGTCTGATCTTAATGCATCTAAAAATCCCATCTTATCCAGCTGTGGTGCAGTGGGGCTGCTGGGCCCATACTGTATCCAGTGTTGGATTGTGGCAGGAAGGAGGTTTACTTAGGGTAAGGAAATATTTGTTCCCCAAACCACCCTGCGTGGGCCCACTCCTCCCCTGCCCATTTCTGGCCCTTTCTGGCCTCCCCACCCCAATGGGCCTTACCACTGGCCAGTGCTGCTGGAGTACCAGCTGCCCATACCACCTGCACTGAGGTGCATCACCGACTGGCATGGCCCCAGCTCAGGTGGTACTAAAGATTTACTAGTAATGTAAATCTTTCTTCACAGCAGTTTTACGACTGAGGGTGCAATCCTAAACTGGAATTAGGCCAGCAAAGTTGGCCAGCACAAGGGACACTGTAAAGTACGTTTGGACCACGCTTGGAGTCAGAGAGGCCAGCACACAGACGTGCGCCATCCTCCCTGACTCTGAGAATGGTCCAAACGTGCTTTACAGTGGCCCTTGTGCCGGCCAAACATTGCTGGTCTAACTGCTAGCCTAATTCCAGGTTAGGATTACGCCCGAAAGCCGGCAGTACAAACAAACCACCAGTGATAAATCCCATAGGATTGGGCCCTGAGTCAGTCTGGCTCTTGTCAATGTTCCACTGAGAATTCCATTTGAACATGAGCAAATCAACAGCTAATTTACATTAGCTATGATTCTAGGTTAGCTCCATTGGTAGAATCATCAGGCGTTTCAGCTTTACTGTAGGAAATGCCGTCATTTGAAGAGCAGCCTCTGATCAATGGCAGATGCAGTTTTATTCCTGGGACTGTAGAGTTAATTGTGTTTGGCATGCAGGCAACACAGTGGAAGCTTCTGAGTTTCTGCGGAGGAGAAGCGCCTGGGGTCTTTTGAAAAGGCAAACTGGTTTATCTGATCTCGCACCTATATGCCAGCTAGAATCACTTTGAAAGCGGTATTGAGCTCCCATCTGAGAGGGAGAGGGAGCCGAGAGGAGGGTCTGGAAACTGCTTGGCCTCCTCTTTTTTATCTCTTCTTACGCCTTCTTCAAGGCACATTAAGCATGAGTTAGAGAAATGAAAGCTAGCAAAGGCAGGTGCCATCGAGGGATCTCCTTAGAAGCAACTGACCAGCCTACCACAGACAAAAGTGAGGCTCAAAAGGAAAACTGATATTGGAATAGTGATTTGTACAAACTTGGAAAAACACAGGCTCACAGCAGTCAAGGAAATTCATTCTCATCTGGGAGTTGATTCCCCAAACACCTAAACAGCAGATTCTTATTCACCATATCTCTGGTCTTATTCTGATCTATCTCTGGGCATCGGTACCAATCAGAGTTAGAGCTAGAGACATGCACCAGAATTAGGTGGCAGATTGTACCACTGCAGATAGAGCATCCCCCTTTTGAATATTTCCCCATATGGAAAGGAAAAAACCCTTCAATGCAGTGGTTCCCAGACTGTGGGTTGGGACCCATCAGTGGGCTGCAAGCCAATTTCAGGTGGGTCACGAAACACCTAGAGCAGCCGTATTGAAAATATGGAAAGATGGGTTGCAGGAAAGGGGGAGGGCTGTGTGGTTGTTTTGCTCATATCAAGGTTCTAAATAGGCTTTTTTTTTCTTTCTGATTCATTTTGTTACTGGAAAATGGCTGAGAAATGAGTCAACTTATTGCTACATTCTCAGGAAAGGCAGGCTCAGATCGCACCGGGGGCAGGGTGATGTCACTGTGCCCCTAGTGCCGCTCCCCTGCCCCCTGTGCCACCTAGCCACACCCCCAGCATCTGGAATCACTCCAGTTAGTAGCATACTGGATGCGAGGGAGGGTGTGGGGGAAAGCACTCCACTTTTTTCCTGCCCACTGCACCCTGCTGAAAATGGTACTTCCTGCACCTGCTTATCCTTGTGATACCCTTCATACAGTGGTGTCATCCAAATGATTTAGGAACAGGTACTCACTTTTGATTGGCACTTGTCGGGGTCCGCCCACCGGAAGTGACATCATAAGCCAGAAGTAATGTTGTGGCAGGAAGTGAGGTCATAGCCGGAAGTGATGTCATGACAGGAAGTGAGGTCATAGCCAGAAGGGAGGTCATGATTGTTGCCATGGATGTGATCATGTTTGTAATAACTTCAGCTTGTAGTTAGTGTTGATTTAACTTCTATTGCTTTGCTTTCTAGAGATGTGTATAGACATATTTTGCTTCAACTGTTCCCTGGTTAAATAGCAGGCTAGACTGTACTAGATCGGGAGCCTTTTTGGGACAGGGAGCCATTTAACTTTAATGTTAAATACAAGGAGCTGGCAAGGAGCAGGAGGGGGAACGGGTGCCCACCGGGCCGCGCGACCACATGGGCACCCGACCGAGTGCCGGGCCCGCCGGCAAGGAGCAGGAGGGGGAATGGGCGACCAAAAAAAGACCGCATAGAGGCTGGGGCTGGGGGGAGGCTGCAGGAGGAACCGGGATGCTGGATCTGCGCGGCTGGAGGGAGCGGGAGCCCCAGGCAGCCTACCTTCTCATGCTTGCTGCCTTATTCCCGCGTCTCCCTCGCTGCTGCTGCTGCCGCTGCTGCTGCCTCCAGTCCTCTCACTCCGCTGCTGCCGCTGCTGCCACCACCACCACTCTGCCTGCCTGCCTGCCTCCTTACAAAAAGTGCAGGCAACGGCTGCAAGCGTGCAGTACACATGCACAGCTGCTGAGCCAACCAGCCGACAGGGCCAGCTTCGAGTGGGCGGGGCCAGCTCAACTTCTAGGAACCGGTACTTGCGTAGTGGTGCGTAGTGGATGCATGACATCACTGCCTTTATATGGCTCTGAGCAGCAGACTCCAGCATCACAATGATGGCACTTCTGGCCACGACATCACTCCAGTGGGTTCTGGACATATTTTCCATTCTAAAAAAATGAGTCCCAGTCAGAGGTGGAGGGAAGGTGCTGCAGGGGGTGGCAAGTGCAATGGGTGCTGGCAGCGGTGAGGTGCCGCAGTGCAGAACAACCTGCGTGCTTTCCCCCCCTCCCTTGCCCTTGTATCGCTCCTTAATGGAGCTATTCTGGGCGCAGGGAGGCATGGCAGGGTGGCGCATGGGTCGGGGTGGCCATGCTGGGGGCACGGTAAGGTCACCCTGCCCCCAGGCGTGCTACGAGCCGGGAACAGCTCTGGTCCCAGTGCTAAACAGTTTGAGAACCACTGCTTTAGAGTATAATGGGAGAAGAAGCTTAAGCTGGCCCTCTCTGTGGTAGTTTGCCACTGTCAGTGGGTAGGGAAGCACTTAAAAAATTAAATTTCCTGCCTGCATGTGGAAGTGGTACACATGGCTAGCTCATCCAAAGAGGCATAACAAGGGCAGGAGCATCTTTCCTTGGGCCAACATGAAGAGGTGCTGGCAGCTTTGCATTTAATTCCCCATTCCTTCTCCTGCGGAGGCTCCCCTATTAGCAAAGCAGCCACAGAGAGAGCTCCCTCCTCTGGTGAGAACCCAGAAGTGAAACCATAACATCATGTGACATCATGACATCCGTAACCCAGGCACCAGGGCAGTGTGTTATGGCTCTGCCCATCCATGAAGCAGATGATATGACGTGTTGCGGAGTTGATGTGAGGATAGAATGAGGAAAAGGGGCAGGGAAATGGATCAGTGCTGCTTCCATTCCTACCACTGTACACACGGACAGCATCACTCCAACCCCTGACCTCCTCGCCGTTCATCCCTTGCTCTTCCTGGTTTGTTAAAAAGGAAGGAGTCATCAGCATTACAACAGGGTGAATCCCCTCCCGAGGATTCTTCAGTGTGGAATATCCCTATGCTGATTATATATCTTGGGAAGTTTTTTATTATTATGTGTTATTTTGTAAAAACAGCTGTAGGTTGACTCTTGTTGCTATTATTGGGCTAAACTCAAGTGCAAACAAATTGCTTTTGTAAATGGATCGATACTATGCATAAGAAGCATTAGACACTTAACATCATGAATAGGAGGGTTTGGCCAGACCTCAAGAGGAAAAATGTGATTGTGAAGCAAACAGTAGAAATAGCTTGTCATGCTGCTGGACTCCTTTACAGCTTGTAATCCTTGATCGATGACATCTGCTAAAGTGCCTAATCACAGCATCTCTTTATTGACCCAGACAACCACATCCAATACATAGGATAATGCCTGCTCTGAAACACAGAAAATCTGATGGAGAGCAACCTTCAGCTGATTTGACAGGAATGTTGTTCAACACACATATCAACAACTGGAGCTCCTGGACTGTCAGAAGCTATTTACAAATACCTATCATACATTCAAAGGGTTTTCTGGCTGTCTAGAGTAGCTTGTACCATTACGTCACCAGCCGGAGCAGTTATATGAGACACCAGGTTCACCATTCATCAGGGGTGTAGGCAATGAAAGAGTAGACCAATGCAAAGGGCAAAATGCTGTCCTGGAAGTGATGTCACAACAGGAAGTGTTGTCACAGTTGTATTTTTGTTTTCTCTGTTTTTTTGGCCATGGCTTTTGACAGAGTAAAGACATTACACTCTGGTTTATTTCATTGCATTCTGCATTCAATTACCTTTTCAATGATATATGACACGATGGTATTATTCATACATACCAAGGTTTTCACCATTTCGGCCACTAATGTCAAGCTCAGCTTAAAAGGTAAAGGTTTCCCCACGACCGAATGGTCTAGTCGTGACCGACTGTAGGGGGCGGTGCTCATCTCCGTTTCAAAGCCTGTAGACCCGGCGTTTTTGTCCGAGGACAAGCTTCTGTGATCATGTGGCTGGCATGACTCTACGCCATAGCGCACGGAATGCCGTTACCTTCCCACCGAAGTGGTCCCTATTTATCTACTTGCATTTAGGTGCTTTTGAACTGCTAGGTTGGCAGGAGCTGGGACAAGCAACGGGAGCTCACTCTGTCATGCAGTCTTGAACTCCCAACCTTCCAGTCGGAAAGCCCAGCAACAGCGGATTAACTCGCTGCGCCACCACGTCCCTCCTCAGCTTGTTACCCCCCTAAAGTTTGTTGCCCAGTGCAATTGCACCCCCTGCACTTCTTTAGCTACGCCCCTGCATCAGTCTCCGTGGAATACTGCTTAGCACTTTGTGTAAGATCTGAAAGCCTAAACTTGGAAGACAAGTGCAAATAATCAGAAATCTCATTGTATTTGGAAAGATCTTGCGGAGGACTTAATCTTAAGGATTTGTTATGCCAGCAGCACATGTGTTCTGCTGACATAGCACACTTGGCAAAATGCTGACATGGCTGACATGGCAAAATGCTACGTGATACAGGAACCTGACCTCCCCTGTAACATGGTCCTTCCCCCTTGTCTTCAGAGTCATTTGTGGCTTGGAGAAGCTGCTCAAAGCTTTGCTCTCTGAGCAACAAATTGCTTTGGAAGTGAGGGGGAGGTACCCCATTACACAGAAGCTCAGGCTTAGCGTATTGCACCCCCCATAGGAACACCACTGGCACCAGCAAAACAGCTGGTTTAAGTCTGAGCTGACCCATGGTGCCCACAGAGGCTTACCCAGCTCCAAAGGAACAAATGTTCCCTTCCCTCGAGGAGGTGTCTGAAAGGCAAAATTCCCTCACAGAATTTAGTGTCTTCCGCACTCCCAGTGATCCTATACACACTTACCTTGGAGTATGTACCCTTGAACTCAGTAGCAGAGGTGGATCTACAGGGCGGGCAAAGCTCTAAGTGTTGCAAGAAGCCTTACTCTGTCATGTAAATCCCTCCTCTCCCTTGCTGCTCTAGCCAGTAAGCAATGCCAAGATGTTGCTTTTCCCTTTGAGGATTGGCTAAAACGGTGCAGGAGAGGAGTGATTTCCACTGCAAGGTAAGGCTTCCTGCAAAACTTAGAGCTTTGCCCTTACCTCCCTTAGATCTGCCTCTGCTCAGTAGGACTTACTTCTGAATAGGCATACATAGAATTCTGCTCTATGGCTCTATGTGATCTTCTAGGGGTGGAGTCAGAGTTGGACCAATTGAGGCATTAAACAATGGCTCTTATCCATTGATCCCAGTGTGGCTGATCCCTGAACTCTCAGCACCAGTGGCATCAAATATTATCAGCGCAATTCTACCCGGGACATAAAGCTCTCAGGCCGACGGGGAGCCTCCTTTGCGTCAGCCAAGGTCCAAGGTCCAAACTCAGCTGGTCCAAAGGAGGTTCTGGGAGGTGGCAGGGCAGGCTGTGGGCGGGCCAACAAGCATGCCAGCCCATAAGGCCAAATCCAAGGCCTCAACCCAAGGCCATGCAGACTGAATTGGGGCCACACTGTCTCCTCGGATCTGCACCTGTTGTTTAGCAGGCGTAGATCCGATGAGTGCACCTCTGGTAAGGGTGCGAATGTGGCCATGGGGAGGCTCCAGCCTCCCCAACGCAGCATCAGATATGTCCCTGGCCGGCCAGCCTTGCCATTCTGGCACTGCGTTGGATTGTGCCCTCAGTCTCATAAGTGGCCCTCAGTCAAATGCTAATCACCTCAAGATGTTACATGCTGTCAGGCAAAACTTACTGTTAGCCAAGGAGTCGACTCGAGTCAACTCACGATTCAGGACCAGTGACACAATAAAGGAGTATAGACTCAAAATGACTTGAGTCCCTGTTTCAGGTCCTTTAGTGTTCATGCTTACTTTTTTTACCACTTCCACATTGCGCCAAAACACGTCGTGGGCAGTGGTGGTATCTAAAGCGGGAGGAACCGGTACGCTGGGCGGGACTTACGTGTGATTGGCTGCCCATCCGTTTGGTTCTGCCGCCCGCCCACCACGCAGGCTGCTCTGGCCTTGGAAGGGGCACCTGCTTGCCGGGGGGGGACGGATGGGGGGTGCACCGGGTGCCTGGGTGAGCAGCAGTGGGGTGCGCCAACCGGGGGCAGCCTGCGCGGCAGGCAGGCAGGCGGTGGAATGGAACGGACGGGCTGCCAATCAACTGTACATCCCGCCCAGCATTCTGGTTCCTCCCGCTTTAGATACCATCACTGCTCATGGGCCATCTGGAGGCTGGCATTCAGAAGAGGACAACCAGTGATGTGGTGGGAAGGTAGGTTGGTTCCAGGAAGCAGAAGCTGGAGGTCGGGGGGGGGGGTTGAGGGGAGGAGGAAAGCATAAGTTTGAGAATTTTTGCCCAAGGAAGCCAATGACTCGCAACTCAACTCATTTCTCAAAATGACTCTTTGTGACTCGACTCAAAATTTTGCTCTTGTTGGACCGCGATGGGTGCATGCTATGGCTTGCGAGTTGGGTTCAGTCGCAGGGCCACTGACTCACAACTTACAACAAATATTGAACTCTACTATATGACAAGAGTTTTTCTTTTGATATAGCTGTGCATGGTGCTCTCATTTTGCTTTAAACCTCCACCTTTCTGTTATTAACTTTATTCCATTGAAGCCAGTCCCCTCTGTAATTATCGGCTCCAAAAGGAGTGAGGTAATTGGTGAAAAAATATTCATAAAAGTATATTCTTGTCATTGCTGCTGTCATAAAAGTCCTGAAGTATGTAGTCTGAAGTCCTGAAGTATGTAGTCTGAAGTTTATAGCAGGCAGCATTGAAGGCTGGGGCATAGCTCAGTGTTTTGCATTGAAAAGGTTCCTGGTTCAATCCCTGACACCTCCAGCTTAATTCCTGAAGAGCCACAGGCAACACTGGACTGAACAAGTAGTCTGACTCAGTACAGGGCGGTGATGGCAAACCTTTTGGGCTTGGTGTGTCAGAAATTCAGAAAATTCATAACTCAGCTCTGCTGGTGTGTCACCCCCCCCCCCCCAGAACAAAAGACAAAAAAAAATACATATTGAAACACATTGCGCTCGCTCGCTCGCTCGCTCTCTCTCTCTCTCTCTCTCTCTCTCTCTCTGGCTGGCTCTCACCCCCCATGCATGCGCATGCGCACACACGCGCCCCTTCTACACACACAGAGGCCAGCAGCAGCAGTTCTGCCTTGTGTGCTTGCTTCCTGCCTCTTCCTTCCCACCTCTCTCCCAGAGTTGCCCCAGGATTCAGAGTGCTCCCAAGTAAGTCAAAAGAGGGCAAAACCAGCCAGCCCCCCCCCCCCCTCCCTCCCTCCTCGTTGTCTCCCAGACACCTCCAGATGCAACCTGTTTTCCTCTGGGATTGTGTAACCTCCCGCACTTCTTTAGCAGAGCCCCTGCCGGCCTCCCAGCTGCTTGCAAGAGCTCGCCTGGGGGCTCTTTGCTTCTGATCGGCACAGGCTCAGGGAAGCAGTCTTTAAGTGCCGGCAGCTCCAGCGGGGCCGACTGTCAGCAAAAATGTGTTGGCGTGTCAGCCTTGACACGCGTGTCACAGGTTCGCCATCACTGGTATAGAGTGAAGTCAATGCCATTCATTTTTCATTGTCTTCAACCCTAACTAGCAAAAATCTGCAGGCAAATTTGTCTAGCACAGTGATTTTCAATTTTTTTCATCTCTTGGCACACTGGCAAAGCACCAAAGGCACACCATCAGTTTTTTGACAACTGACAAGGCACACTGTGCCGCCAGTGGGGGGCTCACATCCCTCCTGTCCCAATGACCCTCTCCCAAATTCCCACGGCACACCTGAGGACCATTCGCGGCACACCAGTGTGCCACGGCACAGTGGTTGAAAATGGGTGTTCTGGCATTTTATCTGCATGCTGGGTAAGTTCTGTACGCTGTTGTCTCTTTTGTGTTTGCTTCTTGTGCATATTTTAAAGAAACATAAAAAAATGAAAGAAAACAAAGAAAAAAATGTGGCAATCCTTGAAACATTTGCCTGTTATTCCTTCAAAATAAGCATTGGCTCATATTATGAAGCAGAAGGTCTTAAAAGTTTCCTCTTTTCTTAAGCTTTACCTCTGGCTATTATTATCCCTTTAAATGTCTAATCTTCAGTTGAACTCTTATGCTCACTTTTATCCCATGGCAGGGAGAATGGGAATCTGATAAGCTTCTGGTCAGACTCTTTACTTGTCTGAGACATCAGGCTGAGTACAAGGCTTTCTGGAACAACGATTGGTGCTGCTTTGGATGAAGCAACTTCATGTATTCCAAACACAGGGCTGTGGAGAGGAGGCCCGCAGTGTCAGGCCACCCAAAGCGTACAGTCATCTCGGAATCAAAAGGTGGAATAGATACAATATTATCCCTTGAAGTGCTTATGCGGCTGGGCACCCTCTGCCTTAAGTGTAAGCAGCCTGAAACTTGGCAACTACCACATGCTGCCTGATTAATCAATGCACACTTGCCAAAGAAAACTTGTTCCCTTTATAGTATGATGGCTACAATTTAGTACATCGGCACAAATACAGAAATATACAGCCTGACATTTAGAAATATAGTGGACATCTCTCTCTCTCTCTGTGTGTGTGTGTGTGTGTGTGTGTGTGTGTGTGTGTGTGTGTGTGTGTGTGTGTGCGTGCGTGCACAGAGGCGGATCTAAGGGGGGGCAAATCTGTAAGTTTTGCAAGAAGCCTTACCTTGCAGTGGAAATCACTCCTCTCCTGTACCGTTTTAGCAATCCTCACAGGGAACAGCAACATCTTTGTGTTGCTTACTGGCTACAGCAACAAGGGAGAAGAGGGATTTACATGACAGGGTAAGGCTTCTTGCAAAACTTACAGATT
>JAJKFI010000043.1:5274121-5291031 GCA_029204185.1 Lerista edwardsae | reverse complement strand
CTCTCTCTCTCTGTGTGTGTGTGTGTGTGTGTGTGTGTGTGTGAGAGTGAGACTAAAGCAGGTAGGGTGGCAGAGAAGGTGCAAGGGGGAGGGCAGGGAGAAACTTAGCGGGGATGGAGAGGAATGGGGACAGGGAGGCTGCAAGAAAGGCATTGGCATGCACCAGATCCTATCCCCTATCACAGCAGCCTCCTTGCCCCTTTCCTTGGATGTGCACCAGCAAACTTGCTGGCACTATGCCAAGAAGGCCTATTGTGGAGTGGGAAGCTTATGGAATGATTGCACCAGCAGAAGAGGAGGGAAGGCTAGGATTGGGTTGTCAGCCTTCTGCAGGGACCTACACAAAGTGGTGTGGCATGGGCAAGACAGTACAGAGAGACTGCCAGAGAAGCAACCTGATACGATGGCGTTCTAGCTTAGTGGTTCCCAACGTCCTACTTGGATGTTGGGACCGCTGTAAGTGCTGGCTGGGGTACGGACTGGGGCTGGGGAGGGTGCCTGACAGCGACGCAGCAATCACCGGGGCAGCAATCACACCCGCAGCCCCGAGTGTTCTTACCTCTTTGGGGTGGGGGGTTGCGATGGCCTCTGGCAAGTTCTGGGAGGCCCGCAGCCCCGTCTCCAAGACTCCCAATGAAGTAAAAAGCCCTGTTTTGCACGCGCAAAGCACGTCCTCTGTCCATGTGCAAACAGGAAGTGCTTTGCACATGCAAAACAGTGCTTTTTACCTCATTGGGGAGGCTCAGAGAGAGGGCTGTGGACCTTCTTGACCTTGCCAGAGTCCAGTATGACCCCCCCCGCCATGAGTTAAGAACCTCCAGGGTGCCCGCAACGCAGCAATCACTGTGGCACTGTCAGACCACTCCTCTTAAGGGATAATGGCCCAGGAACATTTCCCAATGGGGTCACAATTCCCAGGTGGGGAACCACTGTTCTTGCTGGTCTCTTTTATGTCTCTGGGTCAGGAGCCAAGCATGCCACCGTCTCTCTGCCAGTTCTTGCCTGATGCATTCCCTGCGTCACTGACAGGCAATGAAGGATGAGAAGTTCCTGGCATGCCGTGATCAGACCCCTCAAGTGAGCCAGATCCAGTTATTGGGTTCTTCACTCCTTGATCCATCGTCACTGTCTGGCTTTGGATCCTTACATTAGTGCAAAAGGACAGACCAGCCTCCCACCCGCCAATAGGAGTGCTTGCTATCACTTGAGATTTGGCCATGACAGCCAATATTTTAGGTTCAGGTAACTTACCCCAGTCCCTACTAGCCTTTTCCATAACTGAAATTTTTCTATGCAGCACATAGAAAGAACACCAGTCATTACCAACTGCGATTAACAAACTATTATTCAGAAAAATCAAAGAAAAATCCGGGGGAGCATTTATTTTAAAAGTGCTCATTTAGATTCCCTTTTAAAGACCTGTTTCCTTTCCATGTCATCTTTATCAGGGCTTGCTGCCCTGGAGTGTAGATGAATTGAACGCGTCAATATTACTAATTAGAATACAGGGTCACAGTCCAATGTTAGACATGGTTACTAATTTGACTTGCTGAATTCTTTGGTCTTTTCTTGTTATTGAAATTTGCACACTTGCCAGAGGCATCCAGCAAGTTTAGCAACACCGCTGAGATCATGTGATTTTTCTTGATCACCGTTACAAGGCAGAGAAGATGGAACAAGTCACACCAATTACTCTTCCTGACTTTAAAGCATCCAAATTTATGAGCAGCTGTCAGATAGTATGGTTTAATTTCTCCTACTGAAAAAGGATAAACTCTTCTACATTTATATATGTGACGCACATCAATCACATGTCTATCTTCAGGAACCTATATGAGCCCATATTTTAATAGCAAATCTCACTTCCACACCCAGGCAAACACAAATTGCTTTGTCTGTGTTTTTTCAAAATATACTACACCACCCACCAGTTGCCAGAAAGCACTCTCTGCATACAAATCATATATAAAATATGCCAAAATGATGTGCATACAGTAGTTCTTCAGCAACCACCCATATAACTCACTTGTTTGTTTGTTTTTTTAAAAAAAAATGTGTTTCAACCATTTATTTTTTAAGGTAAAGAGGAAGGAAAAAGGGAAAGATGCATTTCTAGGAAATGGGCTTGCCTAGACAAAGCTCTTTGGCAATTTTTAAAGGCATGCAGAAGGAACTGCGAGGGATATATAGAAGGAAGAAGCTCCACACTAGCAGACCCCAATATAGAAAAATCCAGATCTCCTGCTGATTTGAAATGTAATGGTGCGGTTTCTGAACACCCAAGTGACTCCGATAACAAAGCAAGGTTTCACAAGCAAATCTAGAAAATGTCCAAGGTCTTTCCCATTGGAAGGCTTAAACATTAGCTCTGCTATGTATAATTTTTAGATACTATATTTTTGTCCCCTATACATTCTTATCCAGCATCACATAAATTGCTTGTTGTTATGGTCAGAACCGTAACTAGGGAGGAGCCTGAAGGGCAGCCACTCCAGATGCTGCACTAAAAGAGGGCCCAGGATTGGCCCCGGGCTCTGCCCTAGTTACGGCGGTGACTGTCTTTCCACTGCAAGCTGTGCGAAGACAGTTACCTCCGAGCTCTCCCCAGAGAAGCGGCACTAGTCACTTTGCACGCATGCACCCCTCCTCAGGGAGGCACAAGAAGAAACTGCCTTTGCGCTTGTGGCGCAAAGGCAGGGGGCTCCCTGAAGGAGGTGGTGCTGCCACTTCTGGTGCCCTCCCCTCCTCTGGGGAGAACCATGACGTCACTGGGGGAGGCGCAGATGGGCAGAGTCATGATGTCGCTGCCCTAGGGCACTGGGGTAGGATGGCTCTGGTTATAGTTGTGTGGTTTTACCATTCATAAAAGCCCTCTCCCCATGCACAATGTAAGTATGATGAATGTCTAGGAGGGGGTGAGGGAAAATAGGAACATGGTAGCTGTGGAGGTAAGCTGGCAGTAGGCGTGGAACCAGGCAGGGATGGTTCCAGGCAAAACTGAGGGGTTTCTGGATGGAGACAGGAGTGGGCAGGAGGTGGAACCAAGTGGATTCCACAACACCAGCCTGAGCAAGATCCTAACCGCATCCCCTCTACCTACTCTTCTCACTCTTAGGCCTGCAAAATAGCTGGGACACTTTTGAGAAGACCCATTAGGGCAGCAGAGGTTTTCCCTGAAGTAAGAGCACTTTGATGGGAGGGTTTAGTGATTGGGCCGTGAGAATAGAGAATTTGGGTGACATCACTAAGCGTAACAGAGAACATAGATGTTGAGCCAATGCAGATGACCATATTACTCTAAAGCAAGCCCCCTCTCCCTCTCTCTTCCTTATCCTGTGGTATCTTGGTCATTTGTGTAATTTTTTCCCCACTTAATAGAGACAAAAATAGAGGGTTTGAGTGATATGCCGGCAATTCATGGCTGGCCTGGCAACATGGCTGGCCTTGCAGCAGTTCAGGGCTGGCCTTGTTTTCCCTTTCTAGAACATTCAGCTCAATTTATTTTCTTGAGGCTGTGACAAATCTAAGCTGTGCCTCAGATTGCCAGGAAATGGTGCCTCCACCTCAAAGCCCCCATTAATATTCACGCACCATACTGAATATCAAATACGCCCACCTCTTTTCCATAGCGCCAAAGCGCCTTGACAGTTAATGAGCTAGGCACAGACTCCAAACCAGCAAGTTGTAACTGAATAAATATGATAAACAACCTGTTTCCAGATGGCTTTTTATGTAAAACAGTTTATACAGCATTGATAGATGGCAAATTGTGTGCCAATAAATCCTGGTATTTTAAAAACATTTGCCTCCTTAATTGGCCAGTTTACACATAAAATATGTTTATGTACATTGCTTTAAGTCAAAATGTGACACGGAAATGTCTTTGGAGCAGGCAGGCATGGCATATATCCAGGCCATCTGTCAGAGTTCAGCGATACAGGGGAATGCCAGGGAACCATTCTGTGTCAAATGTATTTGGTAGAAAAGGAATTAGGCTAAAATAGTGGGCTAGTGTTTAGGACTGACTCCCCTTATAACTACTGTATGTGTTGTGTGTGCGTGTTTAGTACAGTATTACTAACCCATGTATGGTAGAAGTACAATGATTAGGGAATTTGCATACACATATTTTTTAAGAAATTAATATCAAGCTTGAAGCAAGGAAAAATGAAGAACACGTTTAAACATAGCTTAGTAAGTCTTGTCAACAGTTAGCACACACCCACATATCCTTCTAATACCGTTCTTAACTTTTAATCAAACTAAGCCACAAGTTCTTTCCAACACAAAATCAGGATTAATAAACGAATGCCCAGATCCATGTTCTGTCCAAGAGCGGCATTGTTTTCTATGTCTTATAAGATGTTTCCACATTTTCAGTATCAAGGCCAACAGGCAACTTTCCCTGTTTTCTTGTGCTGTGGTGTGGTGTTTTCCTTTTCATTATTCACCCTCAAAGCATGGAGTAGAAAGTCAAGACGCCTCAACCAATTGCCTAGGCAACGTGTGTACATGTGTCCTACCATTTGGTGCTGCATTGTAGGCGCAGGTAATGAAGCCACCGCACGCAGGACCGCTAAACAGGAAGCGTGCCCCAAGCTTGCAAAGGCAACCAGGTGGGTAGCACTGTTTTCCTGCACTGGGCTGTAGAGGTTTCATTTAGTCTATACTGTTTGGCCCTTCTTTAACATGGTCCTAACCTGTGCTGGGACAGGCAGGCCAGCTGGCCCGTCCCATATCTAGCATGGGGGTGGGGCTAGCTGCTGTGCAACCAAGGGTAAATAAATGCCCCTTACCCCAGCAGACACCCCTATAGGGCTAAATCCAAGGGGACCAGGGAAGGCCGACCAGGCCAGGGATGAGTTTTTCTGGATCAGGCAGCCCCCCCCCCCCAGATCAGCCTTCTCCCCACCCTGATCAGTCCATTGTTCTCCCTCTCCAAACCCCTGCACTGTTCTCCCTTGACCCGTACAAACTGACCTCCACAGGCCCAGAAAACGGCAGGGGAAGGAATAGGGAAACAGCATTCCTTGCATGCCATACACTGCAAATTCAATCCCAGGCATCCCCAGATGGGTCCAGGAAAACTCCCTGTCGGATACAGTGAAGAGCTGATGTCAGTCAGCATCAATGATAGTGGCAGGTGGACCAATTGTATGACTACCTCGGTTCTTCCTCTGTTCACTGCCTGCGCACATGTATAATGTTGGGGGACATCACTCAGTTGCCTAGGCAGTGCAGAGACACCATTTCCCAACCCCACAAAGTTGGTGAAACATTGGCCCAGTTCTCAGTCCGCCCAAACCAGGAAAACTCCCAAAGTCAGTGAAAAGCAGCTGCAGGGTCAGCGTTCTGTTTCAGCTCATGGTCATAGTATTTTGAAGTGGGGCGTTGCTTGCTCCGCAGTGAAGCAAGATAGAAAGTCCATTACAAGTGCACTGTTTGTGACCCCGTCAGTCTCTTGAATGATTCTGCATTTCCAGTTGTACTTGGCTTGATGTCAAGCCAGCACTAGGAAGACCCAAAGAAGAGTGTTATGCTGCATAAAAAAGGTAAAGGTTTCCCCACGACCGAATGGTCTAGTCGTGACCAACTGTAGGGGGCGGTGCTCATCTCCGTTTCTAAGCCGAAGAGCCACTGTTTGTCCGAGGACAAGTTTCCGTGGTCATGTGGCCGGCATGACTATATGCTAAGGTGCACGGAACGCCATTACCTTCCCACCGAAGTGGTATCTACTTATCTACTCACATTTTTATGTGCTTTCGAACTGCTAGGTTGGCAGGAGCTGGGACAAGCGACGGGAGCTCACTCCATTGTGCAGTCTCAAACTGCCAACCTTCCAGTCAGGAACTTTCCGGTCAGCAAGCTCACAGCTCAGCAGTTTAACCCACTGCGCCACCACGTCCCTCTTCTGCTGCATAAGCAAGCACAAAACTTTGAACCAAGGTCTTCTCTGTACAAACTTAATACTCTTTCATTGAATCCAGTGACATGAAACATATGGAAAGCTGCAGCAACTGGCAAGGTGTACCCCCCCCCCCAGAATTTTGATCACCAGAAGCTAATTCAGAACTTGGGGTAAAGCACCCAATAATATCAGTTGGATCAAGACAGGGATAGTTACGAGATTATGAGAAACACCTCCATAATTGTGAGTACTGGAGAGAAAGGGAAAGTGACACACACTTAATTCTATTAAGCACACAGCCTATAACACAATCATAGTTTTATCTCCTTTTCTCACTTTACTGGCTATTTGCTCTAATAGGCTTCATCATCTGCAACATTAACATAAATTGATACCATGGAGATTTATTCATTTCAGCATGTTTACTCATTTAGAAGTGTGAATACCCGTTGAGCTTGTGGAGTTGTATACCACACAGTGTGTTTTATTTCACTCTTAACTCATTTATCAGATGTTAATAGAAATGGACCATCCCGAATGACAAAACTAGGAGGCTTCACACACACAGTAAATGTGTCCTTTTGACAGCTTTATTTGGCAATTTTTCTTGAAGTGCAATTTTTATTTCCCTTGACTTTCCAAAGGGCATCTCCAAGGTTATTAAGCAGGGGGAGTTTCCAGCTGTCCCTATATTGAAGTTATGGTTCCTCTTATTCCCATTAGGCTACTCTAATTGAGGTTCCTCTCATTCCCATTAGGCCCATGGCAGACTCTTCCAGTCACTTTACCCAATCATCGCATTCAGCTCACATTTTCTAGAAATGGTCACAACCAGAAGAGTCAGAAGAGCCAGATTTCTGCTCTTTCTCATGTTAACAGCCAAACCATAGGATGGGCTTAGGAACCAGAGTGCAACTTCCCTTCCAAGTCCTTTCAAAGTTGTGATGCCAAGAACTGCCCAGTTAGACTCAAGTCCTTTGGCTTTGATGCTGTGCTTGGGAACAAATTGGCTCAGCAAACATGCACAAGAGACTTGCTTGTGTGATTGCTTATTGCCTAATGGAAGATTGGGGTGGAAGGGAGGCGTTTCCCTTCTTTTTTAGGACATAGAAATTTGGTTGATGGGTAACACAATCCTACCCAAGGCTGTGATGATGAATCTCATGACTCATCTGTGTAAGTCCCGGAACAATGGTGTGAACGTTGATTCATCATTCTGCAGGCTGCAGCTAACACAGCAAACAGCTGGAGGCCCTGCAGGGGCAACCCAGTAAACTTCCTCCATCCCATACTGCCACTGGCAAGCCAGCAGAGGGTAGGCGGGGGAAAGGGAGGATCTCAGCAGCAGTGGCGCATACTAAGATCCTATCCCCTTTCCCTGGCCTGACACCCCCTGACTCTCCAAGGATTTATGCTAGCTAAACAGCTTGCATAGGTCCAAGGAGACCTGTTTGTTGAGAGTTAGTTGGACCCCGCAGCAGCGGGGGAAGCTTGCCCACGGCGCCGGCTATGATGCAACACACTGCGTAGCGAGCCAAAAACTCGTCCTGGTACAAAACAATAGCTTACTCCCACCTCAGGAATGTGGAGGAGGTTGGGAAAGACTTCACGGACACAGAGGCTTCAAAGATAACAGCAGTTTGTATTAGAGCAAAAACAGCTCAGAGTATTTACAGAAAAGAACGGTTCAGCAAGCATAAGATTCCTCGCAGGGAACTTGGTGCAGCAAAATACAGACAGCACACATCACATTGTCAGTAGTGCAATCAGAGGTTCGGACATAGTGCTCCGCAGCACTTGGTCCTTTGCAGAACACAAGTGGTATAGTCTGTGGCTAGGTTTATACAGGTTTACAGCCTATCACTGGACTGTTGCTGAGGGGTGTGGTGGCAGATTACTGCCCTTTGCACACGTCTCTGTTACCACAGGTGTGAGCACTTAACAGTCACGAGTGGAATGACTTAGCTATTTTCCTCAGCCGGAAAGCCTGTTTGCCATGTGGGGCAAACTTTGGTTCAGGCCTCTCTCTTTACCTGGCATGACCAGAAGCTCTCCTCTGACTCAATACGTGACACCGTTGGAAGCCACTGTGGCTTCATTTCAGACTATGGGCCCCCTATACTCTATTTTTAACAACACCACAAGATAACTGGCCAGCCCATGCATTAAGCTGAAACATGTTCAGATTCGTGTTGGATTCAGAATTGGTTGAGGGCCAGGAAACAGAGAGTGGGGGTCAATGGGAAATTTTCACAATGGAGAGAGGTGAAAGGCGGAGTGCCCCAAGGATCTGTCTGGGGGCTGGTGCTTTTCAACTTGTTCATAAATGACCTGGAGACAGGGATAGGCAGCGAGGTGGCCAAGTTTACAGATGACACAAAACTTTTCTGGGTGGTGAAGAGCAGAAGGGATTGTGAAAAGCTCCAGAAGGATCTCTCCAAGTTGGGGGAATGGGCAGCCAAATGGCAGATGCGTTTCAACATAGACAAGTGTCAAGTGATGCACATTGGGGCAAAAAACCAATACGTCACCTATAGGCTTATGGGTTCTGAGCTGTCTGTGACAGCTCAAGAGAGAGATCTTGGGGTGCTGGTGGACAATTCAATGAAGGTATCGACCCAGTGTGAGGCAGCAATTAAGAAGGCCAATTCCATGCTTGGGGTCATTAAAAAAGGGATTGAGAATAAAACAGCCAATATTATCATGCCCTTGTACAAATCAATGGTAAGGCCGCACCTGGAATATTGTGTGCAGTTCTGGTCGCTGCACCTCAAAAAGGACATAGTGGAGCTGGAAAGGGTGCAGAAGAGAGCGACGAAAATGATGACGGGGCTGGGGCACCTCCCTTATGAAGAAAGACTGCAGCGTCTGGGGCTCTTCAGCCTAGAAAGAAGGTGCCTGAGGGGGGACATGATTGAGACATACAAAATTATGCATGGAAGGGATAGAGTTGATAAAGGGATGTTCTTTTCCCTCTCTCAAAATACCAGAACCAGGGGGCATCTGCTAAAACTGAGGGTTGGGAGAGTTAAAACAGACAAAAGGAAGTACTTTTTACCCAGCAGGTAGTTAATCTGTGGAACTCTTTGCCACAGGAGGTGGTGATAGCATCTGGTCTTGATGCCTTTAAGAGGGGATTGGACGGATTTCTGGAGGAAAGGTCCATCGTGGGCTATAGGCAATGATGGATTGTGCAACCTCCTTACAAAGGTGGTGGGCTACTTCAGAGTACCGGGTGCAAGGGAGTGGCAACAGGATGCAAGCATCTTGTTGTCTCATGTGCTCCCTGGGGCACCTGGTGGGCCGCTGTGAGATACAGGAAGCTGGACTAGATGGGCCTTTGGCCTGCTCCAGCAGGGCTCTTCTTATGTTGTATGATCCTCAATTTCTTGAGTGGCCAATGGCTTACCTAGCTAAAGACAGTATTCCATTTTAAAGGTGTTGGCTTGATAGTAGATTTTTTAATAGACACTTTAGCTTGAAATAGGACAGCAATGTGCCAGGAATTCTGAGTTTTTCCAAAGACTTTGGAGTTCTGTGACATCATTATCTTATATCCAGCCACACAGGTCTATCAAGACGTCCAGAGGTTATAAAAAGCAGGGCAAAGGAATCCCTTTTATGCGTCTGCCCCAGTTTCTCATGAGAGTCACGTTCCTGCCTGGCTAGGTGTGGATGTAAGAACCGAGATGCATGAGTACTAGCATGAGTATGGAGGATAAAGTAGCCACAAAGTTTTATGCTTCATGTTTGTTTTGCAGCTTTCCTTTTAACCTCAACCATCCTCCTCCGACACCTCACATCTGGCTGCCCTGGCAGAGCCCCCCCCCCATTCCTATCAGTGTCTCATTTTCTGCATTTTATTATCCCTTCCATCATTTGGGGCATACTTTTAAATGCTTCTCCTTTATTTAATGTTCATTTATAAGCTTCCTGTAATTTTATTGCATACCCTGACTGGTCTCCGTTCTCCTAGGAGGGAGCTGGCCGTCTCATCTGGTGATGGTGAACCTTTTGGGCTTGGTGTGTCAAAACTTAGGAAAATGTTAAATTTAGCTCTGCCGGCATGTCACACACACACACACACAAACAAAAGAGGAACAATTTTTTATATTCCTTTATATAAACCAACGATACAGTCCAATCAAATTTGAGGCTATGTACCATATAAAGTAACATCAAATAATTACAAAAATGAAAAATGAGTGACACAAACTCAGTTTTTATCACCCCAAATGTTGTGGAGTGTCACCTTTGGCACACGTGTCATAGGTCTGTGTTCTGCCAAATTCCCTGTCAGGCCTCCCAAGGGCCCTAATGCCCACACTTGGATAACTAGTTTCCCCTCCAGAGCAGCCTCAGAGATAGGCAAGAGGGAGGGGGTTCAGTCACCCACTGGGCCTCCTCTCTTCCAGCAGCTTTGTTTGGGATCACCGGCTGGCCAGCCTCCTCCAGACTGCCCTCATCACTGGGTTAGCTCCTAACTACCCTAAGTCTAACACCAACAAACCCCACCACCAAACAATAGGCAGTCAGCTTGCCCAAGCCATAACTGCCTCCTCCACTTGGTAGCTTCAGGGGCATGGCAGAAATACAACTGTTCCCCACAGTTATTCCCCACAATGAGCTTACCTTAGCCAGTCAGTCCATCCATCAGTCCTTCAGGCCAGCAATCCGTCCATCCAGCACTCCATCCGTCCAACGCCTACCTGGTGCCCTCCTCCAGCACCTTCCCAGGTACCATCCTCCAGTACCTATCCAGCCCCTTTTCTCCTGCTCCTGCCTCCAGCTTTATACTGAGGCCAGCCAATCAGTGGGCAGGCTTTAATTCATCAGCCACACCCATCTGCACCTGTGCTAACCTCCCTTCATCAGCCCTTATCAGCCTACAGCTGTGCTCCCTAGGCTTGCAGAGACCTTGGGGGTTAACCCTATAATCCCTGGCCAATCTGGGACAAAGGGCCATTGCTGATACCACTCCCTATCTCCTCGGGGTATCTCCTGCCTTTTCCAATACAGTCCGCCATCACTGTCCTAGACAATTCATGTCCCACTACTGTTTGGTTTTAAGGGATTTGAGGGTTTTCTGCTGCATTTTTTTTCCAGGCTGGCATCCTTCTGTCTAGATCTCCTCAGTCTTGGGTGGTGGCAACAACAAGCATCCCAGCGTAAACACCTGCTTAGAGGATGAGGTAGGACTACAAAGTGGTGCTGCTTGTTTAGGTCCTGATTCCTCGTCTCCATCTGCAAGTGTGCTTGGCAATTGCCAAGGAATTCCTAACTCTGAATGTGAAAGAACTGTGATGGATGGCAGAGACAGACTGAACAGGAAAAGTGACAAAGATGGAGATTCATCACCAGCTGCTGCTTCTCAGAATTTTAGAGTCATCCAAAAACTAGACAAAAAAATACAGCTCTCTGAAATTATGCATTGTTAGCGAATTTTCTGCTAACCTCAAATTCAACCCTGCAGAGTGGGGCTCCTACTCCTTTCACAGAACATGCGTCACATCCTATATTTGTACAGAACACAAGGATAGAAATGAATGAATTCATTGCACATCTGGGAGCCACCATTCGGATGAAACACCGCAGTTTTTTCCACTTGCTTGACTCACTTACCATTTTCACTTTTACACGGCAAGCCTATGGTCAGTTGTGTGCTACAACTAATTGCAGAGCCCGGTGAAAACCTATTCACTTACCTTGAGGGGGCCTCCATGACTGACTGAGACACACACACACACACACACACACCAGATGCAGTGTACACCCCATTGGTACAGCTACATTCATGATGGAAAGTGAGTGAGAGATAGGCTTGGGGCTTAAGATATTTTAATGTATACCCCCAGTAGTGCTATCCAGCCGGTATGCTGGGCGGGACTTATGTTTGATCGGCAGTCTGCCCGTTCCGGAACGCGGCATGATGCAACGGGCGGACTGCCGATCAAACGTAAGTCCCGCCCAGCATACTGGCTGGATAGCACTACTGTATGCCCCCTTTTTTCAGGTGAAGCATTATGCTGGATCTTGGGTAGGAGTGCCCTCTACATCAAGTTTAAGCCCTGCTTCTCTTGCCACACCTTTGGCGAGACCCGACACTTATCTATTCCTTGCACTGTCAGTGCCATGCCAGCAAAACAGCTCTGTTGCTACAGTATAATGTAAATTTTGGCATATATCCATAGTGGCATACCTTTAGGCAGAGGTGTTTCTACAGGGAGGGCAAATCTCTAAGTTTTGCAAGAAGCCTTACCTTGCAGTGGAAATCACTCCTCTCCTGCACCGTTTTAGCCAATCCTCAAAGGGAAAAGCAACATCTTGGCGTTGCTTACTGGCTATAGCAGCAAGGGAGAGGAGGGATTTACATGACAGGGTAAGGCTTCTTGCAACACTTAGAGCTTTGCCCTCCCTGTAGAAACGCCACTGCCTTCAGGCTATGCCAACACAAAGGTCCTTATAAGAAATTCTTCCCTTGTTCTGTTGGTGTAACTTGATGACAGGTTGCCCTGTTTTTGTTTTTTGCTCAAGGGGCCTACATTTTTCATTAATAGAGCTCCCCTCCCACTTTTATGGGTATATGCAGTGGTGTACAAAGAGGGGGGCCTTGGCCTCCGGTGCCAGGCTGTAGGGGGTGTCTGAGAGGCCACCCCAAGATGCGGGGGTGGCCCTGGTAGAACTGCGATTTGGCTATTGCTGGCTGCAGCCACCCACAAGAGAAGCATTTTTATTGGTAGTTACAAAGTTATATATAAATATGCAAATATGCAAACTTACAAAGTGTGTGTGTGTGTGTGTGTGTGTGTGTGTGTGTGTGTGTGTGTGTGTATGTACATAAAGTTCAATAAAAGAAAATGTTCACTTCTGTGCTTCTTTTCTGGCCCCTATTATTATTTATTTCATGTCATGACTATTTACTGAAAATAATCTTGTCTTGGGGAGGTGCCAAAATTTATGAGCCCTATGTGCCAAATGACCTTGGTACACTGCTGGGTATATGTATATATGAAAACCCAAATAAACAATTGTGGGAAACTAAAAGTGGTTCATTAAAGAAAGCAAGTCATACAGAAAAGTGACATCTCTGGCAAAAATAATTTGCCTTGTTTCTCAAACAACCAGCTTGAAAGAACTGCTAATTAATTGTTGATAAATAATGACATGGAACGGACTGCAATCTGATGACAGCTAGCTGATGACAGATATGATTGGAAAGAAAGCAACAGGGATGATAGGTGATGACAAGTCTGGGGGGGCGGGGGGGAATGAATGAAGACAGAGCAGCAAAAATGATTTCAAATTCTCTGGGGAAATTTAGGGTGTTCCCAAACCGGCTCCGTACAGTGTGAAACAATTAATGCTGCTAAAGCAAAGAGATGTTGAGCCTAATTGGACACATCGCTCCAGAGGCAGAAAGACAAGCAAATGAGTGTTAAGCAAACCCCTGGTGCATCTCATGAATTGTAAAAGTGGCAGGGCTAATAGGATTCAGACCAGATCGAAAAAGAAGTGGAACAATATATACTAAATATCGGAGATCAGCAACAGGTCACTGAGGAATAGAGGATCTGTGCCTCTTTTAAAGGCAAGTGGCATATGTAGTTGTGCCATATCTGGTAAATAACCAGTGTCTGCCGACCCACAGGGAGGAGGGGAAGCTAAACAGAAAGGCAATTGCTTGAAACACACAGTTCCTTATGAAGACCGGACGTAAAGGGATCTCATAGAAAAGCTCACTCAGAAACACCTGTTTGCTTTGGGAAAAATGTATTGACTTTGGAAGAGCATACATTTTATTGTCTATACTTCACATTACTTTCATAAAGTGCTCAACAATTTTTTCCTTCACAATACACTAGCAGTGAAATAGTTTGCTGTTATACAGACAGGGACGAACGGAGCCCCAAGTGCACCCATGGCAGGGCAACAAAACTGCGCGCCCAGCACTTCACCCCGCCCCCGTGCGTCACCCAGCCACGCCTCCCTGAGCCCGGAATAGCTCCATTTTGGAGCGGAACGGACGCGAGGGAGGGTGGGTTGGCCAGACAGCGTGCAGGTTAGTCCGCGGATTCCGCGCAATGGCGCCCTGCCGCCCCATCGCTGCCGGCGCCCATGGCTCGCACCACATTCACTTACCTTTCCTCTGCCTCTGTGTACAGAAGGAGAGCTGTGACTGAGGGCACAATCCAGAAAGCGCCATTGGGCCAACACTAGCAGCAGTGCTTGCCCACAGCTGTGCTGTGCTGCTTGTGTGCCAGCTGAACTTGGCTGGCGCAAGAGCGGTTCTAAGCCGGGGAAGGAAGGAGGAACTAGGTGGGGTGGGTGGGCCAGGAGGTGCCCAGGGAGGGGGCGGAACTGGGATGTGCCCTATAGGCCATTCTGCAGCTCTGTGCCTGCAGGCGCAGATCCGAGGAGCACATAGAGAAGGTGCGAACATGCCCTTGCCCCGGGGAGGCTCCTGAGTGCTCCCAGCTTGAGCTGGATGCAGCACAGGCTAGGACTGCGCTCAGAGAGAGAGAGAGAGAGAGAGAGAGAGAGAGAGAGATCTTCTATTGCTCTGTTGCTTCCCTGGTATGAGTCAAAGAAGATATTGAGGGCTTAAGGACAACTTCAAATCTTTTTCTTTTGCAATTTTCTAACGGTCTCTTTCATTCCAGACTGAAGATGAAAGAATTTCCACCATTCTCAGCCCAATTGTAACCATGCTGGTACAGGCTATCCAATGCAGGTTAGGAGGAGGCTGGAAGTCTCCTTGGGGTGTTAGGAAAATCTAATGAGCTTCACACTCCAATGAGCTGGCTCAAAGCCACGCTGCTGGTTTTACCACTTGGTTGAGAAAGGGAGGCAAACAACCACAACAATCGAGCAAACATAGCCCTTCATGGCTTAGGCCAAACCTACTGTACCTATAGGACCACCTTCTCCCATACATTCCAGTCTGCCCTCTTGGATCATCTGAAGGGGCTCTCCTTCAAGTGCCCTCTCTATCCCAAGTTAAAGGGATGCAGTTCAGGGGCAAGCCTTCTCTGTGACACCACAGCTATGGAATTACTTTCCAGAAGAAGTAAGAACTACACACTCCCTCATGGCTTTTCAGAGATGGCTCAGAACATACCCATATCGTCTGGCCTTTGGATTAGGGTTGTCAGTCTGCCCTCTATCCCTCTGGAACAGAGCTATAGCTTGAAGTGAAGTGAATAATAATAATGGCCAGAAAATAAATACAGTGAATATTCCCCCACGAGCAACGGATGAACGCCCCTGCTATTGCTCCCCTGCACATAGTACTCAGAGACACACTGCTCCTACACCTGGAGGTTCAATGTGGCCATCATACATAATGTTACATAAGAGTTATGTATGTTGTCTTTTGTTTGTTTGTTGACAATGAGGATATTACACTCTGTGTTTTTTTTAATTGAATTCCTCATAAGATTCCACATTGAATGGTATGATGGTATTATTCCTAAAAGCCATGATTTCAACAAATCATGATTTTTACATAAGAAGTTGTATTTTCAGTTTTTAGTTTATTGGGCATAACTGTTGATAAAGATATTATACTCTGGTTTTTTATTGAATTTCTTGTGAAATTCCACATCAAATGGTATATAAAAGAATATTATTAAAGAATATTATTATTATTATTATTAAATAATATTATTTAATTATAAAGAATAATATTATTAAAGAATATTATTAAAGATTATTATAATAATGACAACATTATTATAATATGACGACATAATAATGATGACATTATTCTTTAAAACCATGGATTTGGCAATTTGGGTCCCTAGTGGTATCCCCCCCCCCGAGGGTAGCACCTGGGGCACCTATATTAGAAAAGGCAGGAGATACCCCGAGGAGATAGAGAATGGTATCAGCAATGGCCCCTTGTCCCAGATTAGCCAGGGATTACAGGGTTAACCTCCAAGGTCTTTGCAAGCCTCAGGAGCACATCTGTAGGCTGATAAGGGCTCTGGGTCTGAAGGGAGGTTAGCACAGGTGCAGATGGGTGTGGCTGATGAATTAAAGCCTGCCCACTGATTGGCTGGTCTCAATATAAAGCTGGAGGCAGGAGCTGGGAAGGTGCTGGAGGAGGGCACCAGCTGGCTGGCTGGCTGGCTGGCTGGCTGGCTGGCTGGCTGGCTGGCTGGCTGGCTGGCTGGCTGGCTGGCTGGCTGGCTGGCTCGCTCGCTCGCTCGCTCGCTCGCTCGCTCGCTCGCTCGCTCGCTCGCTCATTGTGGGGAATAACTGTGGGGAACAGTTGTATGTCTGCTATGCCCCTGAAGCCACCAAGTGGAGGAGGCAGTTATGGCTTGGGCAAGCTGACTGCCTATTGTTTGGTGGTGGGGTTTGTTGGTGTTAGACTTAGGGTAGTTTGGAGCTAAGCCAATGATGAGGGCAGTCTGGAGGAGGCTGGCTAGCCTGTGATCCCAAACAAAGCTTCTGGAAGAGAGGAGGCCCAGTGGTTGACTGAACCCCCTCCCTCTTGCCTATCTCTGAGGCTGCTCTGTGGGGAAACTAGTTAGCCTAGTGTGGGCATTAGGGGTGGCCCGGCAGGGAGTTTCTGGCAGAACAGCACCCTGCCTCCCATCCCATAGGTAACTATGCTACTGATGCTGGGGGTTTCTGGAAACGCTACTGTTGTAGAGAAGCAGCAGATCTGAGAGCCCCAAGGGCCAGCTTTGGTATCATGCCCTTCTTTCCCTGTTAGAATTTCAACCTGAAGTTTCATTCCCCTGGCTCATCATTTCAACTACAGTCATTTTTCTAGCACTACACTGCAATAAACAATAGTAGATTTTCTGTTTGCACTCCACACTGCCATAAAATAAATGTGCTTCATTTTGCCTCTTTGTCACCTCCCCCAACACTTTACTTCTGTTCAGTTCCTTGGTTTTATCTTAGACTTTTAAAAATGGATCTTGCCCATAAAAATTCACTGTATAGATTATCCATTTTTCAAAAGAGTGCACTTGACATTATGTGAGGA
>JAJKFI010000043.1:5256597-5273723 GCA_029204185.1 Lerista edwardsae | reverse complement strand
TTAGTTAGTTAGTTAGTTAGTTAGTTAGTTAGTTAGTTAGTTAGTTAGTTAGTTAGTTAGTTAGTAAGGAGATAGGAAGAAAAAAATTACATGGCTTGGGGAGCCCTACATAGGTAAGCGCCTTGATGGAGAAGTAGATGGAAGCTACCGTTGCCCCAGCAGTAGTGTGATCCCCCCAGCGTTGCTGCCTCCCCCCCCACCCCTTAAGGGGGAAGAGACAGGGCTTCTCAGGCTGGGGCATCACAGCACCCCACTTTCAGAACCTCTGGCATACTGGGTATAATGAACAACCAAATAGACATTGCAGAATCTGATGGATTCAGAATTGTTTAGAACTGGTGCGAAACTAATAGTCAGCACCATAATTGGTAATTCTCTGTGATATTGAGCACAGTCTTCCTGTCTGAGAAAATCCTGAGGCTGCTGGCAGTAGCATTCCTCTAGGAGGGGGACTAGATTTTGCAAGGAGCCTTACCTTGCCATGTAAATCATTCCTCTTCCTTGCCATGGTAGCCAGTAAGCGATGCTGCGCTTTGCTTTCCCAATGAGGATTGACTACATTGGCAAGGAAGGGGAGCAATTTACGTGGCAAGATAAGGCTCCTTGCAAAACCTAGCACTCCGCCACCCATGTAGGGGACACTACTGCTACTGAGAGCTGTTGCAGCTGAGTGGCTTACAGCATGAGCTGTAAGCACGTCTACTCAGAAGTAAGTCCTATTGTTTCCAATGGGACTTATTCTCAGGAAAGTGGTGTAGGATTGCAGCCTTAGAACTGGCACTACAAACCTTTTCAAGTCTTACTTTCCACCATGAACTTGCTAGGTGATCATAGGTGTGCTTCTCCCTTACAGTAGCAAGGACGTACATAGGCCATTTTGGTACATAGGCCAAAATGCTGCAGACCACTGATAGTCAGGATCAGTGCCAGACTATTTTGCGCCCTAGGCAAAGTTAACTAATTGTACCCCTCCCCCAATCATTTTTTAATAACACTTTATAATTAATTATATTCCATAGAACTGTTCTGGTAATTAAAACAAAATATATCTATAAATTGTCAGCTGCATTTTAACATAGATTTTTAAAAACCCTATAAAACTGTCCTTCTCTGAGGTCTGTACCCTAGGCGGCTGCTCAGTTTGCCTAATGATTGCACCGGCCCTGCTGGTAATATTAATTGCAAGTTACAGATTGATGATACAACCAAAGGTCCCTTATATCCTGCCTCAAATCATTCCTTCTGCTCCAGCCCAATCAATTAATATGGCAAATAAGGTTATGAGGGGCTATTATTTAGCAAGTCATTCAATATATTTGAAAGGGCAGCTGTTCCGGGAGCTCACTGGAGGGTTATTGGAAGGCAGAGGGAGCAGGCGTCCGTTTCCATTTCTGAGTTGTCTAACTATGAAGCTGTGTTGTATATTATGCCTGTAAATTCCATCATCCCATTGCTTGATTAACAACAAAATTGCTCTGTGCTTTTAAAGCACTAAATTAAGTTTTTAAAATACCACAATATGACTCAGGGATGTACAAGGGTTCTAAATTTTGCCTTTTATTTTATTTATCCAGGTTGTAAATTGCCAGCATCCTACAGTCTGTTCCTTTCCTTATAATTCAGCACTGTGGAAAATATACCTACTGTATATTATGGCACCACCAGGTTACAGAGGGCTGTGCCCTGGGAAGGTTGGCTGCCATTGTGATGCTGTTGCTCTGTTTTCAGGGTTTCCTATATTTATTTATTTATTTAAAGGAAAATTCTACCCCACCTTCCTCCCTTAGGGGAATTCAAGGCAGGTCTGCAAGTATGAATGCCTACTGAGAAATAAGCCCCTTTGAGTTTAATTGGGGGGGGGTATACTTTCCAGCAGTGAGGTAAGGACAATGCAGCTCTAAGGTAAGGAAGCAAACATGACAGCCCCCCCCAAAGCAAGATACAGCACATGCCCCATTGGCACAACTACGTCAGGAAAGTTGGTTAGGGCTGTGCCCTTTCTCTGTGGTAACTGTGTATAGGGCCGATGGTGGGGCAAGAAAGGGGAGGAATGGGGACAGATCTAGGTGGGGTTGAGACAGAATAGGGGAGGAAGGGTGTGCATCCTGGCAACACTGGTATATCCTTATTGCAACTCCTCCTCCCTCACCCAGTCACAGATCCGTCTCCTCCCTCCCTCTCCCTGTCCCACAGATCTGAAGAGACCAATCTAGGCAGTGGGGACTTGCCCCAGAGTAAAGGAACAAAAGTTCTCTTACCTTGAGGAGGCCTCCATGACTGCTCCTCCATCGAATGAAGCTCTCTCTCAAGGATGCCTGGACATTGGACCGACATCACACCAACGCTGCACTGAGGTCAGGACACTGTTCCATTGTGGTGGGCTATGACAGGGTTTCCATGGGCATGTCAGCATTGCTGGGAAGGGCTGCACCAGCGTTACTGGGAGGACTGTGGTGGTATGGCATTGCCTGGGTGGGCTCAGGATATGAGCCTAAGGATATGACTGGTGATGCAGCATCTGTAAAGGATTGGGCCTTATGAGACAGCCATGTGACACCAAGAGATAACTGGAGGTTTTAATTTGTAAATCTGTCTCAGAGCATTTCTTCACATTCGTTTCATGCAACATTAGTTATTCTTTCATGCATGGAATTTATTTTTCACAGATTCTTTCCCCTCCTGCTCTCTTCATCGGGTTTGATACATTTATTTTCAGCATCTCAATCCAAATAACATTTTGAATCAAATCCCAGCTTGTGATGTAGTGTGGTTAAAATCCCAAATCACCCCCGTTTTGCCTATTTTAAAACTGTTCGGGGCCTTTGGAGCACCACAGAGGCTTCTGTGATTCCTCAGCATCCTAAACAAGCTGCTGAGTCATTCTATAACCATGTTTGTCCTATTGAAATGTTCTTCAACCTTGGGGTTGGGACTCCAATGGGGTCACAAAGCCACAGTTGTGGGGTCGCAGCAACTTACGAGAATGAAAAAGGTTGAAGACCCTTGGATTAGAGCACCACCAGGTAAAGGGGGAAGCATCTGATGTAAGACCTTCAGGTATCAATCAATCAATCAACAGGTACTTATATACCACTTTTCAACACGAAGTTCACAAAGCGGTTTACAGGCAAATAGTAATAATAATAACGTTAAATGGCTCCCTGTCCCAAAGGGCTCACAATCTAAAAAAAAAAAAAAAAAGGCAGACCACCAGCAACAGCCACTAGAAAGACTGTGCAGGGGTGAAGAGGGACAATTACTCTCCCCCTGCTAAATATAAGAGGAACACCACTTGAAAAAGTGCCTCTTGCCCAGTTAGCAGGTATCAGTAGATTGTACCCCAATCCTGCTGAGGTTGTTAGCAATTGTGCTAAAATAGCTTTCACAAGTGCAAGGCTTTCTTTTGCTCTCTCTAATAAGAATATAATAGGGTCCTGGGACAGGGTGGTGGAATTGACAGTAGGTCCCCAGTGTCAACAGAGTTTATTTTCCTGGGCTCCAAGATCACTGCAGATGGTGACTGCAGCCATGTTTACTTCTTGGGAGGAAAGCTATGGCGAACCTAGACAACTTAATAAAAAGCTGAGACATCATCCTGACAACAAAGGTTCACATAGTCAAAGCTATGGTTTTCCCAGTAGCAGTGTACGGCTTTGAGAGCTGGACCATAAGGAAGGCAGAGCGCTGAAGAATAGATGCTTTTGAATTACGGTGTTGGAGAAGACTCTTGAGAGTCCCCTGGACTGCAAGGAGATCCAATCGGTCAATCCTCCAGGAAGTCAAGCCTGATTGCTCTCTGCAAGGACAAATCCTGAAGCTGAAGCTCAAATACTTTGACCACCTCATGAGAAGAGAGGACGCTTTAAAAAAGACCCTCATGCTGGGAAAGATCGAAGGCAAAAGGAGAAGGGGGCGGCAGAGGATGAGATGGTTAGATAGTGTCACCGAAGCAATGAACATGAAATTGGGTGAACTCCGGAAGCTAGTGGAGGACAGGGAGGCCTGGCATGCTGTGGTCCATGGGGTCGTGAAGAGTCGGACATGACTTAGCGACTCAACAACAACAACCCCAGTGTCAAACTTTATTTATTTATTTGGGTCATGGCTCAAAAAAAACCGCTTGAAGACTCTGCCCAATTGTTTTGTTGTTTGTTTGGACATCTTCCCCAACTTACTGAAGCACAAAAGACCTGGGTTTGAGGCAGGTCACTAAACTGTGGAGCCCACCTGATTTCCAGGAGTGGCAAATTCCGGGACTCAGGTGAGAGCCCTCCCCATGCCTAATACCATAGGTAATACTCACACGTTCTAAAAAATGAGGATAAGCAGTCCTCTCCGCCCCAATGTAGATCTAACATTAGAGGCACCTGATGCGTCATTGGGATTCACCCACTCACCTTGCAGCAAGTTTGAGAGCCAGGGCTAGAACTCTAGAAAAATGAAAGTAAGTAGGGCAGGGACCATACCCAGAGAAGTTGCCTCAAGGTTTTAATTTATTTGCCACTTGCATTTGAACACCCTTTCTCACCTTTAACACCACCCACCCACCTTACTTTTCCCCTCTGGGGACTGGACAGATTTCTGGAGGAAACGTCCATCATAGACTACAGGCCATGATGGTTAGTGCAACCGCCTTACTTTAGAAGTAAGCTACCTTGGAGTGCCGGATGCAGGGGAGTGGCAACAAGATGCACATATCTAGTTGTCTTATGTATTCCCTGAGGCATCTGGTGGGCTGCTGCAAGATGCAGGAAACTGGACTAGATGAGCCTTTGGCCTGATCCAGTGGGGCTCTTCTTATGTCCTTACGTTCCTCTTGTTGGTTTATCAGTGCCTTACTTGTATCCTTTCTCTTGAGGGTGCAATCCTAACCTGGAGTTAAGCCAGCACAATTAGGCAGGCAAAGTTTGGCTGGCACAAGGGCCACCATAAAGCGCATTTGCACCACTCTCAGAGTTAAGGAGGATGGTGCACGTCCATGTGCTGGCCTCTCTGACTCGGACAGAGGTCCAAACATACTTTACGGTGCACCTTGTGCAAGCCAAATTTTGTTGGCCTAACTATGCCAGCCTAACTCCCGGTTAGGATTGTGCCCTGAGTCTTTTTACAGTCCTTTTATTGTGTTTTTACTGTTTGCTCTGCCTGGTCTCAGATGACCCGTGGTCTGCTCCAGCTTGATTTTAAGGGCACTCCCTGGATTTTGGGGGCTCTCTGTTAATCTGGGATGGAGATTTCCCAAAAGGCAGCTACCTTCAGCCTAAACTCAGTAGCTTTGAAGACTGGCAGCAAAAATGATCTTTTCCCAGCTCATTCTCAGTTTCCCCAGTGAAAAGGGTAAATGGGGAGCAGGGAAGTGGAGGCCAGTCACTAAGGAAGTGGAGGCCAGTCACTCTTCTATTTCCCATCATCACTTCGATTAACCTGACCCCCAGAGTCAGGTTAAAAGTAAAGGTTTCCCCATGACCGTATGGTCTAGTCGTGACCGACTGTAGGGGGTGGAGCTCATCTCCGTTTCAAAGCCTGTAGAGCCGGCGTTTTTGTCCGAGGACATGCTTCCGTGGTCATGTGGCCGGCATGACTCCACAGAACGCCGTTACCTTCCCACCGAAGTGGTCCCTATTTATCTACTTGCATTTTAGGTGCTTTCGAACTGCTAGGTTGGCAGGAGCTGGGACAAGCAACGGGAGCTCACTCCGTCACGCAGTCTCGAACTCCCAACCTTGCGGTCGAAAGCCCAGCGACAGCGGATTAACTCGCTGCGCCAGGTTAATGTCTTCTTAATAGAGACATAGATTTTGAGGTGCTAGAACAGCAAAAGAGAGGACATCTTCGAAACCATTAGCATTCTCCCATCTTCTCTCTGGGCAGAGTAAATTGGTCTATTTAATTTAAGAAGGTTATCTGTCAAAAATTGTATCTCAAGGTGGCAGTAAACTGGATAAATATATCAGAAAATAATAACGCTTGCTGTGAGAAACAAATGTTCAGGAAATACATATTTCTGCTGAATCTGGAGCCAGTGCCAATCAGGGAAGGGTGACGTCTCCCCCTCCCCTTACAACGCATTTAGCAAGGCTTCCCTGGGTGTTCTTGGCGGCTATAACATCCCATTGTGCAAGCTGAGCAGACCTCCTGTTTCTAGATTAATGGAGCAAAACCAGCAAGATGTCTCCAGGTAAATCACTCTGGATGGTTAAGCGTTAGGTTCAGACTGGCAGCCCTTCTGCGAAAAATTGAGGAATGCGAGCTGAAAACATGAAGCCAGTGCTTAGTTTTTGATGGTACAAAAGCTTTTTTTAAAAAAGGTTCAAGGTAGAGCTGTAAAGAAACAAGAATCCTAGTCACACTGGGCGTAGATCTCTTCTTACGGCCCAATCCTAAGCTTAACTTGTGCCAGCAGAGCACATGTTCTGCTGGCATGTGCTGTTGCAAAAGCATTGTAACATGATTTGTGATGGTGTTACTATCCAGCATGCCAGAGGGAAGGCCAGCGCCTTCTCTTGCACATAGGCAGAGCAAGGGACACCAGTCAGACCAGGGAAGTCTGGTACAGGGGCTGAGAAGGGCAGGGAGGGGCAAGGAAGGGGTTGGGGAGTGGTGATGGGTGGGGGTGGGCAGATCAGGCCCAGGAGGAGAGCAGGATCAGCCACAGGAGCCAGGGGTCCCCATGGGCAACAGGAAGCAGTCGAGAGAAGCAACAGGGAATACATCTCTGACTTCATAAAAACATTTGTGGGACCTGATGCTTTGGATATTGGATATTGACTGAGAGGGAGGGACAGGCGTTCAGTAGGTTTCATGATTTAAAAACTTGTGTTTAATAAACCCCAACCTTAGTCTGGTGTTTTCCTTGGGGGTGGTGCAAGGGTAATAGGCTACCTTAGAATGCCAGATGAAGGGGAGTGGCAGCAAGATACAAATGTCTGGTTGTCTCATGTGCTTCCTGAGACATCTGGTGGGCCACTGTGAGATTCAGGAAGCTGGACTAGATGGGACCTTGGCCTGATCCAGCAAGGCTTTTCTTATGTTCTTATATTACCCAAAGCACAGTAAATTTTAGCAGAATGATCTTGGCACTAAAAACTTCTGTACTATAACCCTAAATTTGTGTTTTGCACTTTTTCATCATATAAGTCTATAGGTGAGAGACTAGTGGCAGCACCTGTAGCTAACAACATACGGAAAATCTAATAATACTGCACAAGTAGACATGCAAGGATTAGCTAACAGGCCTTTATCCTGTTTTGATCCCAGAAGCTCAGTTTCAGGAAGCATCTTTCACCAAGGCATTCCTTGGCTCACATTACCCTGGTTGGAGGTAATATTAAATAACCCTTCATTTTCACATCTGCTATTGTTGGAAGCAGCACAGTGTTTTAGGGTTCAATTCCACCCAACTCTTTGGTACTGATGTAGCTGCAATGCAGCTCTGAGGTAAGCAAACAAATGTTTCCTTACCTTGAGGAGGCCTCCATGACTGCCCCCTCCTATCACAGAATGGAGCATACATCCCATTTGGAGGGCTACACAGGGCTGGACAATTGGATAGGAATTGGCCCTTAAAGGTAAAGGTTTCCCCACGACCGAATGGTCGTGTCATGACCGACTGTAGGGGGCGGTGCTCATCTCCGTTTCAAAGCCTGTAGAGCCGGTGTTTTGTCCAAGGACAAGCTTCCGTGGTCATGTGGCCGGCATGACTATACACCATAGTGCATGGAACGCCGTGACCTTCCCACCGAAGTGGTCCCTATTTATCTACTTACATTTAGGTGCTTTAGAACTGCTAGGTTGGCAGGAGCTGGGACAAGCAACGGGAGCTCACTCCGTCACGCAGTCTTGAACTCCCAATCTTCCGGTCGGAAAGCCCAGCAGCAGCGGTTTAACCCGCTGCGCCACCACATCCCTTAATTAATTGGCCCTTAGTGTGCTGTAAAACGTTCCCTTGAACATGGACTTCTTCGTATCCAAGTCCTGTACACTAGAAGGTAATGTGGCCTTACAAAAAGCCCAAATGTTGGAGCATTGCCGCTGCCCCAGCAGAGAAGCAGTAAATTTGGAAGTGCGGTACTATATTATGACACCCCACTAAGATTACGCAACAACAATAAAACTTGTTTCTTTAATAGAGCATTTTACAGCCCAATCCTAACTTGTTCTGCTTTGTAAATGGCCCTATGGTGGTGGGTTAATTTGCATTGTAGTCTTAAAGGAACATACTGTTTCTCGGGTAGCCTTTAGAAAAGGTGATAATCTCAATGATATACCGCTAGGCAAATTTCTTAGTTCAACTCCTGATGAACCTGATGCTTCTTCTCAGTTAAGGTCCTTTGAAAAACGTTTCACATTTCTTTCTGATTATTTACAATACTTACCATATTTACTGTAAGATTGTGAGACCTTTTGGGACAGGGAGCCATTTAATCATTGTGAACTTTGTGGAAAAGCAGTATAATAATAATAATAATAATAATAATAATAATAATAATAATAATAATAATAATAATAATATCCCTCCCATCCCTCCCAGTAAGAACACTCTCCATTTTTGGTGTTCACTGCATCCTCCTGCAGGCAGCTTTCTTTACTAATTTGTGAAATATTTTTATATCATCCAATAACATTTGTAATATGTAAAGGTAATTTTAAAAGAAACCTTTAAAAGATTAATATTCCTTAAGAGCCCTGTAAACATGGCAGACTCTGACTCTCTGTTAATCTGGCATTTAAAACAAGCAGAATAGTTAGTGTGTGTATATACACGGTCAGAATTCTTTGTAGTAGCTCTCCAGCACACAGTAACATTCGGAGGAATCATGCCCAAGATCAATTCTGTATCTCAGGTGGGAAGTGGTTGAGGGTGCAATCCTAGCCATTTTTTTCGCAGTGTCACAGCTGTGCCAATGGGGCATATGCTGCATCCTGCAGTGGAGTAGTAGTCATGGAGGTCTCCTCAAAGTAAGGGAATGTATAAGGGAAGCACCCTTATACTGGTGCTGGAAAGTTGGTTAGGTCTGTGCCCTTAATTCAGCGATGGGATCTACAAACGACTTGGGGGAACGGAGGGCGGGACTTAGACGGAACTACCGTTTGATTGGCAGCCTGTCCGTGCACTTCCGCTTTTGTTCCGCTTGTCCCGCGTCCGTTCCTGGTGGCCACCCTTCCCCCCTGGGCGAGCAGGCGCCCCCTCCGAGGCCAGAGACGGCCGCGGGGCGAGCGGAACGAAAGCGGACGTGCACGGACGGGCTGCCAATCAAACGGTAGTCCCGTCTAAGTCCCGCCCTCTGTTCCCCCAAGTCGTTTGTAGATCCCATTGCTGCCTTAATTGCTCTTTCAGCTTTTTCTTGGAAATGTTGCCTAGGACCTCTTTTAACTTGTTGCATGGGGGGGGGGGGTTTTAAAAAAGAAAGGGGGGGCCATTTGTGGCCTCTGATAGAAGCCAAAGGACTCCAACGTTGTTTCCCAATGATTTTGCTACCCCCCCCCCCAAGGATTATTCTGATCAAAATGGGTGCATTAATCCATTAATAAATCAATATACTGAATTGTGAATCACTTTGAGCACCTCCCTTGTGGGAGAGGAAAGGTGGTTGGCGACAAATACTTTAAATAAATGAATAGGGACAGTGACGGTGCAATCCTAACCTGAAGATAGGCCAGGACAGATAGGCCAGCAAAGTGTGGCTGGCACAAGGGCCGCTGTAAAGTGCTTTAGGACCATTCCCAGACTTTGAGAGGATGGCGCACATCGGTGTGCTGGCCTCTCTGACTCCGAGAGTGGTCCAAACATACTTTACGGTGACCCTTGTGCCAGCCAAACTTTGCTGGCCTAACTCTGCCGGCCTAACTCCAGGTTAGGTTTGCGTTCTGAGGCTGAAGTGTGTTCAATGTTCAGCCCTGCCTTGGAGAATAACACAGTGCCTAGTTGGACAGGGAAAATGATCAAATGTTCTGCAGTGAAAGCAAAGTCAGTGCTGCTTCCAGAGACCCTGTCCCTGCAGTTGGTTCCTACATATTCCAAGGAAGGAACCCGTTCGTCTTTTAAGCTTGACTTCCTGGCTCTTTTATACCTTATAACAGCAGAGAACCTCTGCTCCAAATCCCCTTAGGGTAATTCTCTTTTATGTCATATGTGTTAACCTCTGAAAGCACTTTTGGAGCAAAACGAAGCACTCTTGTATCCATTTATTCACTATCTATAGCACCCGAGAGTGCAGACTCTTCCTCTCTTGTGGCTGGTAAGTGAACACGGCGGTCATTCACTGTCAAGCCCTGCTAGCTGCTTTTTACTTCCGAGTCAACATCATTCTGCTCATATACTTGAAGCATGTCTTTGCATTATTACAGGCTCAGTCCTGGAATGGTAAAGAGATGAAGGCCAGCCAAGCAATAAGAGTAATATTTGCAATACTAAATCAGCCGTCATGGAATCCTAAGGCATTATACATGTGGTCCCCTGAGAACACTGCTGAGAAATACAATGAGGGAGTGCTTCTTGGAATTCTCTTCTGGACCATTTCATCTTGAACACCTGTGAGGTTTTCTCTGACTATTCAAACGTTTGTCCAGTAGCTACTGAACATTTGTCAGCTATATTGGGCATCTGATGCTATTTGATTCCAGGATTGGACATGTGATATTTTGGGGAGCTGAGCTCCCGTCCTCTCTTCCAGCCTGACCTCTTAAGTCTTCTGAAGGGGATCTCCTTCCAGTGCCACCTCCGTCCCAAGTTAGAAGGATGATGGCTCGAGGGAGAGTCTTCTCTGTAGTGGCACGACAATTATGGAATTTCCTTTCTGGAGAGTTAAGAACAATTCCCTCCCTCTTGGCTTTTAGGCAAGGGCTCAAAACATACCTGTTTTGTATGGCATTTGGATGATGGGTGGATGTTTGACCTCCGCACCTCTGTTATAGTGGAGTGGCTTGAATGCTTCCCTGGACTAATTTTGTTCCTGCAGTGATGATGTGTGTTGGCCTACTCTGCTTTGCTCTGCTTGGGGCGCAATCCTAACCTGGAGTTAAGCTGGCACAGTTAGGCCAGCAAGGGTTGGCCAGCACAAAGGACACCATAAAGCATGTTTGGACCACTCTCAGAGTCAAGGAGGATGGTGCATGTCTGTGTGCTGGCCTCTCTGACTCCGAGAGTGGTCCAAACGTACTTTACGGCATCCCTTGTGCCAGCCAAACTTTGCTGGCCTAATTGTGCCGGCCTAACTCTAGGTTAGGATTGCATTCTTATTGTTTGCTACATTATACATGTTAGTGTGGAGCTTTTGCTTCTGCATGTGAATGACAAGATATGAATGAATATAAATAAAAATAAATAAATCTCAACAGCTAGTACAGAATCAAAGCCAACCCTACAATCCTATACACACACACCTGGCAAGTCCCATTGTAGTTAATGAGACTTACTTCTGAGGGTAGACATGCTAACAATTGTGCTGGAAGAGACTGATGGCCCAACCTATTCACCATTTACACTGGCAGCATGTGCATTTCGCCCCCGTAAACAGCTTTACGGCTGTCGCAAATGCAACAAAGCCAACGTGCTGGGCCTGATCACCGCTGCAAGTGGCAAGTTCATGCAAAGATGAGTGCTGATGCATATAAGCTGGCGCAGAGGGTTGGAGGGGTGGGGAGGGGTTGAATGGGACGGGTGGGCAGAATGGAGTGGTGACAGTGGCAAAGTGGAAGGCAGCTCAGGCCTGGGAAGTGGTCAGTGGCACATACCAAATTCTGCTCCCTTTCTGGGTCTGATCTGCCTTCATGCATCCACTTGGACTTGCACCAGAGATTGAGCTGGCACTTATCTGTGTTGACCCATATTGCCGGCTGGAGCTTACCTTGGGTCAGAGAACTGATATTCCCTTACCCTGAAGAAGCTTCCAGTGGCCAAAACTCCCTCTCAAGTTACAGCAGTTGCTGCACCAGAGGTAGTGGTACTTCTTCGAGCAGGAAATTAGGATTGGACTGTAAACTGCAAATCCGGACTTGTGATTTCTTGGGTCAAATCATGCTTCTGCTAGGAACTCATTCAGTGATAAAGAGAGTGTGGTAGGAAGCAGAAAACAGGAGAAATCTGAGATTATGGAGCTGGCAAGACTCTTGTCCTACCCTTGGGCTGCTAATGGAGCCAGTTTAACACAGCCCAGGACACAATTCTAACTTGGAGTTAGGCTGGCACAGTTAGGCCAGCAAAGTTTGACTGGCACAAGGTCCACTGTAAAGTATGTTTGGAGCATTTTAACAGTCAGAGAGGCCAGCACACAGATGTGCCCCATCCTCCCTGACTAGACTTGCCAGATTTTCAAAATGACAATAAGGGACACAAAAGTATCAGGACACTGCTGTGCACAATGGTCAGAGACAGTGGTGTAGCTAATGAAAGTGTAATCCAGTGCAGAGGGCAAAACGTTGCCCCAGAAGTGACATCACAACAGGAAGTGACATCACATCTGGGCTTTTGTAAAAAATGAAAAATGGAGGGGTGCATCCTAACCCAGCAGTGTGACCCCTCCTGCTGCCCCAAGCATGCAGTCATCTCAAAGTCATACTCATTCATATTTTTCACATTTTATACTACCCGTCTTCCATATAAACATCAGAGCACCCAGTGCAAAAACATGTTTACACTTATTTTATTTATTTATTTATTTATTTATTTATTTATTGAATTTATACCCCGCCTATTGCCCGAAGGCACTCAAGGCGGCATTACAACAATATAAAATATAAAAAACTTAACATTAAAAACAATTTAAAACAATATTAAAATACAATAAAGCTAAAACTAAAACAACAAAATTTAAAACAAGCCATGTGGATCTAATCATAAAATATAAAAAGTATAACCAGCCAGCCAGCCAACCTGTCAACAGTTAAAAGCTTTTTGAAATAAAAAGGTCTTCAACCCCCGCCGAAAAGTTAACAAAGAGGGGGCAGTTCTCAATTCGAAGGGGAGGGTGTTCCAAAGTTGGGGGGCCACCACCGAAAAGGCCCTCTTCCTGGCCGCCGCCCCTCTCACTTCTCCTGGTGGCGGCACAGTCAGAAGGGCCCCCCCAGATGATCTAAGAGTACGGGTTGGATTGTATGGAAGGAGGCGGTCCCTCAAATACCCCGGACCCGAGCCGTAAAGGGCTTTAAAAGTTAGAACCAATGGAGGGAAACTTAGAACCAATGGAGGGAAGGGAAGTGGGTTGGGGGAAAGATCACCACATAAACATCAGAGCACCCAGTCAAAAAACACATTCACACTCAGAACCAAGGGAGGGAAGTGGGGGAATGGTTGAATAAACAGCAATGGAGACAAATGATTTAATCGTGTGGGGGGGGGGAGATTTCCATATAAACATCAGATCTCCACATGAACCCAGTCAAAAAACACGTTAACACTCAGAACCAATGTGGGGGTTGGTTGGAGGAAAAGGAAAAGCTCCTTACTTTCAGCCTTGATTGTCACAGCCCTTCGTATCTGCTGCTGTTCTACTCTGCTCTGAGCCACACTGCAAACTGAGCGCGAAGGAGAGGCTGGGGCGGGACTTTGCATTGCAAGAGCCAATGAAGGTAAGAAGGATAAGAAGAGGATGAATTACTTAGAGGCTAGTCAATCAAAGGACGAGAAGGGGGTGAATGACTTTGAGGCTAGTGTTCTGCCAAATTCCCTGCCGGGCCACCCCAAGGGCCCTATCAATCAATCACTAGTATTTATATACCGCTTTTCAACACAAAGTTCACAAAGCAGTTTACAGGCAAATAATAACATTAAAGTTAAATGGCTCCCTGTCCCAAAAGGGCTCACAATCTAAAAGAATGGAGAACACCACCAGCAACAGCCACGAGAAAGACACTGTGCTGGAGTGAAGAGGGACAATTGTTCTCCCCCTGCTAAATATAAGAGGACACCATTTGAAAAAGTGCCCACACTAACTAATTTCCCCACAGAGTGGCCTCAGAGAAAGGCAAGAGGGAGGGGGTTCAGTCACCCACTGGGCCTCCTCTCTTCCAGCACCTTACCAGGTCCTCTCCTCCAGCACCTATCCAGGTACCATCCTCCAGCACCTTTCCATCTGCTTTACAGTAGCTCCTGCCTCCAACTTTATACTGAGGCCAGCCAATCAGTGGGCAGGCTTTAATTCATCAGCCACACCCATCTGCACCTGTGCTAACCTCCCTTCATAGCCAGAGAGCTCATCAGCCTGCAGCTGTGTTCCTGCTCCAGGAGTTCTGGGATTAACCTCATAATCCCTGGTTTATCTGGGACAAGGGACCATTGCTGATACCATTCCCTATCTCCTCGGGGTATCTCCTGTCTTTTCCAGTACAGCTAGCCAATAAAAACATGGCTCTCAAGAGAACAGCAGTGATCTTAATTTTAAAACGGGATTTGTAATGTCCTGTTTAACAGTAATAAGGGACGCGATTTTAAAACCTGAAAAACGTGATGTCCCTTACAATATGGGACACCTGTGAAGTCTGTCCCTGACTCCGAGAATGGTCCAAATGTGCTTTACGGTGTCCCTTGTGCTGGCCAAACTTTGCTGGCCTAACTGTGCTGGCCTAACCAGGTTAAGATTGCACACCCAGATTGTGAAGAACTTTGCAGCCACAGGTGACAAGGGAAGTCTGAAGCATGTCATTCTTTGGTCTGCGTAGATCAGCCCTTTGCATTATTTGTTAAATAATTGATTTTTGAAAACAAGAATATGGAAAAAGAGAAAAAAAATTGAAACATCAGATAAAAAAAATTAAGTGCATGAAAAACATACAATAAAAAAACTCAAATATAGACGCCAAACTCTCATTTGAGTACTGAAACAGCACCATGACAAAAAGTCCCAAAAAATAGAGAAGCCATTTCATACTCATATATTGCACGCACCCTGTCTCACCTTCCCCATCTTCTCCCCAGGACTGCCTTCCTCCACAGTGAAGAATGACAGGACACTGGCACAGGCTAAACAGGGACATAACGAGGAATGAAATAGATGAAGGTGCATTGATTGCATATCTGAAACCCATGAAATAGCCTGTGCGCATGAATCCAAAGGTCCTGCATAAGAATGTGATTTGCTTCCACAGCTTCAGGCAACGTTGAGTCAAGGACTGCTAAGCCTGCACAGAATCCTTAAGTGAGCAAATGAGAGAGGCAAAGGGGAGATGAAAAAACCATGATACGGTAACATGGATATGTAGCGCATGATGTGCATATGGAATGCATCTTTGGTCTGCTCTATGAGCATTCTAAGTATGAGCATGACCCCTGTTGACCAGTATAGAGACATGGATTAAAAGTGCACGCAAAGCAAAGTCAGGAAACGTCATTAATCTGGGCTGGGGTTAAGCAAAAATTCCATAGCTTTTAAAACGTTTTATTTTAAAAAATGCACATATTTATTTCTATGCTGTTTTTCAGTGAAACATGCAAAGCAACTTACAAAATGTTTAAAACATATGATAAAGGCCACTGTAATAATAGTGGCAGCAATAAACACTCAGCGTCGGTGAATAAATAAAACAGCATACCACAAAAACAGTAGCATATGCTAAAGCATGCTAAAATAAATGATGCTTTAAAATACATTGAAATACATCCAAAGGTGGGACCAGGCAAATTTCCATTGTGACAGAATAATGGAGAAGACCCTGTCATGTGTTACCTGCCAATCTGTTACATTTATACAAACTGGGATGAAAATCAAGGTCTGCCAACTCAATCCTACCAAATTCCCCTTGTGCCAATGGAGTCATTCCAGTGGTGCATGTGCTGCCATTCCCAGGGGAATTTTGAGCTCTACCCGAGGACTTCCCGAGGCAAGGGAACATTTGCTGACCTGATTGGATCCGTGCCAGCTACTTTGCTGTTGCTACTTTGCTGGTTTGAGTGGGCCCCGGTTGGTGGATCAAGGCCAGAAAGTGGGATGGGATACGAGCGGTGCCACTGCTGCTGCTACCACCCCTTCCTGGCCTAGGTGTACCTTCCTCCATGCCAGCGTCCTGTGGTGTGGGTGTGGCAGAGGAGGAAGAACTGCCCCATCAGATTTCTTTGAAAAACCACTGCTGCTGCGGTGGTGGTGATCCTACAAACATTTACAACCCACGGACTCCACCCACACAGAGCCTGTGAGTTGCAGGCGTTTGCGGGATCACAGCAGTGGCAGCACTTTTCAAAGAACTCCGGTGGGGCAGTTCTGCCTCATCCACCACACCAGCACCGCATGTCGCTGCTCCGTGCCCTGGGACAGCAGCTCATTGGCAAACCACCAATGTGCAGATCCAGCAGCCACTAGCCACTTGTGACAGTGGCTGGTTGCACTGTATGGTGTATCACTTTTTAACAAGGCCATAAACCACACTGCACTGCCAGAACACAAGGTCCAGCAATGCAGCGTGCCATTAAGACAGAGGCATATTTATAGTGCCGTAAGGGGAGTCGAGTGCAGTAGGCGCCAGTCGCAACAGGGAACACCATGGAAAAAAAGGAGTTGTGGTTTTTGGTCCTCCTGCCCTCCCTTGCGTCCAGTATGCTCCTAAATGGAACTATTCCGGGCGCTTGGGGTGGGGCGGTGGCACTAGGGACGCTGTGACATCAGCTTGCCCCCAGCGTGCTTTGAGCCAGTTATGGCTCTGCATTAAGACTGGTTCCTCTGCGCTGTTTAGGACTTTGAAAACTACAATGTACACTTCGAGAATCCCAAAAATGGAAAGGCTGCCAATGGAAATGGTTCAAGACCAAAGCCATATGCTGTCACCTTTGATTCCCCAGACATGCCTGACTCTGGCAGCCATATTTTTGGACCGCTTGATTTTTTTTAAGTCTTGCCCCATTGTTTGAATCGAGCCTAGAACATGGACACCTGATGCCCCTTCTCCAAGAAAGGCTGCAACGAGTGAACCAGTTGAAACTGGTAAAAGGCATACCTAGATATCTAGATATCACCACTGTAGCCACCTAGATATCTAAGTCAAAGGCCAAATCAATGAGCACTCCAGTTTGGATACCTGGCCTCTTGGGGTATGTGTGTGAATCCACGTAGAACTGGCTCAAAGGCAACCACTGAGCTAAACCTGGATGGATGGATAGATGGATGGATGGATGGATGGATGGATGGATGGATGGATGGATGGAT
>JAJKFI010000043.1:5209055-5233664 GCA_029204185.1 Lerista edwardsae | reverse complement strand
AGACGGCGAAATGGAGTGGTACGCAACGGGCGGGCTGCCGCTCACCCGTTCCTCCCGCCCAGCGTTCCAGCTGCATGACGCCACTGGTTACCAGATACAAACGGGGACAGAGTGCCTATACCTTTTACCATTGTATAGAAGAGGAAATTTGGGCGGGTGCCGCTTTTGAAACCCTTCCATGATGAGCTGCATCTGCACCAAATTCCCTCTTCTATACAATGGTTAAAGGTATAGGCACTCTGTCCCAATTTGTATTGTTTCAGATGTGGCTGATGCTGTTGTCTATTCCTTGTCACACATTCTGTCTTTCTCCTTGAAATGGGGAGGCCGACAGACGCTCCACCTCCCAGCTAGGGGCGACTTCTGCCTCTTGTTGCCCCCTGGTGTGTGGGTGTAACCTCATTGTGTATGGCCTTTTAAATATAGAAAGAGAGAACATTTTGCTGTACATGCTCAGGTAAGTTTCCTTTACCCACGCAGACCCAAGGAAGACAGCAGACAGATGCTTGGATGTAAACAGGGCCACTTTATTGATTAAACTACAGGGATCAACAAACAAGGACTGCTAAATGACAGGTAAAGAGGGGGTGGGTTTACCACCCCCCTTTTCAGGTGCGGAGTACTAACTGGGGTGGCCTTCCTAATGACTGCCACCCTGAATCTCATTGGGCGAACCGTACAACTCAAGCCATCCCAGTCCTTACACAGGATGGCTATCTTAGTTGCCCCCTAGAGGACCTGGACAGCTGGCCCCTCAGGCCAGTCATTGGGCTTCACTCAGCCGCTTCTCGAGCCGGTTGGGGCATCATCGGAGCTGTAGAGATTCCCCCATGACCTTGCTGTCCTGGCATGGACACCGTGAGCTGTCTGGTTGTTTTCCTTACCCCGCACCTTCCATGCCAGTGGCCTAAGCTAATGAACTGTCCCACCGCAATCAAAGCCTCTGCACCAGTCTGGGGTAGGCGAAAAAATCGTCCTCCACCGGCCAATCAGGAGAACAGCAAAAAATTGCTACCTGGCCCTCACCAAGCAAACAGCTAATCTCAGACTAGTTATAGGGCGGGTGGGTGACTTTCGCTGTCTGGGAATGCACTGGAGGCTGCAGCACGAACTGGACTCGTGCTGCCGGTCCGTCCAGCCTCCCAGTGGCCCCGGCAGCCAATGGCTGCCCAGCATCAGCCCGCTGCTCCCCAGGGGGTGGGGCAAGGGGTCCATTAGCACGCGAAGGCGTCAACGGCTTCTCTTTGCAGAGTTTTATTTTATTGCCATGCACTCTTGTCTGTACTTCACAGTCTTTTTCACAACGGCTATCCAAACTGGTGTGTTTATAGAGTCTGAACGCAGGTGAGTGGAATGGTTGATAATCAAAAGATTGTGGAAAGATGCAGTTCCTTTTATATGTGCTTTTCTGCATTGAACTCTTGCATGTCATCACTGCTTTTTCTAAAATTGTAAATGTTTCTGTTCTGAAACCAAGCTCTCATTCTTTAAATGAACATGAGTCAACAGTCTGAGGCAGCTAACACAATTTTACCCTGCATTAACAGATCTATAGTTTCCAATCGTGAGAAGTAGTGGTTCTGCTTTACTCCATATTGGTTAGACATCTGTACTATGTTCAGTCCTGGACAACTCACTGTAGAAAAATGGAACAGGTTCAGAGAAGAACAACGAGGATGATCAGAGGGCTGGAGAACAAGGTCTATGAGTAGAGGTGCTTGAAAACAGTGTTATTTTTTACACAGAAGCCCATTGTGCTCAGTAAGACTTAGAGCGCAATCCTAACCCAGCATTGCACTGGCACAGCACTTTTGTGCTGGCCCAACACTGTTGTAAATGTGCCATAAGGCACATCTGAGCTGCGGATTTGGACGCTGGGCTGGCATAGACAGTAGCGCTGGCTCACCCACACTGTGCCACCTGTCAGCTGTGCTGGCCCTTTCCAGACTTAAAAAAGAGAGATAAAAAGAGAGAGATCCCTCAATCCTTATATCTGAAGCATGCTTTAACCATTCCTTTGTATTACACTGGATATCAAAATTGACCATTCTTACTGCTTCAGTTCACAGGTTTTGAGGGATAATGTGTGCATTTCTTGTAGACTTAATAATGCCTAATAGCCTGGATAATAATTCCATCAAGACTGCAGCTTTCCAAGAATGATGGTATATCACTTTACTTGAATTTCCACAATTATTGCTGAGATGTATGGGGATTTCATGATATTTACTATCTCCCAGGCCAATCTGATGAAGCGCCAAATTTAACTGCAATTTTTTAAAGTAGATCAATGTTGTGAAACTGACTTGAGCAAAATATGCAATACAAAGACATACTAGCAGATTAAATAGATTCTCCTATGGGAGCTGGGGAATTGCTTATTTGAAATGTATATTATGCAATCATTAAACTAACATGGCAAAGCCTTCTCAGAGCTCTTTCAACACAGTGCAACACAGGGCAAATCAAGATGACATTCATTTACAAGATGAGCAAGGTTTCAAGCAAACCTTCACATTTTCCTTTATTTGAAATCAATCCAAATTGTGTCTTGAGCTCCTCTGTCATTTTCTTGCAGTACATCACCAGAACAATAAGTGGGCTGCATGCTTCAAACAATGAATTGGTGAAATTTTGCAAGTAAGATGGAAGCACAGATTAACAGTTACTCTTCCTCTGCCAAAATCATTGATAGAACTGACCAGCAAACAAGAACTCTAGGCCTTGGGATTCCCATTGTCAATAATCATGTCTCCCCTGAGTTTCACATTCCTTGGGATATTGCATAGTTCAGTGTTATTCGAACTTGGTGGGTTGCAACTCGATGTCAGGTGGGTTGCGGAAAGCTGGGAGCAGCCATCTTGGAAGCTGCAGACCTAACTCTTGCTATATTCCTTTTATGAGGGTTAACAGTTTGAGTTTTCAAGTGAGGATTTTTAAAAATTGTTTTTAGTTCAGTGTTTTTTCCATAACATTTTGACCTAACCTTGCTTCCTGTCAGAGATATTTCATAGATGTGCAATTGCTGCAGTCCAATATTACATTCCAGGAGTGTCATTTGATTATGTCACTTCCTGTTTGATGATGGCTATGACTTCTGGCTATGACATCACTTCCAGGTTAATGACATCACCTCCAGTGGGTCCCAACATGAGTGCCATTCTAAAAAGTGGGTCCTGGTCTAAAAAGTTTGAGAACCACTGGCCTAGTTAGTATTTTTGCAGTAAGAAAAGTCAATGGTTGCTTTCAGATACAGAAAAAGCTCCATGGTAGAACAAGCAAAAAAGGCAGGAGCAAATAACCAGGTTGAACTGCAATGCAAGGAAGCTCTAAACAGGAGCAGCCGACCAGTTCACCAGCCATCTTGTTCTGCTTTTCTTTTATAAGGGATGCTGCAAGGCTGAAGTCACAACTCAAGTAGCCTTGATGACTTGTCTGACAGAAGTGCCCATGCTGCTTGTCTCCACTTATGCTCTGCTTGAATGTCTGCAAATAAAGCATTTGACTAGGATACCATAAATCTTCAGGGCTCTCATTCAAAGAAAACAAAAGCCTCAGGACTTTTCACCACATAGAGAAGCTCAGACTGCGCAAGAGTATTTCATCTTTTCTGACTTTTGGCTGCTGATCTTCTTGTTTCCTGCTTTGCTGCTTCAGTGCTTTTGCATGGTATGTATAAGCTGCTTTGAAAGTCTTTATTACAACTGAAAAGCAGGGTAAAAATGCTGTAATAATTAAATGAGATGTTGCACATTACACATGAATGCCTGCCAGAGAGAGAGAGAGAGAGAGAGAGAGAGAGAGAGAGAGAGAGAGAGCACTGCCACCTCAGGAAATGTATTACAGACATACAACGGCAATTTATTTTTAGCATGATGACCATTTTCGTCAGTCCTCAGGAAACAATGGCACAGAGCAGCTTGAAAAATTCCTTTTCCCAAATGATTGCTAGCTGAGACTTTCCATGTAAATCTACCCATGGACTCCGCCTGGTGAGAAACCTGGAGAAAGCAAGAACTGCTTCCCCACCCACCCCTACCCCAGTCAGTGGCCTCATTCATTTCCGGTTGTGTTGTCTCCATAAGGACTCATCTCAGTACAAGCAGCCAGCCCTGACTGGCTGGTTGGCAAGCCGCACGGATGTTTGGTCAATTATCCAGAAACCGTCTCTGACATGGCTGAGAGCTATACGCGAGAAATCATCTCTTAAGAGTTGTTTAAGCCACTGGTGCCCCGGTACATCCCTAACAATGAGAAATGAACTCCCTGCAATGATTTTTCAATTTGAAAAATCTATTCTCATTTCTGAAATCATCTTGCTCGGAGTTTGTGCATTTGTCATTTGTTACAAGGCAGAGCTGGGACTCCAGACTGCACTTTAACATCCCCGTTCAAGTGGGAGACTTCTTTTAAAAAAATCACTAAAAGAACACACTGTTCATAAGAGAGCGGAAGATCTGTTCACCTTTTTTCCAGTTCAAAGAACAAGCTTTCTTCAAAGGATCATTGCTGAGGCAGAAGGTCCAAGTCAGGAATAGGTAAAATGGCCATCCCAATCCTAAACTGACTGTGCCCCTGCAGGAGCAGAGGTGCCAAAATGGCTACTGTTGGCTATGGCTATGGGCGCCATGGCAGCCAAAGCAGGTTCCTTGGGGGAATGGGATGTTCATCCCTTTCCCCCAGGTAAGGGTTCTGGTCCTACAATAGGCCTCATCAAGTCTGCTCTGGCTATTTTGTTTTGAGAGCCTCCATGTTGGGTCACACTGTGTTGGACCAACACGGAGGACAGGATGCGATGAAGAAGGCCATTGCTGGTCTCACTCCCCACCTGGGCCTGAACGCCCCCCCCCCGTTCCACCTTCCTCACGCTCTGAACGAGCACATCAACGGCAGCCATAAAATGTACTGCTGGGCAGCCTAGCGTCAAGTCCTGGCATCAGTGCCGAGTGCCTACTGGCACAAGTCCAGGGTCAGCATTAAGCCCTTACCACTGGCACTTTTGTGATGCCAGCAGTAATGGCTTTCTGCCAGAGCTAGCCCACATAGGATCAGGCTAAGACCTATTATGAACTATTGATAACCAACCATTGTAGCATGCCATGGCTCCTTTCTAAACGTACTGTAGATACAATCCCAACCTGGAGTTAGGCTGGCACAGGCAGGCCAGCAAAATTTGGCTGGCACAAGGGCCACTGTAAAGCACGTTTGGACCACTCTGAGTCAGGGAAGGTAGTGCAAGTCCTTGTGCCAGCCTCTCTGACTCTGAGAGTGGTCCAAACAGTGCTTTACAGTGGCCCCTGTGCCCGCCAAACTTTACTGGTCTAATTGTGCCACCCTAACTCCAGGTTAGGATTATGCCTTCTGAAATATATATCGAATGTATATTCCAATACAGTACTACTACCAAGTCATCCAACTATGATTCCCAGCGCATCAGATAATTCAGGCACCATCTCAACTCCCTTGAAAGTTTTTAATATGCAGTTATGGAAGTTTTGACTGCTTGAGGCATAAATCTGCATGGCTATGACAGCATAATATAGTATAGAACCTGGCTGTCCAGTGCATAACAGGTATTTTTGGCAAAATCTCAAATTACATCTAGATGGGAATGACAGAGTCTATTCGTGACACGGAGTGTGCCAGTTGCCATACTGGGAGGCACCCAGTTACTGGGACTCGGAAACAGAGGGCCCGGCTGTGTTAGCAGAGGAAGCGGCGCCCGAGTGGCATGCAGTGTGGCTTCGCAACTCTGATGTAAAGGCGGCACAGACACACAGGTTTGCTCAGAGAGGTTTGTATTAGAGTAGTCAGTTCCACGCCAAGGTCAAATTCATAGCATCAGTCAGATAGCAGGATGCAGCAGACAGATCTTGTACACAGCAAATGGTAACACAGTTGGACAGCATCTCCCCCTCCTTCCATTCAACCCACACTGATATGGGGCGATGCCAGTGGTGTCATTCAAACGATTTAGGAACAGGAACTCACTTTTGATTGGCACTTGTCGGGAACCCGGAACCAGCCACGGAGCCCGTTAGGATCCGTTCTGGTCCATTCCCCCTGAATGACATCACTGCCTTTAACCCTCTGAGTGCCGGACAACCAAGAAGAAAAGCTCGTTGCAGAGGAATTGGGAGGGGGGAGAATGAAGTGGACGGAGTCAGCCCTAATTTTAACTAGTGGAACTGAGTTCCCCCGCGTTCCCCCTGCATGACATCACTGGGCGATGCCCTTCCTTATGTACCTCTTGCGTTCCTTACCACCAATCAGAGCCCCGACTGGGGTCGCCATAGAGAACGTGCTATCTGGCATGTCCTCACCTCTCCACAGCTGCTCTCATCCCTGCTCAGAGGCCAGCGCACAGGCACAACTAATGGCTGGCCTCATGCCGAGGCTGCTGTTCCCAGAGCCAAAAGAGTATCTCAGGTCTGGACTCTTGTTCCAGGCCTGACAATTCCCTCCCACACATGCAGGTCTGGCTGTCAGTGAGGCACACCTTGCATCTGCACAATGTAAAATGCCAGTAATTAGAGACCTACAGGTTTGACCCAATGACACAGCTTCTCCTCGAGGTCATTCATGCTTGAAGCTTCCTCTGTGTAGACATTCTTGATAATCAATGTTCATTGTTATAAGAAAAATCAGCATTCAATGTCCTGGCCGAATGAGAAAAATACTTATTCAATGCAAACTCAGATAAAGGTCTTTTCTTGTTCACGGTGTGTGGGTCTGCTATCCCACCTACTCTTGTCCAATTAGATTTACAAGCTGATTAACATGCAGAGCAAAGCTTGGAAATGTAGGTGCAGGCATTTAGGTGGTGGGATGCTGCAGCTGCTGTTTTAAATTGGCTTATCTGTCCTTTTGGGCTTCGTAAAGTGAATTAACATTGTCCTGTGTGGATCTCTGATCACTTAACTGCAAATATCTGCTTAGGTTTCTTGCACCTTGGAGTGTAGGATGCCTTGACAAGGAACTAGAAGCAGATGATGAATCACCTGTCATAGTGGCAGCCTGCTCACAAGGCACTGCAGCACTTGGACAGTCTAGATCACAATAATAAAGGGGAATTGAAAGCAAAAGCCAGTCCTAACTCCTTCCCAACCTGCAAAATGCACATTTGGGAAGACATAGTAGTGACTAAAATCCCACTTAATTGACTTGGGCTGAAACCCTATACACACTTTCCTGGGAGTAAGCCCCATTGAACACAGTGGGACTTACTAGAGATGCATAGGATTGTGCTGTCATGTTTTAATTTACTTTTCCAGTAATGCACCCTTGCATTTGTAAAGGAAAAGGAGACACAATTTGCCATGCTGTCACCTTCTGTGAATGCCAAGTTTTTTTATTGCCATAACTGTAAAATATGTCAGGGAGAAAAGCAATACATTCCCCCTCCCCTGGGATCCACCTCGCTTCCTGTTAATCACACTGTTTTCTTTTGAATCTACCCATTTACGTTTTATATATAATCTGATGTATGGAATGATGATGGGAATGCAGGTTATTTATTCAATTGTGTATGACTGACATTCATACAGGTTGGAATCAACTTTTTTTGATCTTCCATTTCAGATATAGATTTTAATATGCAGAGAGAAAAGGTTACTTTGGATAAAATGAAGCATTTTATTAAGGCAAGAACAGGATCCCAAAAGACTGCTTTAAATATGAACCCTGAATGTCTACACTAGGAACTGTACAATGGGCATCAACCAGCCAAAGAACTTTTAAATCCTGTCAACAATGCTCAATTTATTCGGTATTGCTGTCTGGAATAGATGGCTTGAATGGCAGAGTGACTTACTACTGCCCTCTGGCTTTGCTAGCTGTTTCCAAGAGCCTTGCATAATCTCCCATCCTCACTGTACTTTGCTTTGGATACGTTTATGTAGAGTCTGGTCTAGCTACCTTGTATGTTCTGACTTAAAGTGACTCTACAAGCGTTTAGGCAAGAGCTTTCTCCAGCCTTGCTTCTTGAGATTCTAACCTGATATGAGATGACAAGGACTGAATAAAGGATTGCATGCATACCATTTGTTGTTCTTCAGTTGCTAAGTCGTGTCCGACTCTTCGCGACCCCATGGACCACAGCACGCCAGGCCTCCCTGTCCTCCACTAGCTTCCGAAGTTCACCCAATTTCATGTTCATTGCTTCGGTGACACTGTTTAACCATCTCATCCTCTGCCGCCCCCTTCTCCTTTTGCCTTTCCCAGCATGAGGGTCTTTTCTAAAGAGTCCTCTCTTCCCATGAGGTGGCCAAAGTATAACCACCCCATATTTCTGCCTCTCAAAGGGATGTGTGACCACAGTCTCTGCACTGCCTCAAAGCCATGGGTTGCCTCCCTCCATATAGTCCTTTTTTTTGTTGTTCTTTTAAGAACTACCCAGAGTCTCACACCAGCCCACAGCATGAATTTCTCCAGCCATTCAACCCTGTGCTCACTCAGCAGCACTTGGATAGTTGAAAAATTCTTCTTTTACTTGTTAACACAGGCTAGGTTCATATTAGCCATTATTTGTCAGTAGGCCACTAAAGCTTAACCCCTAATTAGGGTGAAGAACCAAAATTGGAGGTGTTCAATAATGGCTATCAAGAGCTGCACAAATTACAGAGAAATTGCTGCAATTTTTACCCTCCTCTCTCCTTTCTCCCTCTCAGACCAGAGCACATTTTCAGAAGCAGTGGTCTCATTTTTTGCCAGCTGCCTCTTCTTTTCCGCTCACCCATCCTCAGCAAACTTTAAAATTTGGGGTTGCAACATTTTTATTTTTAAAGCTGCCATTGATCAGTTGTGCATGCTGTGCATGTAGTTTTTCCAAGGCTTATTACCTGGCACCAAATTTTATTTCTTTCTTACTAAAATGGGAGCATATTTAAGATTTCAGCTTCTCAATAAATACAACTCTAATGACATAATAATAAGCATTATTATAATAAGCATTATTAACATGAGTTCAGCAGATGTTAAGTGCCCTTTGCATAATAAAGCATGCGGTAGCTCAATGCATAACCAGGTTGGATTTCACAGTGCCATCTCTTTCAAAAGGATTTTAGTCTTATTTATATGTTTATAGAGTCATCTATTAGGAAAGCATCTAGGTGGGCAAGGAGGAGGGGGATGAAGGAAGCCAAAACAGGGCAAGAGGAAGCAATCCAGAGACTTCCACTTACTTTCAGATCCTTCCTCCTCCCTGTCCTGTTGAAAATGAACAGGATGAATGCAGAAGGCTAGGAGTCAAGCCAAGTCAAGGAAGGGCCAAGATCTGGATCAAAACTGCATCAGAGCCAAGAATGCCCCCCTCCTAGGTGTTGATGTGTTTTGCAGCTACATTGCTTGGTATTTGTGAAATACCAAGACTAGTTTGACCCTTATTATCCCCAAGTTGTAGATAGGGCGGGGCTGGCCCAAGGTCACAGAATGAGTTTGTGTCAGAGGAGAGGTTGAAACCTGATTGGTAATGAAGTCTCTTATGGCCTAACCCTTTCCAAGGCCGACCCAGAACATGCAGTGCTGCAGATCAACTTGCACTGCATTCTATGGGCTGGCTAAGAACCAGACAACCCAGGAGAGGTAAATACATTTTATTTGTCTCCTCATCGACTATCTGGTCCCTAATGGGTCTCCTCAGACTTGGGCCAGCTATTCATCTGCATAAATATGAAGAGACTTAGGAGGGGGCATGGGATGGGTCTGGGCCCAGAAAGCGGGGTAAGATCTAGCTTGCATGACTGCCACTGAGATCAACTCTCTCCTGTCTCCTAACCTCCTCACCCCAGCCTGGTCTGCTTCCTACTCCAATCCACCCCTGTCCTCAACTTACCAGCAACAACAGATGCCCTACAGCTTACAGCCAGCTCAGGGCTTACTGACTTCTGCTCCATCAATAGTGAACTGCAGAAAAGCACAGGAGCTTTTGTGATTGGCAGCCCCATCATGAGATCCACCAGTGAAGCCCAGTTAGGATTGGACTGTTAACCAATGCACTGCATTAACTCACAAAGTTACTTGCATTGCATTTTCATCTGTTCTCCAGTGTGATGTTATTAGACTTGAAAGTTCATTGCCTAATTAGAATTTAATTTTTAACGCATATTTTTTTTAATTGAAGTCAATGATTCTGCCAACTGAGGGAGGCTACAAGTGTCCCTTCTGCTTCATTCCGGAAAAAACACCCCATTATTTGACCCTCTCCCTGCACCAGTTTCCTCTAATTAAAACCCTTCTTTAGACCATGGCTAAACCAAACAGCCTTTGCTATAGATACTCTGAATTCCTTGGGAATATCTGTAATGCTATAGAAGGGGAAATTAGGCACACAAAGCCTTCATGTAATCTGCTCTACGAAGTATTGATTATTTACCCAGCAGCATGTTTGAAGCCTGATCTGACTCCTTGAGGGGATATTTCATTTACACACAAGTGCTCAGTCAGAATCTTTCAGATTTACCTTTTCTTAGAAACACTATGTTAAGGTATATGCTGGTGTTTGAAGGTGGAACTAAATGCTTAAAAGCACAGGGCTGCCACCTAAAATGGCAGCCCTATGCTGAGTTCATTCTTTTTCCCTGCACAAGAAGCTGTATCTCTCTATGTGATTGCAGGCTTTCTCCGTCCTCACTAGTGGTTGCCAACAGTGCAACAGAGCAAGCAAACACACAACTAGGGCAAGATATAGTGTAATACGTACTGTATGATGGGGTAGTTGACCGTTTCTATGAAGACAACATCTTCTAGAATTAACACCAAAAAAAGATGTGCTTCTCATCATAGGAGATTGGAATGCTAAAATAGGCAGTCAAGAGGTAATAAGAGTAACAGGCAAGTTTGGTCTTGAAGTATAAAATGAAGCAGGGCAAAGACTGATAGAGTTTTGTCAGGAGAACACATTAGTCATAGCAAATGCCCTTTTCCAGCAACACAAATGGCGACTGTACACATGGAGTTCACCAGATGGTCTACACTGAAATCAGATTGATTACATTCTTTGCAACCAAAGATGGAGAAGTTCCACACAGGCAGTAAAAACAAGACCTGGAGCTGACTGTGGCTCAGATCATGAACTTCTTATTGCAAAATTCAGGCTTAAACTGAAAAAAGTAGGAAAAACCACTAGGCCCTCCACATATGACCTAAATCAGATCCCATACGAATATACAGTGGAGGTGACAAATAGATTTAGGGGCTTAGATTTGGTAGTCAGAGTGCCTGAAGAACTTTGGACGGAGGTCTGTAACAGTGTACAGGAAGCAGCAACTAGAACCATCCCAAAGAGAAAGAAATGCAAGAAGGCAAAGTGGCTATCTGAAGAGGCTTTACAAGTAGCTGAGGAAAGAAGGGAAGCCAAAAGCAAGGGAGAAAGGGAAAGATATACCCAACTGAATGCAGATTTCCAGAGAACAGCAAGGAGAGATAGGAAGGCCTCCCTAAATGAGCAATGCAAAGAAATAGAGGAAATCAACAGAATGGGAAAGACTAGAGATCTTTCAAAAAAAATGGAGATGTCAAATGACAATTTCATGCTAAGGTAGGCACAGTAAAGGACAAGAATGGCAAGGATCTAACAGGAGCAGATGAGATTAAGAAGAGGTGGCAAGAATACACAGAGGAACTATACAAGGCCAATCTAAATGTTCCTTATAACCACAATGGTGCCGTCACTGAGCTTGAACCTGATATCCTGAAGTGTGAAGTCAAGTGGGCTTTAGAAAGCATCACTAACAACAAAGCTAGTGGAGGTGATAGCATTCCAGCTGAGTTACTCAAAATCTTAAAATATGATGCTGTCAAAGTGCTGCACTCCATATGCCAGCAAATTTGGAAAACCCAGCAGTGGCCACAAGACTGGAAAAGATCAGTTTACATTCCAGTCCCAAAGAAGGGCAATGCCAAAGATCAATCAATCAATCACTAGTATTTATATACCGCTTTTCAACACAAAGTTCACAAGCGGTTTACAGGCAAATAATAACATTAAAGTTAAATGGCTCCCTGTCCCAAAAGGGCTCACAATCTAAAAGAATGGAGAACACCATCAGCGACAGCCACGAGAAAGACACTGTGCTGGGGTGAAGAGGGACAATTGCTCTCCCCCTGCTAAATATAAGAGGACACCACTTGAAAAAGTGCCTCTTGCCCAGTTAGCAGGGGTTGTTCAAACTACCGCACCATTGCACTCATTTCACATGCTAGCAAGGTCATGCTCAAAATCCTACAAGCTAGGCTTCAGCAGTATGTGAAACGATAACTACCAGATGTACAAGCTGGTTTCCGAAGAGGCAGAGGAACTAGAGATCAAATTGCCAACATTCGCTGGATCATGGAGAAAGCAAGAGAGTTCCAGAAAAACATCTACTTCTGTTTCATTGACTATGCCAAAGCCTTTGATTGTGTGGATCACAACAAACTGTGGCAAGTTCTTGAAGAGATGGGAGTATCAGACCACCTTATCTGTCTTCTGAGAAACCTGTATGCGGGCCAGGAAGCAACAGAACTGGACATGGAACAACTGAGTGGTTTAAAATTGGGAAAGCAGTATTATATGACAAGGCTGTATACTGTCGCCCTGCTTATTTAACTTATATGCAGAGTACATCATGAGAAAGGCTGGGCTGGATGATTCACAAGCTGGAATCAAGATTGCTGGGAGAAATATCAACAGGTATGCAGACGACACCACTCTAATGGCAGAAAGTGAGGAAGACCTCAAGAACCTTCTGATGAGGGTAAAAGAGGAAAGTGCAAAAATTGGCTTGAAGCTCAACATTAAAAAAAACTAAGTTCATGGCAACCACTCCCATCACTTCCTGGCAAATAGAAGGGGAAGAAATGGAAGAAGTGACAGACTTTATTTTCCTGGGCTCCAAGATCACCGCAGATAGTGACTGCAGCCATGAAATTAAAAGATGTTTACTTCTTGGGAGGAAAGCTATGGCGAACCTAGACAACTTAATAAAAAGCTGAGACATGATCCTGCCAACAAAGGTTCGCATAGTCAAAACTATGGTTTTCCCAGTAGCAATGTATGGCTGTGAGAGCTGGACCGTAAGAAAGGCAGAGCGCCGAAGAATAGATGCTATTGAATTACGGTGTTGGAGAAGACTCTTGCGAGTCCCCTAGACTGCAAGGAGATCCAATCGGTCCATCTTACAGGAAGTCAAGCCTGATTGCTCCCTGCAAGGACAAATCCTGAAGCTGAAGCTCCAATACTTTGGCCACCTCATGAGAAGAGAGGGCTCTTTAGAAAAGACTCTCATGCTGGGAAAGATCAAAGGCAAAATAGGAGAAGGAGAAGGGGGCGGCAGAGGATGAGATGGTTAGATAGTATCACCGAAGCAATGAACATGAAATTGGACAAACTCCGGAAGCTAGCGGAGGACAGAGAGGCCTGGCGTGCTGTGGTCCATGGGGTCGTGAAGAGTCGGACACGACTTAGCAACTGAACAACAACAATGATGGGGTAACTTGCCACCAGGTTTTCATTTTGGGTGGCAGCCTGACATACCTTGCAACTTTTTATTCCATCCTGAAGTAGATTCTGTGATATGTCTTCTATCACAGCTTGGTCTTCAAATGCCTTGGATAGTGGCTCTAAGATGGGGAAAGGATGCTACAGAAGTCTGCATGAATCAGCTCCAGGGATCCCACAAACCCTAAGCCAACCTGAGGCCTCAATGCCTACTTGAGGCCTGACTGAGGCCTAAAATCTGGAGGCCTAAATCTACAAAGCTACCACTACATCATAAAATCTGGAGGCCTAAATCTACAAAGCTACCATTTTGCTCCTGGCAGGGAAGATAATTATCCTATCAATATTTTTATGTACAATAGTCAGGTCAGGTTGGACCTTCTGAGGTAATGTTGACAAGCATAAGTTAGGACTTCTCAGTGGCAGAATCTGCTCTGTCAAATTTTGATATCCAGCCCAATTTTTCAGGCCTATTCGTTCATGGCTTTTAGAAAGATGCTCCAAAGTTTTCTGATTTCCAGAGTTGGCTGAGATTAGCTGACTTGCTATTTTTTTTAAAAAAATAATAATAATAATGCTGTTGCTTCTGCTATTTGAGTTAGGATGTTGTGTGCTTTTTAGCTTTGTCAAAGCATAATTTGGAGCAAATCTGGAGGTTCTTCCTCAGGTGAAATGTGTGAGAAAATTTGAAGGAACGTGTTTCAATAAGATGAGCACAATTTTTCAGGGGAGTCTGTGAAACTTTCCCACACTGGGAAATACTGTATCCACACCCTGAACTGAGCAGGTGATCTGTCAATATCTTTGCAATTTATAGTCAGTAAATTTATTATCTAAGGACAAATCAAAAAGATGCCAGGTAGAAATTGAATGGAAGAGAGAGCTTTTCACAGAAGTTGCAGGGTGGCAGAGACTCCAAAATTACATCTCAGACAAATATGTGAAGAAAATAACAAACAATCCCTTGTTTCTTGCAGTTTCAGAAGTGAGAGGCTTATGGGAAGCCCAATTATTTCCAAGAGATGGGAATTGGCACTTCTTCACAACTAAGGGTGCCAGTGGTTTAACATTGATCACTGAACAGCCAGAAAATTCTACAACGGACCAGCTGTTTCCAGATAGCTCTCCTCACATGGCAAAGCTATGACGCATTTGTAATTTCTTTCATAAACCTTGTGTTTCCAGTGATAATTATCCTATCAAGGTAACTAAATGGCAAGGACAGCTGAAGTGACCCTTTAGATTGCAGCTGCGACAGCCGTGTTGGTGGGAAAAGTGGAGGGGGGAATGAAGAGGTGAGTGATTCAAGTATGGAAATGAGAAGCAGATGTTCCAGCAAAATTAAGACTTTTAGCAATGAGACTGGAGGAATTATTACTGAAGTTTGGGGAAACAACAGTACCTTAGGAAAAAAAAAACAAAAATAAATCATAGCAGCAGGATCTAGATATCAATTAGCAAAAAACAACACAAGAAGATGCCCAAGGAGCTCAATTTATCAATATGTTACAGAATCAGTTCCACAGTAATTGTGGCTCTGCTGTTGTCAATTTATCTGAAAGGGCTTATTTATACTGTATACATTACGATACGTTTTGTCCCACCTAGATGCTCAGAACACCTTCAGTTTTAAGAACCAAAAAACATCTACGTTGCTTTAAAAACAGTAGAATAGCACAGTCTCAGGGTGCAAAGCCTAACCAACTTTCCAGCACCGACATAGCTGTGCCAATGGGGCACGTGCTGCATTCTGCAATGGAGCCGTAGTCACGGAGGCGTCCTCCAGGTAAGGAAATGTTTGTTCCCTTACCTCAGAGCTGCATTGCCCTTGCCCCAGTGCTGGAAAGTTGATTAGGATTGCGCCCTCAAGCACTATGTAAAACAATGTCTCAAACAGCTCCATCTTTAATTTGCCTGTGTGAACAAGGAGGTTCACTGGACAAAGCCTCTCCAGAGTGAGCATTTCATGGCTGGAGAGCCACAGCAGAAAAGGCCCTGTGCCTGGTCACCACTCACTTCAGTTCAGAAAGTAGAAAAGGCTTCAGAGGAAGATTTCATAAGAAAGATGATATGATCGCCTCATACTGTCGTAATCAGTCTTTCCTGACAGCTTTTAAAGGCGATGCGATGGATGGAGCAGAACTTCTTGTCAGTAAGGTTTCATGGTCGGTTAAACTGCACATTTGAATGTTTCTTGTCATTTAGGAACTTCAAGTAGAGAGACTCTCAGGAAAGAAGTTGGCAACCCTTAATGTAGAAAGCCACCTATTCTGCTAATTACAGTGGACCCCTTTTCCATTCGATGCAGCACAGAATAGGGTGGTGAGTTCCTTACAACTTGTGTGGAGCATGGCCAGGGTTAAAATTACCACAAGCATACTATTACTATTTTAACTGCGTGTTTTTTTCCTAAGTTTATAATGTGCTTCACATAGGTAATCTCTGTGATGCTTAGAGTGATATTGAGGTATGCCAGTAGTTGTGGTTGTGATGTACACCTGACACAGCATGGTAGAAAGGAGTTGTTAGACTTTTCCCCTATGGCTCTTAGGGTGCAATCCTAACCTGGAGTTAGACCGGCACAGTTAGGCCAGCAAAGTTTGGCTGGCACAAGGGACACTGTAAAGCACGTTTGGACCACTCTTGGAGTCAGGGACGATGGGACATAGACATGTGCTCCCTGATTCCCTACTCACTGATTCCAAGAGTGGTCCAAACATATTTTACGTCCAAACAACACACAACCCTTGTGCCTGCCAAACTTTGCTGGCCTAACTGTGCTGTCCTAGGTTAAGATTGGACCCTTATTTGCTTCAGGAGATACAGACACATTGTGCTAAGATGTGCTTTAATATCTGGGCCAGTAGGAGCCCATGCGCGTGCACGCACGCACACGCACACACACACACACACACACACACACACACACACACACACACACTCCCTAGGCCTGACAGTTGCTTTAGGAAAAAGCACTCTAACCCTAATAGTGTAATGCATAGTTTGGCCCTCAACATGTCCATTTCTTTTGAGCCTCCAGCACAACATGAGGGGACTGGCATCAAAGTTAAGCCTTTCTCATCAATACAAGGAGGATGCTTTCCACAGCATCTTAAGCAAACCAGCATACATGTGAATTGTGGCTCCGAGGCTTTCTGCATTCAACAAATATACCCAGCTCAAACAGAGAATGGCAGGTCAATACTGCAAACAAGCTGTTTGGGCAAATGTATTTTAATTACCTCAGTGGCAGTCCCTGAAGCTCGGAGACCAGCAAAAGCCGCATAATTAATTACTCAGCAACTATATATACACTCGACATGCCAAAAGTACTTTGCCTGGCTCACAACATTAAAGGCCAACAAAGGTATTGATCGCACCAGACATCCGTCCCATCCTTAAGGGGATTGGTAATTTTAACAAGCCACACGAAGGCTGCATTGGACCTGTCACGGTTTCCTAGTTTGTTTGTTAGCCGAGCAAAAGCAGATTAACTGAAACCCCATTCGCAGGGGAAGGGGAAGCAATGCAAAGCCAAACTGGTTCTCCAAATCCCCATTAAAGCTCTGTGGGCTTTGGCCCAGCATTCGCTCAGCTGGAACTTCCCCACTCAGTGCTGTTCTACTTAATTGATGCCTAGAGGCCTCCTCGCAGGCTGTGGGTATTTGGGGACAAAAGGCTGCTTTCGCTCTGAACTGGGAACTGAGCAGGGAGACGCAGAGGGAGGGAGAGAGCAATTCACCCTGCAAAGCCAGGATCTAGAACAATACAACGGATAATGAGGAGTGCAAGGACAGCGAAAGGTTTAATCCCTCCTTCCCCTCGACATCCTCATTCTGGAATCAGCATCACTCATTGAAATGAATGCATCTGTTGAACTCTCTTGTTTAGGCAGTGACTCTTATCTGGACTCAAACATTAAACAAGTTAATATTTCATTTTGAGGGGTCTTCCGGTGGCCAGGAGACAAGCGTTACGCCTTTGGTGAGAGTTCCCTCTCCTTATTAAGCTTGTTTATGCGACTACAGCCCCTTTTTGGATTGTATCAGGCCGGGAAAGACTGTGTAAAGATTTACGGTCCTTTTGACTTGGCTTTATCACTAATTGAGCAATTAATTTTGAATCTGTCGCTCTGCGCTGGCTTCATTTTTCCAGCGCTGTTTTCTTAAGATATAATCCGTCCTTTGTCGCCATCTTGGAAGCTATAAATTTACTACGCTCAAGATTTTTGCAGTTATCCTAATGTTTTTAGCACTTCTTTGTCTAATTAATTAAGGAGTGAGTCCGACGTAACTATCCTCGAGTCATCTGATTAGCCTTGTCTAAAGCTTATTCCTTTACGTTAATATCCTTGTGATGGTGCTTACGAGAGCGCAAAATGCACGAAGGCTCCAAGCAGTCTCCTCCCAAAAGAGCTCTCAAAGATCAATTGATGACTTCTGTGTGCCCTCGTCTCAAATCTTTCGCCAGGCTGAGAAAGATAATAATGTCTCTACCAGGGGGCTATCCGCCCCTGTAAGTAGGGACGTATATGGTGAGTCTGCCATCCTCCATCCCTCAAGTGATCTGAATAATAGTGTTTCAAATTCTGATAGCGATGAGGAGGATATTCCTCTCAGCAATGGAAACTGGTTCGTGGACCCGGCGTTATTTGGCAATCTTACTTGGCCCGAACAAGTCTCTCTAGACACACCTGGTTTTAGTACTTCCCCCATCAAAGACCACCTTCTTGAAACTTCCAGGCTGTATTCCCAGAAACCTCAGAACCTACAACCTTCTATTGAGGAACTAGTCCACTCTATGTGTCTTCAGATGCGGGACCATTGCTGCCTTATGGCAGTGACACTTAAGAAGATCTTCACGAAATTGAGCAGTTTACAACACGAAATGCTAGAAATGAAATCTTTGGCCTATACCAACGCTAATTTATTAAAGGATGGCTGCAAATGCTCAGCCCCCCTTGACGGAATGGTACCATCTTTACCCAATCCGCCTTCGAGCGATCCTACCAGTGATAGAGTGGATGGAATAACAAGCTCTGGCATTATAGGATCGCCTTTAAAGAATCTCCAGAATCAAGAGTCTGTTCAGCATCCTATGCTTCACAAGACCGCTACGGCATCCAATTCCCATTTGTTAAATCTTGATCCTCCCTTGTTAGAGGATTTTTCTCTTAACTTGACTTTCTCCAATGAGGATCTTTTAATAGTGGATACCTGGCATGATATGGATGCTACAACCAACAACTGCAACTCTTTAGTTCCTATGTCATCTACCTCGCATATCCAGGACCCTAAGCTCCTCCGTCAAGGACTGGAAGATACCCTTAGTCTTGATTGCTCTCCTCTTCTACAGAAGAGCGACTCTAACTATATGGAGTACTATATCACCATCTTCAACTGGCGCTTGGGGCTCTCCAACGATTCCTGGATGTCACCAAGTGACATTAGACTCTCCTTGTTAAAGACACTTGGTAAGGATTGGTTATATAAAGACTCTTTTTCGTGTGTGTGCCGCTACCCATCTAATCCCGCAGTCTAAAGGGGTAGAATTTTACTTATATTCAACAATCTCGACCACGCGCGAGCTTTATGGAAGTTGTTACCTAAATTTGAGCATGAGCATATTTCTTTCAAATGGGGCATTAACCAACAACATGATGGAAATTTTTTGCCCCCGTCAAAAGATAAAGCACAGACAAGAAAAGCGCCCGTTCAACACATTTCTAAAGGGAGAATCTCTGGAAAGCGCTTACAGTCCAACCCAGATCGTAGCTTGAGGAGAACTTGGGGCAAATGTAAAAACTCTGGTAGTCACCAAAGTGCTGTTGACCTGTGCCCTCCATATGTGACATTCCCTAATAATATTGCCCTCAGTCATGACTGTGTCAATTGGGAACTGACATCTTCAACGAAAGCTATGAATTTTGACCATGTATTGTCTCCTTTATCACCTCTCCAGCACCCTGTTATCCGGGGGACTAAGAACACAGGCCTACGTCCCTTTAACTCCTTCAACATTGAAGGTTCAACCTGTCATTCTAAGGCTGGTGATCTAATAGGAGATAATTTCGGTGACATTCCTTCGTTTTATGAGGGTGAAGCTATGGGTAATAGACTGAAGCAACGCCAGGGACCATCCAGTAATAGGTTGCAGCGGAGGGGAAATTATAAATGCAGTACCAACCCTTTGGATACAGGGCCGAATCTAGCTGCCCCTGGTATCTTTCTGGCCCCATCCCATGGAGATGTTGATAGATCTGCTAAGCAGTCTGCACCTGTTCCTCGAAGAAGATTCAGACAGAATCTGCTTAATGTGGGCCCTGAACAGGGAACCAATGTGTACCACCTTCCTTCCTCCAGCAACTGACTAGGCGACACATTTTCCCCGGACAACCGCCATGTGCCTCCAGATTTGATGCTCCAGTCTAATACACCATATGCAGCCAATTCCTATGTAAATATTATCTCATGGAACTTATCAGGCTGGAGAAATAAGTGCCATGTCCCTGGTTTCATTGACTTTTTAAGTACCTATGACATCATAATGCTGCAGGAGACTTGGACTGCTGAGGAAATCTACATTAAGAACTTCCGCACTTTTCATCTACCAGCCTTCAGGATCAGCAAGAAAGGACGTCTACAAGCGGGCTTGGCCATTCTAGTCCGTGATGTCCTTCAGGTTGACTTAATTGAAGCTATTCAAACATCCTTTGGTATTATTGTGCTGAAACTTAAATTGTCTCATTGCTCATTGCTACTACTAAATATTTACCTTCCTCCTCTATCTACCCAACTGCTCAGAAAGGCTGTCTGGGAATCCCTTATTGATACTTGCTTAGCTCTTCGCAACAAGTACCCATCTGTGCCCATTCTATTGGGTGCAGATTTAAACGCCAGAACAGGTGATAACTTGGAGCCTTTAGCTGGGTTGGTGGGAGATGATAGCCTTAGTGCCATTGTCCCCCACTTTTTCCTTTCGAGGTGTTCGAAGGACAAAGTTTGTAATGAATCGGGCTTGTGGCTTTTTAAATTTTCCTTACTAACCAACCTATATTGGCTCAATGGGTCTCCCAATTTCCATGAATCAGCAGAATATACCTTTTTATCTTCGCGTGGCTGTAGTGTTATTGACTACATTTTAATTTCCCCTTTTTTATCTTCCTACGTGACCCAGTTTTCTATTGGTAGTTTTAACTTGAGCGATCACTTACCCCTGAGCCTAAAACTCAAGATGCCTTTCCCAGAACTTAGTTCTGACCCACAGGTGGACAAATCAAAAGCCCTGAGACGATTTCCGATGTGGGATGTTAATCTCCTTTACAAAATCCATAGTATTTTGGACTCCATCCCTGGTCAGGTCTGCGTCAACAAAATCCTGTCTACTTCCGATCCAGGCCCCATAATTTCTGCCTATGAATCCTTAATAGCCATTGTCACGAGCGGTGTTGTTCAATCCAAGGACAAGCCTGCATCGAGCGCCCAAACCTTGGATTGGACTTGGTTTGATCCTGACTGTAGGTGTGCCAAGGTTCAAGTGAGAGAAGCCTTTGCTAAATTCAGAGAGCTCGACTCTAAGGCCTCACTTCATGCTTACCTTGAAGCCTTGTCTTATTATAAAACCTTGATCCAAAACCAAAAGAAGGAATTTCAACAGAAGCAGTGGGACAACTTAGTTAAAGCGACAACCAATAAGAATGCCCAGGCCTTCTGGAGAATTGTTCGTAATTCCTTTAGATCTAGGGAGGCAGTCTGTGCTCAAATTAGACCTACACAATGGACACATCATTTTGCTTCCCTATTTTATGATCCTGCATCGCAGGGGAATTGGCAATCTCCTATTGATCGCACGGGGCCAACTAACTGGGTCCCTGTTTCTTCCGAGGAGATAAAACCACTTATCTCTGAGCTCAAACTGGCCAAAGCTGCTGGGCCCGATGCAATTCCCCCTGAATGGCTCAAGGCTGACTTAGACCTTTGGTCAGCTGTTCTAGCCAAACTTTTCACCGCTGTGAACCAATCCGAAACTCCTCCCCATGATTGGCTACAATCTATTATCATCCCGATCTTCAAGAAAGGTGATCCCAATAATCCTGGAAATTACCGCCCTATAAGTTTATTATCCATAGTGGGCAAATTATACGCCAAATTTTTGTTGAATAAATTAACCCAATGGATCGATCAAAATAATATCCTTGGGCCTGAACAGATCGGATTTAAAAAAGGTAATTCCACCCTTGACCACGGCTTAATCCTGTATCACCTTGCTTATAAGTACGTGGTCAAACTAAAGTCAAAACTTTTCGTGGCGTTCCTGGATTTACAAGCGGCTTTTGATAGCGTCAATAGGAAATTATTATGGTTAAAATTGCAACAGATGGGCATCGACCAGAAATTGTTAAATTTAATAATTGCCTTATATTCTGATACCTCTAGCCAAGTTCGTTTGTCTTATGAGAGTGTTTCCAAAGATTTTTCCACCAACAGGGGGGTGAAGCAAGGCTGTGTATTAGCCCCAACGCTTTTCAATCTTTTCATCAACGACTGGGCAACGGCTCTTGCAGAGGTGGATGGACACCCCCCTATTTTAGGTTCTTGTCGTGTCTCGCTGCTACTATTTGCTGATGATGCGGTTATTCTCTCCCGCTCGCGGTTAGGCTTAAAACGCCTGATTTTCAAATCTTTAGAATATCTAGCTCTAAACAAATTGCAACTTAATTTTGGTAAATCGAAAGTTATGGTTTTTTCTAACTCGAGGAAGCACTACAGTTGGCGCTTTAATGATAATGTCTTAGACCAGGTCAAGTCCTTCAAATACCTCGGCCTGACCTTTGCATCTAATCTTTCATGGGCCAAACATCGGAATTCAGCTCGGGAGGCGGCCTTGCTCTCTTCTAGAGCCATCCTCTGCTTTTTCTATAAGCAAGGAGGGTCGTTTGTCCCGTCGGCCCTCAAGGTTTTTAGCGCCAAAAGCATTGCTCAACTTATGTACGGTATTCCTCTGTGGATTCCATCTTTCAATCAATCTTTAGAAAATATCCAGTCTGCCTTCCTAAGGAAGATCCTAGCTTTACCTAATTGTGTCTCCTATGCTACTCTATGCCTCGAATCTGGCCAGCGTATGCTGGAAACGCTGGCCTGGATTCGTTTCTTTAAATATTGGCTTAGACTACATTTCTTTAACCACCAGGGTTCATTGATGTCCCATCTCCTGTCCGATTCATATTTCTCTACTACTCTTTTGGACACTAAATTAGCTCAGATTGGTATCTGTCCAGAAACCCTGGGTTTGGTTTCTTATACTGAGGCATTCCGATTGGTTAAAAGACGGCTCCTGGATATACATGACCAAAATTTGCTAGCAGCAGCACAAAAAGTTTGTTCCCCTTTGCACTTTCAATTGTCAATATCTGTGGGACATATCCCGCTTTATCTATATGTGCTAGATTGTCCTATGGTTAGACGAGCCTTTACACTTGCACGTTGTAATGTATTCCCCTCTGCTGAGTTATGGGGTAGATATTCAGGGATTCCGCGGCAGGATCGTGTATGTTCCTGCGATCAGAAATCCATTGAAACTCTGGAGCATATCATCTTGCACTGCCCTAATCACTCTGACAGCAGAGTGAAATACCTCCATCCTATTATCCACTTGTGGGACTTGAAAGATAACACCCAGGTGCTAAAAAACTTATTTTCTCTGAGCGATCGAATGGCTCTAATGCAACTGGCACTTTATTTAGACAAGCTAGTCGTAGCTATCATAGCTCGTTGTAATCATGGTTAATTCCTGCCTCTGTCCTGGGTCATGTTTTTATATGTAACTTTCGTATATGATTGTTTTATATGCCAATAAAGGTTGAATGAATGAATGAATTTTGAGGGACAAGCTCTATTTAATGTGGGAGAACTATGACCAGATATGGTATGAAAGGAGGTCCATCATGGTTTTCATGCAATCTCACACTAAGGGTGCAATCCTAACCTGGAGTTAGACCAGCAAAGTTTGGCCAACACAAGGGACACTATAAAGCATGTTTGGATTACTCTCATAATCAGGGAGGATGGTGCCGGTCTGCGTGCTGGCCTCTCTGACTCCGAGTGTGGTCCAAACATACTTTACTATGTCCCTTGTGCTGACCAAACTTTGCTGGCCTAACTCCAGGTTGGGATTGCACTCTAAATGAGGTAATCCCTAGTGACGCCACCAGAGGCGTTTCTACAGGGATGGCAAAGCTCTAAGTGTTGCAAGAAGCCTTACCCTGTCATGTAAATCCCTCCTCTCCCTTGCTGCTGTAGCCAGTAAGCAACGCCATGATGTTGCTGTTCCCAGTGAGGATTGGCTAAAACGGTGCAGGAGAGGAGTGATTTCCACTGCAAGGTAAGGCTTCTTGCAAAACTTAGAGCTTTGCCATCTCTGTAGAAACGCCACTGGACGCCACTGAGAGTAGGCTTTGATCCTTTCTCAGATTAATCCTTCAGAAGGGGGAGAAGGAAAGTTTGGTTTAAGTGTCCATGCTGGACAGAGACAGAAACATTAATTAGTGCAATTAGGCTGGCACAGTTAGGCCAGCAAAGTTTGGCTGGCACAAATCTATATATATAAAGAAGAGCGTATGTGTGTGTGTATGTATGTGTGTATGTTTGTTCCACATAGGCTCCGCAACGCCTGGACCGATTCGCGCCAAACTCGGCACGCGGGTGCCTTGGCCCCCCGAAACCATCACTGCGCGGTTTTGGAACGGATTGCGCCCCCACGGGCGCGGGTACAAGCGAATTTGTGGTTCTCTATGGACGGCTATGGGCTGAACCGAACATTCCGAGGCTCTGGTGATGTCATGATGAGATGCAAATGACATGCGGAATCTTCAGGCAGCAACTGAACTCTTGACAGTTGAAGACAAACAGCAGCAAACAGGTTTCACGCAGGCAAACCGATACAATGTGTTCTGTGGACATGTGGGCGGTCCCTGCTTGGCAGTGGACAGTTGGCACAAGGTGCTGTGGCTGTTGAAAGTTTACTTTCTCTCTGAAAGTTTACTTTCACTGTGTAATGTAAGGCAATTGGGCAGGTGCAACCAAAGGGTACAAAGATGAAACAACAGCGTACACAGGAAACACCTGAGGGGGAAA
>JAJKFI010000043.1:5179980-5191704 GCA_029204185.1 Lerista edwardsae | reverse complement strand
GAGAGAGAGAGAGAGAGAGAGAGAGAGAGAGAGAGAGAGAGAGAGAGCAAAAGGGCATTTGTCATGTCAGAATCATTTGTAATGATTTCATGGATGAAACATCATAATTCTATCTCTCAGGAAGGCTGAATTTGAAACATCCCTTGGCATTTTTTTCCCCAGGTTTTGCATCCAAATGAATGCAGATTGAATTCACATGTGCGTTTCTGTCACTTGATGTCCATGCATTCATGAATCAGTCCTTACTTCAGTGACTTTGGCTAGGTTGACATGAGGCACAATTGAGGGTTCAATTTTTCATGTTAAAAATTCCCAACTAAGGGTGCAATCCTAACCTGGAGTTAGGCCGGCACAGTTAGGCCAGCAAAGTTTGGCTAGCACAAAAGGCACTGTAAAGTGTGTTTGGTCCATTCTTGGAATTGGGGAGGTTAGCACATGTCTGTGTGCTGGCCTCTCTGACGCCGAGAGTGGGCCAAACAATGTCCTTTGCTGGCCTAACTGTGCCAGCCTAACTCCAGGTTAGGATTGTGCCCTCAGACAGATAACATCATGCCATTCTCCCCTATCCAATGTCAATACCAGGTAGATGCCCTTGGACAAATTGCTAGGATTTGCACCAGCGGAGTGAGGACCAGCACAATGTACCATCTAGGTTTGCCTGCAGGAGGGCCAAAGCCTACCCACCAGTACCAGGAGCAGTACCCATTGGAGCAGGTAAGCTCTGCAGGGGCAGGAGTAGGCAGATTGAGTCCAGAAGGGGATGGGATTGATAACACAGCCATGCACCATATCCTATCTCTTTTCCCAGGCCTGATCGACTGACATGGCACAATGTGTACTTGAGCTAGCAATATCGCTAGTGCAGAACCAAGTTGCCCCATAGTGGCTGCTGCAGTTATGTAGCCAGGGGGGGGGGGGTCACAGGAACCCAGGCAGCACTCCATGGGGGAGGCAATGCAACCCCCATGGTCCTGGATATTCGCTCATGCAAACGCCCTGAAACTGGCTTCAGCCACTGCAGCCAGTCGCTCAGAGTGATGCCATCTGCTTCCCAGAAAGCAGGCAGCATCACTCTGAGACTGACTGCTGCCCATCCTTCTGGGGTGGAGTCAAGGGGCTGCTTATTGGATGGGTCTTCAGCCATTGTCTGGCCTGGCCAATGCTTGATGCTGCCCCAGGGTCCCAGTCCCACCAAAAATAGTGAAAGAAAAGCTCCAATAACATGTAATTACTCATGCCAACTATGCCAACCTGCAACGCATAATGTAAACATAGACATTGGGCTAACAGGTAATGTAATGGAATAGACAAATAGTTACATTTGCAAGGAGATTATGCTTTATTTCAGCAGTTACTTAAACAGATATAAAGAGAATAAAGCATAAAGCGACAGCAATAGCTAACTCCTTAGTCTGAGCAGAGCCTGGTGAGATTAATAGAAGAGTTTTTGGGGCGGGGGAGAAACTGTAAAGAGACTCAGGTTGTTTGCTTATAAGATGTTTTTTATGCCTGTTCAGGTTCTTTTCCTATCTTGCTGCTCGTTTAATTAATTACAAGTAACAAAAAGACCTTTTTATAAGGAATGAGGGCCCTGAGCAGGGCTCTGTTGTGGATAACATCTGCTAAAGTTTATTCCTCTCAGTGGAGGAAAGCCTAGGATAATGGCCACAATAATGTGTGCTAAAGCCTACACTTGCGACAGTCCTGGCATTTTATGTTTCTTAATTATTTTCTTCCATGAAAAAAAATTAAATTAACATTAACAGTTTTGATCCAACTCGGCAGAAGTGAGGATATTACTAGCCTGTTTGACTTGGCAGAATTGCTCCCCTTTTAAAAAAATTTACATGCAAAACATGTTGATGCCTGTCTGCTGTAGTTGGCAATCAAGGCAATTTAACAAATGGCCCAATACTGCCCCCCTCACCTGCTGGTGTAACTAGCATTGCATAAGTGGAGGCTTTAGGACTGTTGCAAAGTAGCTTCCACCAATGGGCTGATGGACACCCACCAGAGCGCATAAGCCCATGTAGGGGGTTGGAAGGAGGTGGGGAGAGGGTTGAACATGGTGGAGCTAGGTGGAACAGGGCAGGGATGGGCAGAACAGGGCGGTGACAAGGGTGGAGAGGAGGGTGGATCATGCCCTGGAGGGGGCAGAATCAACAGTGGTGGTGGGGGCACGCCAAATCCCAAACTCCTTCCCAGACCTGATCTGCCTGCATGGAGCAGTGCAGACGTGCACCAACAATTCAGCTGGCGTAGGCCGGAATTTGCCCAATAGCAGTTGCCCAATGTGTTGGGAGAGTTAAAACAGATAAAAGGAAATATTTTTTACCCAACGGGTAATTAATCTGTGGAACTCTTTGCCACAGGAGGTGGTGATGGCATCTGGCCTAGATGCCTTTAAAAGGGGATTGGACAGATTTCTGGAGGAAAAGTCTGTTGTGGGCTATAAACCATGATGGCTTGTGCAACCTCCTTACATTAGTAGTAGGCTACTTCAGAGTGCCAGGTGCAAGGGAGTGGCAACAGGATGCACACCTTGTTGTCTACTGAGCTCCCTTAGGCACCTGGTGGGCCACTGTGAGATACAGGAAGCTGGACTAGATGGGCCTTTGGCCTGATCCAGCAGGGCTCTTCTTATGCTCTTATAGTGTAATTTATTCTGTATCATCTGGTACAGGAGAAGGCCCATCATGGGGTGATGCAATGAGCTCTCGCACCAGGTGATGCAAATCCCAGTGATGCTTCTGACTGTCCATCTGGTCTTTACCACAGGCTATTAGTCATGCAGCTCAACACAACACTGACATCAGTAAGGAAGCCCCTGGGGCTTGGGTGCATGAGGAATGAATGGAAAGCCCTTGTTGTGTGCACATGAGAACTCATGCAGTGTTCTCAGATCCAGCTCATAGATTTAACCAAGGCTGACATTAACATGTAACACACTGAACGAAGGCAGTGAGTTTAAATTAGGGCTGCAATCAATTTCTCCTAGCCTTCTGTAAATATTTAATATTGCCAAATATTTAATGTCAGTATTTGACATACGACATCAGAGATTTGATTTCAATATTTGATATTTGACTGTAATTTATACAATCTGACAATTGCTGCCACTACGCAGTATGTTATTGTTAAGAGCTTGTGGCTTTTGATAATTGACCCGTGATATTTGCCACCTGTTGGTAGTATTGGACTTTTCATTTTCAACTTCCACTATTTGATTTTTTATAATATTATTTTCTATATATTGACCCACTATTTGAGGGTCAATTTGTAATTGTTCCTCTGTAATATTCAAATCACCTTTTGCTAATTTATTTTCAGTAAGGCAGGCTTTGCTCACATGTGTGAAATATGAATACGGATCGTGATAATTTGGAACCCCAACACTAAAATAAAATGCCTGCTGTAAGGTGTAAAAGCAAGAGGGGGGGCGGTGGATGAGACCAAGAACTGGTTAGCAGAGAAGGGAGGGGGAGCTGCCGGAGAAAAAGACAAAGGACAAAAGGCATTACAGATCCCAAGGCTTCGTTTTGGGCCTCCACTTCTCAGAGTTAGATAGCAGTGTAACAAATTTCAGCTGACCACAGCAAGAAAGCTTTGGCCTTGAGAGAGTGATATTGCGCAGGCGTGATGAGCCTCATGAATAATTAGGCCCTACCTACTTCTCATTAAGTCGAGTTTTGCATTAACATTCATCGTGGGTAGAAGTATGTATCAAGGAGGGGAAAACATGTCAAAGAGATATGTAGAGGGAAGTCTGAAATATTCTGTTGAGATCAGTGATGTCATCTGGGCGCACCAGGAACCGGAACGCCCGGATGATTGGCAGCCCTCCGCCCCTATGGCGGAGGCCAGCCATGCCTCCCTGCGCCTGGAATCGCTCCATTTCAGAGCGATTCGGACACGCGGGAGGGCGGGCCCAGCAACAGCACGCCCGTCCGCAGAACTAGCGGAACGACGTACCGGCCCGTTCCGCCCGGATGACACCGCTGGTTGAGATGCTGTTAATTGGATAGACGGAGACCAATAGATGCAAAGAAATTAACCCCGCCTCGGGGGTATAAAGTGTTGCACCCATTTTGTACAGTTGTGGCTTGCAGCGTGTTTTGTTTGGTTTTTTGCTTGCCACCCATATTTGCAAATATGTAAATAAATCTTTCTATTGAACAATGAATTGGGAGCCATATTTTATATCCAACACATGCTAAACTGGAAATGCACTCTGCACAGGCCCAGAGATTAACTTTCATTTAGCATAAATGTGTGTTGTCCAGGGCTAAGCTAGGGATTTCAAAATGGGATCTTGAGAAACTGATACACATATTTCATATCAAAATGGGCTTGACAAGTCAACCATTAGTTTACCAATGTAGATACACCTCCTTAAACAAGTGACCATGACAGGTAGTTTATAAGAAACATGCTGCATTAACTAGTCAAGCTGTGCCATTAATAGATTGTTGTTGGTTTACTGTATAGTCTTGCCCATCTCTTCTGCTTGGGAACAATAGTCTCATAGAAGAATATATCCAGTTAAATCCTATTAAAACAATGAAAGCCACAGCTTCTATTGGTGCAAAATTGTTGCAGCCAAACCCAGCCCCTACTCCCCAAGCCAGCCAAGTTAACAAGATTTTCAGTACCTTTAAAAGGTTTAGGTTTGGCTGAAAATATCCATGAGACTTTCATAATAGAGAAGCAGCTGTCGTGAACATATTGTTGCCCACTCCCCGTTTCCCAGAGTGGGGAGTGATGACAAGTTCTTGCTCCCTACGTCTTGGCTTCTTTTTGAAGACAGATCACTGGAGATTTATGCTGTCTTAGTAATATGTGTTTTATTTACAAACAATGCAAGTGGAGCATCAGATGGGGGCAAGCAGCAAGTGCAGATATTCCTACAAACTGGAAGCAACATCTCATCAGATTCCCACAAAAACTCCCCCACATCCCAAAGTTTCTTCCAATCAGCTCTCAGCCCAGTCTCTCATTTAATCTCTGCCTCTGCGGGAACTTGGAGCACAGCGGTTGAAAGTCTCTGAAAAACTCTTCCAGGTTCTGCAGCTCTGTTTCTAGGGTAATTTCCTGTATTAACAAATTGTCTGTCCCACTTCATGGGCAGAGAGAGAGAGAGAGAGAGAGAGAGAGAGACTGGTTATTACAGTTGCCCTACAATAGAGCCACAAACCTGGAAAAGTCTCCTGGAAGTAGGAAGTGACATCACAGAAGCAAAGACCATAGAGAAGACCATAGAGGTCCATGTGTCATGAGGAGAAAAACATTGAAAATTGCTGCTCTAGAGGCTGTAGTCTGCTATCCTCCTCTCTTCATTTACCCTCTTCCTTTTTGCATCCAAGGAGCAGGAACAATGGCAACAAAGGGAGATGGTGAATGTTCAATCCACCACCTGAGGTGACCATCACCACAACCCCACTGGCCTCCAGACTGTCCTTGCTGGAACATTAAGGTGCAAATGCAATCACTGAATCAAATAATAATTAGGCTGAGGAATACACAACTCCTTACATGATTGAAAGTTTAAGGGGCAGTTTCCAGGCTCCTTTGGAATAAATGGTTGATAGATTGCCAGGTAATTCTCTTTAATTAATGACTATCTGCAAATAATTATTTTTCCACAGCAGCAAATATAATTTCCCAGGCAATGTTTTCCTTCAAAAAACAACATTCATTTTGCCTCATAAATAATCAAGGCTATTTATTCAGAATGAATTATTCCTTCATTTATGGAAGTGTGCTTTTGGCTGATACCACACACAAAAATCCTATCATAGCTTAAGGATGAAAACTTCATTAATCTAGATACGCTCAGTAACTGCACAAACAGGCCAATTGTCGGCACATTTCTTGACAGCCATCCCATTTTGTGCCACTAAAGGGAATTCCCAGTTTAGGCAAAGAAAAATCAGCTTATGATCGTTGACGATCATGAATAAAAGCCTTCAGTGCTTTCCTTCCAATCTCTCCCATCATCTTGATAATTTTTCTCAGATTATCCTGATAAACACGCACTGATGGATGGCAACAGAAAATGCGCATCTGGGGGTGGGGTGTGTTTCCAATTCTACTTTCCAGCTGTAGGGCCACATGGATCTTCTATGTATGGACTGGGCTTCAAAGAGCCACATGTGGGGGGCCCTTCCAGTGGTGTCATCCTACCGGTACGCTGGGTGGGACATCTGGGTGATCGGCAGCCCACCCGTCGCATACCGCAGCGTTACGCTGTTTGCGTAACCAGTTACACTGCTTGCATACGTTACGCAAACAACGTAACACTGCGGTATGCCACGGGCGGGCTGCCAATCACCCGGATGTCCCGCCCAGCGTACCGGTAGGATGACACCATTGGGCCCTTCCCACTACATCCCTCACACACAGCCCACCGCTATTGTTCTTAGAGAGTTGGGCTTCATCTGGAGCTGTCACTGTCTAATATCACATCAAGAGGAATTTCCCATGGCAAGATATCCAGGCAGTGACTAGTTCAACTTTTCTATAGCTCCCATACAATCACAAGACTCATTTTCCCATAAAATATTCCGATATTTTCTGCGCTAGAATTGGTGGGGTGCCATCACCAAGATTGTGCGAAGAGGGTTCAAGAAGCTGGGGTCACTGCTTGAACCCTCTTTTCCAGCCCAATCCTAAGCAGTGCTGGGCTAGCAAGGCTTGCGCAGCAGGGCTGCATCCTAAGGCCGTTAGGAGGCAACAGCAGCACAGCAAAGGGCAAGGGGAGGTTTTCCCCTTGCACCCAGGTACGCCCCAGCGAGCCCTATAGGGCTGCTCGGATCTGCGCCTGCATATTTGCAGGCGCAAGTCAGTGTACACAGCAGTGGCCTGAATCAGGGCCGCCCTGACCAGGGACAGGGCTTAGGATTTGGCACAATGGCCATCGTCCATCACCGCCCCCTGTGCTGCCCCATTACGCCCACGTCATACCTCTGGAATGCCCTCGGCAATGTCCTGTGCTGACCAAGCACCGCTGGTGCTCGACCTGTGCATGACCAGTGGAGCCAACATGTGCCAGTGCTTCTGCTTGCAGCAGTCCAGCACCCGATCCACTGGCACAGGAGTGTCTGACGGCACGTTTGCAACACCACTGGACCAGCACAAGAGTGCAGTGACAGTGTAGGGCAAGTATAGGATTGCGCTCTTAGTTTTAGCCTTAGCCTCAAAGATGCCCTCAATTGTACCCCTTTGTTTTCTGACATGTAAGTGAATGGCCAGCTTTCATACCTATTGTTGCGGGGGGGGGGAGCCAGCAAAGAATGCAACTGCAGGTCTGAGTAACATCTTTACTGCTTACATTAGCAAGCTCCCTGAGCTGACTGCCGTCCTATAGAGGCCAAAGAAACACCAAGGAATAGAGGCACAACCTTGCCTAGTGTAATGATTTTCCCATGGATTGATTTTATGTAAGCTGCTCTGGGAGGCTTGTCAGCTGAAGAGTGGGCTACAAATGCTTTAAATAAAAGAAGAAGAAGTGCCCACACACTTGGGAGCACAAGTGAATATTATAAACGTCTTAACTCTCATAATTTTTGATAATTGAATTTGACCGATGATGCATCCTTTTTTCTTCAATTTAGGAGTGATATACTATTGATAAAGAGCTTTATCATGATTGTCTTTTAGATTAGTAGAGACAGAATGCCACGCACCATTTCCTGATGAAGCCTGGCGAATCATTTTTCATAATCTAATATTTGGTTGATAATCAATACTGTGCACTTTATTGTGCAGAGCAAGCTTGTCACTGCCCCTAAGTGGCTGGATGTACATCACATCTCAAATCAATATCAAAGGAATAGCCCTCTCTATTTCAGCACCTCATCCATGGACCTCTGAAGGTCTGGGCTTAGGGGCAGCCCAAGGGTGAACAAGTGCAGGATGCGCTGGATGATTACAGACTGCAAAGAAGGATGAGGGCAGTGATGTCATTCAGGGGGAACGGACCAGAATGGGTGTTCCGGATCCTAACGGGCTCCGTGGCTGGTTCCGGGTTCCTGACAAGTGCCAATCAAAAGTGAGTTCCTGTTCCTAAATCATTTGAATGACACCACTGGATGAAGGGCTAGGCTTATTGCCTTCCATGCTGTGGGCAGCGGGTGCACTGCCAAGGATAATTTTCCACTGCTTCTGACCCTGCTCCTCCTCTTCCCTGAATTCAGTGAGCAGATAGGCAGTGCTCTGAGGCAGTACCAAGACGGAAGATCTCTGTTTCCCATATCTCCATGCAAACAAACCATCCACACACTACAGAATAACTGTGAATGGAAATACCAGACCCAAATAATAGCTGAGTTTGTTTTTCTAGTAGAAAATAGCCAGACGTGATGTTTCTAGCATGCTTCTAGCTTGGTTAAAAAACAAATGACAAAATGGCGTTGGGTCATTAAATTCAAATGCATGGAGGTTGCCATTTTCTGCCATAGTGTATGGTGGGTGCCATGTTTCTGCTGGTAGAAATCAACTGAATAGAGGCCACCATCTTTAATAGCTTTGAGCTAGAAGGACAAATTGCTAGTGTGGCAAGCATGCTAGAATCAGAAAAACATACATGACCCTGGCATGCTACTAGGAGATTAACAGCTCTCTCACGCTGCTAGTGCTAGAAGCTGAAAACCAAACACAGCGAAAATGTTAGAACTGGAGACATCCTGTGGCCCTCCGGACCAAAATGTAAAGGATGACCTCAACTTGGAGGAAGAAATCAGGGAGGCATTCAAAGAAATAAGGTTTTGCAGTAATGGGTGACTTTAGTTACCCTCATACAGACTAGGTAAATTCATGTTCAGGCCATGACAAAAAGAGAACATTTCTCAGTATGCTAAATGATGGTGCCCTAGAATCAGAGCACTGCACAACCCTAACCTGGAGTTAGGCTGGCACAAGTTAGGCCAGCAAAATTTGGCTGGCACAAGGGAAACCATAAAGCGTGTTTGGACCAGTCTCAGAGTCAGGGAGGATGGTGCACGTCTGTGTGCTGGCTTCTCTGACTCTGAGAGTAGTTCCAAACCATACTTTACGGTGGCCCTTGTGCTGACCAAACTTTACTGGCCTAACTATGCCGGCCTAACTCCAGGTTAGGATTGCACCCTCAGTCTTGGAACCAATCAGAAATGAGACAACCATAGGCTTAATCCATGTAACATCAAGGACCTAGTATAAGATGTGTCATTGAACCAGTAGAGAAGAGCATCCAGAGTGATACACATACATAATTGGTACATTTTCAAGGAAGTCTACTGCAGAAACATCTAACTTCAAAAGAGGTGATTAAAAAACGAGAGGTCTGGTAAAATAAAGGAAGCTGAAAGGAAAAGTCAAGAAGGTTGAATCTCTCCCGAGAACATGGAGGTAATAACAGAAGCTCAATAACAGAAGCTCAACTAATATGTAAACCTCTAAATAGGAAAGGCACTACTAAGTGCATCAAAAGCAGGAAACCTGCCAGGGAGATGGTTGAACCCATTAGATAATGATGTCATTAAAAGGAACCTTAAAGAGGATATGGAGATTGCAGAGAAGCTGAATGAATTCTTTCTTTGTATCTGTCTTCAATACAGAATATGTAAGACAGGCACTGGTTTGTTCCAGAATTATGAACACCACCATCATAAATAAACTGGTGGAATCTGAACTAGGTCAAATACATGTTAAGCAAACTACAGGACCATCCCCCAGATGACTTTCAAAGAGCTTTGTTCAGTGCAGCCATTGCAGTTTTCAAGCAAGAGTAGCATCCTCTGAAAAAGTCCCATTGTATAAGTATGCATACCTTCATTCTAACTGGGCAAGAGGCACTTTTACAAGTGGTGTTTCTTTTACATTGAGCAGAGGAAGAGTAACTGCCCATCCAAGCACAGTGTCTTTTCTAGTGGCCGTTGCTGGTGGTCTGCATTTTTTTAAGATTGTGAGCCCTTTTGGGACAGGGAGCCATTTAACTTTATAATTATTTTTTGCCTGTAAAAAGTGGTATATAAATATTTGATTGATTCTACCCTCAGCATCCCTCCTACGGTAGGTGCAAAGAACATCTACCTGTATCCAGCCAGGACATGAACATGATTCATCCTCCGCACCACAAACTGCAGGTTTCCGCTGTATTGTCCTGTCCGTGTTACAAAAGATTTCTGCTACATGCAAAAACGTCAGAGACGTCTAATCAGATGTTGTCCCAACACTGTATAGTAGTTTAAACAGACAGTTATTAATTTGATCCCAACATGGCAGAAAGGGGGCCTTTGTTTCCTTATTAACTCGGCCTTCCCTCTGGGGTCAGCCTCCTCCCCCAAATAAGTCTTCTTCTCTTCTCTTCTCAAAAGGGGATCTCAGTGGGAGACAGAACGCAGCAGGAGCTGCTGTCAGTCACTTGCACCATCTGGCCACCATCCTTGCTTGCCTTAAATTAAGGCCTAAGAAGCTTTTACGAAGTCAAAAGGAAAAAAAATGAGTGATGTGGCATCTGGATTTCCCACTGTTTGCTGGTAATTAAGTTTGTCACAATCTTGACAGAGCTGGAAACAATGGAAAGGAGAAGAAAGGGAGGACAGAAGGAGGGAAAATGTAATAAGAGTCTCTCCTGAGTGGTTTCACTCTGATTCTTTTACAAAAGAAATGCTTAAAAGAAATTCAGTTATGGCACTGCCAGGGCATTCCCACTCTCGGGTTTCACTCTTGACGTAGATTGAACCTACTCATTTGGAAGCCGTTCTTTTACAAGGGCAGGCGGTGCCATTCCAGGATTTCCTGGGCTGAGTGTCAAGTTTTGATCTTCTATATATCAGTTCAGATGGAGTTTCCAAGGGGAGGCTTAAAGGGACAGACCCCTGGCCAGGAGCCTTGCACAATTATTTTAGCCTTGAAGAGGGGAGTTCTTTGAGAAGTTTTCTTTGCCAATAAACAGAATAGCTTACTTTTCCATCCACTTACTGACCCCTTCTTTTCAGCTGACTTTTGGGTCCTAAAGATGGCGTAAATCGGCATTGGAGTGGACCTGATTGGGTCTGTTTCACAAACTGAGGCATTTAGAATGATAAAATGTAGACTCCTGGATATTCATGACCAGAACTTATTAAAATGCTGCAAATAAATATTGCTCTCCTCTATTTCACCAAATTCCAGTTATAACTGGACAGATACCGCCTTTTCTCTATGCACTGGATAGCCCCAATGCTAGAAGAGCTTTGTCGTTGGCACGTTGCAATGTGATCCCGTCAGCTGTGCTTTGGGGTAGATTTAATGGTACCCCCTTTACAGAAAGACTCTGCTGTTGTGATCTGGGTGCAATTGAGTCACTTGAGCACCTTTTATTCTACTGTCCAAACCATCGTGGAGGTAGGGAAAAACTCTTAAAACCCCTTATGCAGATGTGTAGTGCGAATGTTGATTCTGAAATTTTGAAATTTCTTTTTGTCATGAAAGACCCTATCCATATTAATCAGTTCACTTTGTTTCTTGGTCAGGTAGTCAAAACCAATCTGGCTCATGTTAAAACTGTGGATATGACTAATTATTGATTTTTTATTTTTATTTTTTTAATAGTTCTTGAGTGAAAAATTCTGGAGCTGATTGCGATAGCATTTAATTTATTGATTGTCCTGTTTTTCTTTTTTATTTTTATATGCCAATAAAGGTTTTTGTTTTGTATTGTATTGTATTGTATTGTATTGTATTGTATTGTATTGTATTGTATTG
>JAJKFI010000043.1:5129358-5156420 GCA_029204185.1 Lerista edwardsae | reverse complement strand
GTGTGTGTGTGTGTGTGTGTGTGTGTGTGTGTGTGTGTGTGTGTGTGTTGCAACAACAAAAATATATTCTGAGTCGCTAGGAGATGTACTGAGAATGAAACTATATCTGGTATTATCCAGAAACTACTAAGGGCCCAATTCTATACTTCTCACCCACCCAGGGCCAGCCTTAAGCCAATGTGACCAAATGTAATCAGGCCCCACACTTTGGGGGGCCCCACACCAGCACAGTGAGCATATCACCCGCTACAGCAGCCAGGGTCTCTATGGACTGTAAGCAGTGATGTCATGCAGGGGGAACGCGGGGGAACTCAGTTCCACTAGTTAAAATTAGGGCTGACTCCGCCCACTTCACTCTCCCTCCTCCCCCCTCCCAATTCCTCTGCAAAGAGCTTTTCTTCTTGGTTGGCCGGCACTCAGAGGGTTAAAAGGAGCGACTCCGGATTCCTAGGGGGGTGAAGTAAGTCAGTGAGGTGAGTAGAGCAGCTTTACCTTGGGCCCTCCCACTTGCCCCTGCCTCCAAATGGCCCAAAATGGGCCTCCTGGAAGCAGTTGGCAGTGATGTCATCATGTCACCACCAACTATTTCCAGGTGCCACACAAATGCTTTTCTTGGTGAGTGGGGGGCCCTGCAAGAATGCCCCACATTGGGCCCTGCCACTCCTGGTGAAGCTGTCCCTGCTGGTTGTCATCTGACTGCAGTTGACAGTGTCTTGCTTCCTCATCATGCTTGCGCAAGTGCAAGCCAAACTCCGGGCAGGAATAGGCAGACCTACCTGCCTGCCCCATATCCAGCCCAGAACATGGAATTGCTGTCGCACTACCTGGAGAAAGGGAAAAATATTTGGTGATGCAACTCCAAGCAGCCAAATCAACGGTGCAACTCCAAACAGCTACATTGGGACCACCCAGGTCAGGGAGGGAAGTTAGGATCCAGCCCCCTCCCTGGGATGGGCCGCCCACAGGCCCGCCCATTCCCCACCTCCTCCTGCTCCGTTCCACCCACCCGCTGCCCTCCCCATTCCCTGTGTGGCCCTGTGCTGCCCTCGCATGACCTGTCTTACCCTTGGGACTCTGGGCCTGGGTGTCAGCTCCCCGAGGGCAGAACACATCTGCGCGCTGGCCAATCTTGTTGCAAAACGGTGCAAAAGGGCTTTACGGGGCATTTGCAACATTAGGAGGTGGGAACAAGGGACATGTGCCGGCCTTCAGGTAGGTTTGGATTGCGCTGACAGCCGTGCAATTGCGCACAGGCTGAAATGGTGGCCTATGGAGAACCCTTGTGGATTCAGCTCTGCTCTGCTCAACTTGGTTCCAGCTCTGGTTCACTGACTGGAAGGTTGCGTTGACCCATGTCCCACCAATAATTGGGTCATGACCCACTGGTCACAGCGACACAAGGCTGTACAGCTACATGATACATGGTTACACAGCTACACCGTAATTTGCATTATAATCACAGCTCCACCGGTGCATATGCAGTCTGTTGCTTACTGAAATATCATTGTTCGCTGCGTACCTGTATACCCAAAGTATTATCAATGTTCCTGTGCATTCTGTTCCACCGCAAAGCAAAACGGCACTTCACAACACAACAAAGCTGGCTGTCTACGTCATTCCCTGTACACTTGCAAATATGGAGTGAAATCAGAGACAAAAACTAATTCTTGCTGTGGAATTCTCAGAGAATGAAGCTAAACAAGTGACTGCTTGTCTGCTGAATATTGAACTAGCACATGCGGCATGAAGTTTATTGTGCAAATGATATACCAAACATTTTTGCAAAAGTCATGCCTTCTATACTGTCTCCCAAGGCACTTGGAAGGGACAGGAATTATTATTTGGCACATATTGCATACATAATGACTATTTTTTGGACATGCTTGTTTGATCTATAGCTATGGAAATAATTGGTAAGCTTGTTAGACTAATGGAAATCTGTTTTTGTTTTGTTTTTTAGATCACTGAACCCATTTGGGTGAAGAAAGTTATACCAAATTGAAAGTGAATGAGGGAAGTGATAATTCATTGTTGCGTAAAGCAGAAATAATTTGCCAACAGATTTTAAATAATGGCATTTTACACAACAGTTGCACAGTTGTTCAGAGTTAAGGGTTGTAAGAGTATCTGAAGTCAGAAGAGTAATGAGTAAGCCTTAGATACTTCTCACGGTGAATGCAGTTATTTGTTTTAATTAAAATATTTATATCTCACCTTTCCATGGAAAGCTCCTACAACAGCTAGAAAGTTCAATTCCTGACAATAGTCACAAAACAGTGAACAATAAAATGTGATTTACAAATAGTTGCAATGGAGTTGCAGTGGATCACAAGATGAACATGAGTCAGCAGTGTGATACAGCTGCAAAGTAGGCTAATGCAATTTTAGCCTGCATTAATAGAACCATAGCATCCAAGTCGCAAGAAGTTGTGGTTCCGCTTTACTCCGCATTGGTGAGACCTCACTTGGAGTACTGTGTTCAATCCTGGGCACCGCAGTTCAAGAAGGATAAAGCCAAACTGGAGCAGGTTCAGAGAAGAGCAACAAAGATGATCAGGGGGCTGGAAAACAAGCCCTACAAGGAAAGGGTGAGGGAACTTGGTATGCTTAGCCTGGGGAAGAGAAGGCTGAGAGGGGATATGATAGCACTCTTCAGATATCTGAAGGCTGTCATAAGGAAGAGGGGACAAATTTGTTCTCATCTGCCTTTGACAGTAGAACTAGGCCCAATGGGTACACACTGCACGAGAGGAGATTCCGGCTGGACATCAGGAAGAATTTCTTGACGATAAGGGCAGTTTGACAGCAGAACAGATTGCGGAGAGCGGTGGTAGATTCTCCCTCACTGGAGATCTTCAAGCAGAGGTTTGACAGGCACCTGCTGGAGATGCTCTAGGGGGATTTACTGCTACAGGCAGGGGGGTTGGATTAGTTGACCTTATGAGTCCCTTCCAACTCTATGATTCTATGACATCAGGTCCTCCTGGTGCTGGGCTGAGTGCCTACTGACACAGGCCCAGTGCTGGTGGTAAGAAACACCTTACGGCACTTTTGCAACACCAGTGCCGGCACTAGGCTTGATAGGGTTGGGCCCTTAATCAGCTCTGGTCTCTTTAACACTCATTTGGCTGCTCTTTCATCGGACCCTCCCTCCCCTGTCACAGTCTGGTTCTAAGCCAGGCCAGGTCTAGGACCTCTACCAGGACAGAGATGGTCCATCACAATATACTCACATACCTTTCCAAAAAGGATAACTTACCAACCCTTTGATAAATCATCACGGTGGAGGAAAGGATTTTTTTTATGACTGCTTTGCTACAGCCTCCACCGGGGCAGTGGGCACTATTCTATGAATCAGGGATCCTATAGAAAGTAGAGTGACATCCAGTGGCATTGTTGTTGCAGTTTCACATCTCACAGTCCAGAACTGGTTGAAACTGGCATTCCGTCTCTGCTTCTTCAGATCAGATAGACACCTGTGAGTCCTTGAGCTGGTCAGCTTCCCAAGCTTGTTAGGGTAACTAGCTTTACTCCCTTTCCGATAGTGTAATGAAAGCAGGCAATTTCACACGGGAAGAACTGGCTACAAACACTTTGCTTTCTCATGAGATCATAGTGTCCAAAGGGGCACCTCATTGGGTAAAATGGGGCACAAGGGTCTTCAGGTATCCACCTACCAGATATACTCTGGTTGCATCCCTTTGTTCTTGTGTAGAAGGAATATTTCACTGTGTGTGCACTAAGATGTAAAAGCTGCACTGAAACGCCGCCTGCGAGCGGCAAAGACTTCGCCGGCTTTCTCAACCGGCAGACTGAACTGTTCACCTATCTCACTTTCGCTACTGAAACCAATAAAGAGACTTTGTTTATTGAGATGTAGCGAGCGCCTCGTTCCTTCGCTCCGGAGCGCTAAGGCAAGCGCTGGAATGGGTATCCGAGCCTCCAACTCTGCTATTATTTACACAAATACTACAACAGGTTATGGGCCCAGAGCACACCACGCTATGGAAGAGTCAGCCGTAACCCTGTAGGGGCTCGCTGAGGACCCGATCCGCGGAGCAAGGAAGGAACTGTGAATGTGGCTGCATCCCTGCACTCGCGGACATACTGACCGATGTCTGATGAGGAAGGAGCTACCGGTGGCGTAAAAGAGGAGACAGAGGAAGGCGGAGCGGGGAGAGAGGACGTTGGCGACCCAGGGGAACCCGAGCAAAGCGAGGAAAGCGAAGAGGGCGAGTCGGAAGACGACGATCTCGGACCTCTCTTTCCCCCAGCGGGGCCTCCCGACGGCCAAGCGCCTGCCCCGCCGCCGCCGCCGCTCGTTCCCGGGCAGGGCGCTTTCCATCCTCTGCCACCGCCTCAAATACCACCGTTGCAGCCTGCTGGACCCGGAGTCGGGATGGCGCAGCAGCCGCTCGCCGCCCCGCCGGCGCCCTTTGGCATTCACATCCCGCTGCTCAACGACAGCAACTATGTGCAATGGGCACACAAGATGCAGTTGCTGCTGGAAAGGGAAGACCTTTGGCAGCGCACGAGAGCGCTTCCAGTGGGCGCTGCAGAAGAAGCAGCTGACAGGAAGGCAAAAGCCACCATAGGTCTGGCAATCTCTGAAGACCTCTTGGTTTACGTCCGCGACCTTAGGCACGCTAAGGACTATTGGGACACCTTGAGAGAGCTGTTTGCACGCGCATCCCTAACCTCCAGTATGGTTCTGACGCGTAAATTGTGGAGATCGCGTCTGGAACCGGGGGGCGACTTACGAGTCCATCTGAGAGCGATGCAGCAGAACCTCAAGGATCTGGAGGCAGTCGGGGAACGTGTTGAGGAAAGGCTCAAAGTGTTTGCAATCCTAAATTCCCTGGATGAAACATGGGACATGTTTTGCCTAACTTTGGAATCCATCCCTGCAGCGCAGCTGACTGTCACTTTGGTTGTCGCACGGCTTCTCGAGGAAGCGGACAAAAGGAAAGACAACCAGAGAGAGCGTGAATTCCGAAAAGGGAAAAACAACAATTCTGGGAAAAAGCAACAGCAGCAGCCCAAAAATGAGTCCCCGGCGCAGGTATGCTCCAGTGTGCGGCAGTGCTACGTGTGTGGATCAACCCACCATCTTGCACTTCAATGTCCCAAGAAGAAAGGAGGCTCTAAACAGAAGAAAAAGCCCCAAAGTGAGCAGGGCACTGGGCAAGGAAAGCCCCATACACAGCAACCCAAAGCGAGCATCGCGTTTGTGAGTTCAGCGGAAGGTGGGCGCACGCGAGAATCCTGGCTGTTGGACTCAGGAGCGAGCCACCACATTGTGACATCCGCTGACCTACTCACGAGTAAACGCGAGACAGACCGAGAAACTGTTGCTCTCGCAAATGGGAAAACAGCACCAGTGAGTTGCGCTGGAGAGGTGTTTCTGCCCCAACTGCAGACCACTTTAAAGAATGTGCTGTGTGTGCCAACAATGTCCAGAAATCTGCTTAGCCTTGGCACCCTCCAAGAAGATGGATTTAAAGTGACTTTCCAAGACAACCTCTGCACACTAGAGAGGGGGAGTCTTTGCGTAGCTGTCCCCCGAGTGTATCGGCTGTTCGTGCTTGGAGCGAAGTCAGCAGGGGATCAACAGGCAAGTGCGTACTTCAATCAACCAAAGCACCGATCCTGTGGACATTTGTGGCATCTGCGATTAGCACATCTGAATCATGACTATGTGAGGAAGACAGCTGAACTTGTGCACGGAATGGACTTGAAAGATTGTGATGCATTTGTAGACTGTGAGGTGTGTAAACTCACTAAATCGCATCGCGCAAGCATCCCGAAGTTCAGCACACGCCAGACTCAGACCCCCTTGCAGTTGGTGCATATGGACTTGATTGGGCCAATGAAGAAGACAGCAGGGGGGGCGCAATATGTTCTTACGCTCGTGGACGACGCTACAAGGTATTGCTTTGCATATTTAATGCGCCAGAAATCTGAGGCGTTTAATAAAATCCGCAATTGGGTCAGGTGGGCGGAAAGAAGGTTTGGGCATCACCTAATGGCAATCCAAACCGACCGGGGAGGTGAATTTCTGAGCAGGGAGATGTCTCAATGGTTGGAAAGGCAGGGCATCACTCACAGGCTCACTGCTCCCCGCACCCCAGAGCACAATGGGGTTGCAGAGAGGAAAAACGGTGAGCTGCAAAACATGGTCAGAGCGCTGATGGAGCAGTCAAAGCTACCTAAAGGGTTGTGGGGGGAAGCAATGAAATATGCTGTATTTATTTCAAACAGAGTGTATCACCGTTCAATTGACGGGGTCCCCTACACCAAGCTATACGGTAAACCACCCAATCTTGCATTTCTAAAGACGTTTGGGTCACATGCTTTTGTACATGCAGATCGGGAAACACGCAGAAAAGGTGATCCGCGTGCTAGGCGGCTGCAGTTTATTGGGTTTGAACCGAATTGCAAAGCGCTAAAATTCCTCAATCCTGACAACAAAACTGTTACAATATCCAACTCTTATGATTTCTCTGAGCAAGGTTTGCTACCAGATCATGCTGACAGGACAATCAGCATCCCCAGTCAAGCTGCAGAAAGTGGGGGGGACGCAAGAATAGAAAGCAGTCCCGATCAGCCAGCATCACCTCAGAGAACTCCACAAAGACAGGAGCGACCTCCTGCCACACCAGCAAGCTCTAACAGGCTGCTGGAAGAGGGGGGAGCGGGGGAAGCCAGTCCAGGCTTGGACACAAGCACTTCCTCAGAGGAAGCCATACCGGAACAGGCTGTTCCGACCAGACGCATCCTCCCTCCAAGGGCTTTGCGTGGGGTCCCACCTCAGAGATTAACCTACCAAGTAGGGGTAGGAAAGGTACCCCAGACATACCAAGATGTCTTGGAGCTACCCCAAGCCGAAAAGGAGGGATGGCTGCAGGCTATTCGGACTGAATTAAGGGCAATGCACAACTTAAAGGTTTTTGAACCAGCAGAATTACCACCTGGAAAACATGCCATTGATTCCAGGTGGGTATTTGTTCTAAAAGATCAGGAAGGTGCTGAGCCCTTGAGGAAAGCCCGTTTAGTGATCCGTGGCTGCAAGCAGATTCCAGGTGTAGATTTCGAAGAAATCTATTCACCCACACTCTCAGCCACAACGCTACGTGCTGCGCTTGCTGTAGCAGCCAGCAAAGGTTTTCAGGTTCATCACTTTGATGTGGGGACGGCTTACTTGCACGCAGACCTGCAAGAGGAAGTGTACATCACAATTCCCCCAGGGGTGCAAAGCGATTACTCACATTTTCGCCTTAGAAAAGCTGTTTACGGGTTACGACAAAGTGGGAGAAGCTGGCACTTATGCCTTAAAGAGCAGCTGCAAAAGTTGGGGTTCACACCCTCCACAGCTGATCCATGCCTTTTCAGAAAGGGAAAAGGGAAGGAATTGTGTGTTCTTCTGTGTTTCGTTGATGATCTGCTGGTCCTTGCAAGGACGGAACAACAGATCAATCAGATCACACAACAGCTGAAAAAGGCATTCACTCTTAAGTGTCTTGGTCCTGTCAATCACTACCTGGGAGTGGAAATCGAACGCACAGCTGACAGTGCAGGTTTTCTCCTCAGTCAGGAGAGCAAAATACATGCCCTACTCCGAGAATGGGGCATGCAGGACTGCAAGAGTGTTGCAACTCCAATGGTGGTTGGAAGGGGGGAGAAAGCAGAAGAGTCTGCACCATTTCCAAACCAGGACATGTACCTTTCACTATTGGGTTCACTTACACATCTTGCGTGCTGGACGCGCCCAGACATAGGCGCTGCTGTCAATCACCTGAGCAGAAAAGCTGCAAATCCCACACAGGCAGATTGGATAGCCTTAAAGCATATTCTCCGGTACTTGAAAGGGACAAGCACCCACAGGTACCACATCACCCCAAAAGGAGCACTGCAATTGGAGGTTTTTGCTGACAGTGACTTTGGGGGGGATGACACAAGGAGATCTACCACAGGCTATGCCATACGCCTTGGGGATTGCGTGATAGATTGGGGGTCACAAAAGCAAAAGACTATTGCATGTTCGACTCTAGAGAGTGAGTACACAGCTCTAAGTCATGTGACCAACTACCTACACACGCTCAGGCAATTGATGTTGGATTTGGATGCCCCACAAACAAATCCAATTCGAATCTGGATAGACAACCAGTCCGCAATCCAGATTGCTGGGTCAGAGCGGGTCCGGATGCACTCCAAACATGTGGACATAAAGCATAAACATGTCAGAGAAGCCGTTCAAAACGGGGACATAGATGTGCTTTACTGTCCATCACAAGAGAACATCGCGGACGTCCTAACCAAAGCTCTTCCTGCTCCACAATTCAAAGAAGCAGTTCAGATGTTGGATTTGGCGCCAAAGGAAGAACTCCGAGACGAAATGGGGGGGTGTTGCAGTTTCACATCTCACAGTCCAGAACTGGTTGAAACTGGCATTCCGTCTCTGCTTCTTCAGATCAGATAGACACCTGTGAGTCCTTGAGCTGGTCAGCTTCCCAAGCTTGTTAGGGTAACTAGCTTTACTCCCTTTCCGATAGTGTAATGAAAGCAGGCAATTTCACACGGGAAGAACTGGCTACAAACACTTTGCTTTCTCATGAGATCATAGTGTCCAAAGGGGCACCTCATTGGGTAAAATGGGGCACAAGGGTCTTCAGGTATCCACCTACCAGATATACTCTGGTTGCATCCCTTTGTTCTTGTGTAGAAGGAATATTTCACTGTGTGTGCACTAAGATGTAAAAGCTGCACTGAAACGCCGCCTGCGAGCGGCAAAGACTTCGCCGGCTTTCTCAACCGGCAGACTGAACTGTTCACCTATCTCACTTTCGCTACTGAAACCAATAAAGAGACTTTGTTTATTGAGATGTAGCGAGCGCCTCGTTCCTTCGCTCCGGAGCGCTAAGGCAAGCGCTGGAATGGGTATCCGAGCCTCCAACTCTGCTATTATTTACACAAATACTACAACAATTGTGAGGGGGGGGCAGAGGTGGGTGGGTCATGCCAGGTGCTGCGCACAAGGGGGGGTGACACCACCAGGGACTGCAATTGCTAAAATCGCAGTTTTAAAAGATAATTCCATCATGCTATATACTGTTGGGTGTGGAATTTCATCCTGAATTCAATGAAAAAAACCTGGAGTGTAATATCTTCATTCTATCAAAAGTTATGGCCAAAAACTAAAACCCCAAAATAAACTTTTTATGTGAAATCACGATTTTTTAAAAATTGCAGTTTTACGGAATAATACCATCATGTTAGATGTGGAATTTCACCCAGAATTCAATGAAAAAAACCCAGAGTGTAATATTTTCATTCTATCAAACGTTATGGCAAAATAATTAAAAACTGAAAATACAACTTTTATGTGAAAATCATGATTTTTTTTAAAAAAAATCATTACTATAAGTCAGTTCTCATTTCCATGTATCAGAGGTAATACTAAAACTTTTATTTAATTGTGTGAGTGTCATCAAATTGGCCACGGTTTTTTTGTTGGTTACTAATTTGTTGGGTGACCTGTACTATAGTTAAATAAATAAATAAATAAATAAATAAAGTTGATGGGGGTAACACCAACCCTAGTAATAACATTGCATTCAGGTTGTGCATACGATGTTGTAATTTATTCTGTATGGTTTGGGAGGAGGGGTGATGCGCTGACCTCCCGCTCCGGGTGACACAAACTCTAGTGACGCCACTGGTGACATCACTGTGCTGCTAATCAGAGTTGGCCACATGAAGTCATCATGAAGAGCGCAAACCTAACCTGGAGTTAGGCCAGCAAAGTTTGGCCAGCCCAAGGGACACCGTAAAGCGCATTTGGACCATTCTCGGAGTCAAGGAGGATGGCGCATGTCTGTGTGCTGGCCTCTCTGACTCCAAGAGTCGTCCAAACCTACTTTACAGTGTCCTTTGTGCCAGCCAAACTTTGCTGGCTTAACTGTGCCAGCCTAACTCCAAGTTAGGATTGTGCTCGAAGTTCCGAGTGAGGGCAATGTAGTCTTCACTTCAAATTGGCTTTGTAATGCTGTCACATAATCATATCTGATTGACATTATTATGAATCCAATTCAGAATGAGGGCAGGGAGAATTGCTCTCAACAGGAGTTGGCTCTTCAGTACCATGGCATAGCTGACATTCAATCTTATGCCCCTCCCCACTGATGCAGCCACCCAAAAACTGTTTGTGCTGCATCCTGCGAGGGTGGGAGAGTCCTAGATGTCTCCTCAGAGAACATTTGTTTCCTTACCCAAGGATTTGCCTCCAAGGTATAGAGGGCAAAATCACTGATGCAGGTCTCCATGGGCCCAGGCTGCGGGATCAGGTCCAAGAAGCGGGATTTGGGTTTGGCCACTAAACCTGCTCCCTTTTCAGACCTGATCCACCCTCCTCCTCCACCCTGTTCCACCCTCCCCTGTTGACTTACCTGGGTCAGCAGGCCTTCATGGAGGCGTTGCCATTCAGGGGATCACTCCATCCTTTCCATTCGTGATCCAATAGTGTGTGGCTTCACATTCTGCTGGTGATGTGCTTAGCATTGCCGTAAGGCAGTCTTAATTGCCCAACAGGCTTGGGCTGTAAATCAGATTGGTTATATGTGTGTGATGATACCTTGTCATCCACGGTTGGTTGGGAACATATAGTCAGGATGAAAAAGGCACAGCAGGCCAGGGACACCAGCAGCCATGGACAGACAGAGAACAGGAAACTAGAATTGGGAATATCTGGAAAATGCGTCTCCCTGTTGTACTGAAAATGTCACATTCAGTGAGGCCCTAATAAAACCTAGGTAAAGAACAGCCTTCCATAGATCAGATCTTATTGCCAATAAAGACTGCAGGAAGTATCATATCTTATCCTTTGCCTCCAGAAATTACCATAACACTTTTGATTTGGTGCTTCACTCTTGGCTTTTAAAGAGCCAAGATGTTAAAGATGTTGGAAGTGTATAAGATTTGCCGAGTAATTTATACACCTCCGTCTACAGTGGTGACTACCTGGAATACAACATTATAGTTAAAAGATATTATATTATCAAGATTAAGTATAAACAGAGTAGCTGATAGGGTGATCTTCCCAGACTACTATGCTGTTGTTTAGCTTTAAATCCACTTCAAGCTTAACGGAACGAAACAAAAGATGACTATAAATTAAATGGAAGTGGAATCACCCTGAGAAACACATCTAGTCTAAAAGCCTGGCTTAAAAGCCTCATGCTGAAAGGAGGATAAAAATAATCTTAACAATCTGCTCACTGTAACACATACATTCCACCTAGAACAAGCATGTTTCTAGATGTTTTCATCTGAGAAATGTGGGGTATGTGTTGGCAAATCATGGCTATGAGCCTTCCCAGACTCAAAATCAGCCCCAGATATCCTGCTTTCTGGGCTATAGTTAATAAAAACTTACTTACTTACTTACTTACTTACTTACTTACTTACTTACTTACTTACAGTTTTTATATGCCTCTTTTCTCAAAGACTTGTAGATTTAAGGGCACAATCCTGGACTGCCCTTAAGCCAGTGTATGTCAGTTGTCCCAGCCTGGGAGTGTTGCAAATGTGCCATAAGAACATAAGAAGAGCCCTGCTGGATCAGGCCAAGGGCCCATCTAGTCCAGCTTCCTGTATCTCACAGTAGCCCACCAGGTGCCTCAGGGAGCCCAGGAGACAATAAGATGCTTGCATCCTGTTGCCACTCCCTTGAACCTGGCATTCTGAAGTAGCCTAGTATTAACGTTAAGGAGGTTGCACTACCCATCATGGCCTATAGCCCATGATGGACTTTTCCTCCAGAAACCTGTCCAATCCCCTTTCAAAGGCATCTAGGCTAGATGCCATCACCACCTCCTGTGGCAAGGAGTTCCATAGCTTAATTTTACCCTGCTGGTTAAAACACTATTTTCTTTTATCTGTTTTAACTCTCCCAACACTCAATTTTAGTGGCTGTCCCCTGGTTCTGGTATTGTGAGAGAGGGAAAAGAATATCCTTCTATCGACCCTATCCCTCCCAATGTCCCATGCATAATTTTGTATGTTTCAATCATGTCCCCCCTCAGGCGCCTTTTTTCCAGACTGAAGAGCCCCAAACGCTGTCGTCTCTCTTCAGAAGGGAGGTGCTCCAGCCCCATAAATATTCTTGTCACTCTCTTCTGCACCTTTTCCAGCTCCACTATGTCCCTTTTGAGATGCGGTGACCAGAACTTACTTACTTACTTACATAAGGCACATCTGCACCACTAGACTCCAGGTTAGGCCAGCGTGAGGACACATGCCTGCCTGCCTGCCTGCCTGCTCTGGAGCAGTCTGTAGGTAAAGCCAGTGGCGTCATGCAGCTGGAACGCTGGGTGGGAGGAACGGGTGAGTGGCAGCCCGCCCGTTGCATTCCGGCCTGTTTCGCCGTCTTCCTCACCCCGGGGGCGGGGAAGACGGCGAAACCAGTGGTGTCATTCAAACGATTTAGGAACAGGAACTCACTTTTGATTGGCACTTGTCAGGAACCCGGAACCAGCCACGGAGCCCGTTAGGATCTGGAACGCCCGTTCTGGTCAGTTCCCCCTGAATGACATCACTGGGGGGGCAAAACGTATCGGAACGCAACGGGCGGGCTGCCGCTCATCCGTTCCTCCCGCCCAGCGTTCCGGCTGCATGACGCTGCTGGGTAAAGCTGGCTGAGTTCAGCTGGCGCAGGACCCCAGGGAAGGCAGGGGAGACAAAGAGAATGTGGGAGGGAGGCAGAGCAGAGCAGAGCAGAGCAGAGGAAGGGCAAAAAGAGGGCGGGCCTGTTGGCAGGCTGGCCTGGGGCGGGCGGTGGAGACAGAATCCAGCACTTGCGGATTCTAACACTCTGCACTCTGGACCTAACCCCTGGTCCAGTCAGCCTTGCACGGGCCACTTGGATTTGCGCCAGTGATTTCAGAGATCCACTGGCTGCTGGGGCGTACCCTAGGATAAGGGGAAACATCTCTTATCCTGAGGTAGCCTCCAGTTGCCTCCTACACTGCCAGCCAGCCTGTTCCAGCGCAGTAGAGGATTGGGCTGCCCATCACATAGGATCAAGGCGGTTTACAAATGCAGGTTGACCATAAATCCCATTTTATTTTCAAATGGGGTTTTTACAAGTTTTTATTCTATAAGAGAATCTCATAGGATCCTCCATTTCTACAGAGTTTCCCCTTCATGGTGCCATTGGCATCTTGCTGCATAGCTCTTGCGCTTTCCAAGTGCCTACAGGCAGCTGCAAAACACACCTCAGGCTGTTTCACAGGATTTCATCTCTAGCCAGCAGCTTCCGGTCTCCCATCTAGGGTGAGACCCAAGCTGAACCTCCTTAGGCTTTTCAGGCAAGGCAAAGGCCTTATCAGTGGTGGCAGGACAACTATAAATAGGGGTGTGTTAAAATGGTGCTATTTTTCATAGATTTTGTGATTCGAAAGGCAGAAGGCAGTGTTAGGTGTTTCTAGTCTCTCCAAGTTCTCATTTTTAGTAATTTTAAATACTTTTAAAGTGCACTAGGGAGGTGATAAATATGTAGTGTCAGCAGATGCAGCCACAGTATTATTTCTAATTGGAAAAGTAATCTATTTTAATTTTTGGAAAGTATCTTAAACACCAGACTACGGAATTTTGTGTTTGAGAGCACAGTCCTAACCTGGAGTTAGGCCAGCACAGTTAGGCCAGCAAAGGGACAACATAAAGTATGTTTGGAACACTCTCGGAGTTAAGAGGTCAGCGCACAGGCGTGTGTCATCCCCCCTTGACTTCGAGAGTGGTCCAAACATGCTTTACGGTGGCCCTTGTGCTGGCCAAACTTTGCCAGCCAAACTCCAGGTTAGGATTGCGCCCAGCGTTCCAGCAGCATAACACCGCTGATTGCACCCTAATTCACATATTATTACACCAAAAAGGCAGTATGTGTTTTAAACTAAACACCTTTAACTATAGAACTCTCTTCCAAGGAAGTTGGCTTCCTCAGTGCATGATTAAAACCTTCCTTTTCAGAAGGCATCTGATTTTATACCTCTTTCTAAGGAGTCTTTTATGTTCTTGATTTGTACTGTTGCTGTTTTAATACTGCTTTAATACTTTTTATTGTTGGGCTTATTATTGCTTGCATTGCTTTCAGAACTGTGCGATACAATTTGTTGTATAAATTCTCAATTTGTTGGTGGCAAATGAAAAACAGGCTATTCATGTACAGTGTTAAATAAATAAATTCCAACCTCTTTGAAGTTGAATCTTTTATTTAAGACGAGTTTGAAACCCAGCAAAATTAGCTTGCCCTACAAGATACACTAGTGTTTATTAAACTGATAATTTAATAATTCAGTAATGTTTTTTTTCTTAAATGTAATTTACTGGGATTTAAATCATGTATAGAGGAGAAACTTGGAGAAACCACCCTTCTCCCATGCCCTGACATACTGGGAGAGGGAGTGGGATACTCACAGTGTGCTTACTTTAGAATACCCCTAACTAAGTCTTCCTTTAAAGCACCCTTGTAATTCTGTCCAGAGGCATAGCTAAAGAACTGCAGGGGGCTGCAATTGCACCGGGCAACAAGCTTTAGGGGGGCAACCAGCTCAGCTTTACACTAGTGGCCAAAATTGTGAAAACCTTGGTATGTATGACTAATACCATCATGTTATATATCATTGGAAAGATAATTTAATGCTGAATGCAATGAAACAAACTGTGTTGGAATATCTGTATTCTATCAAACAGATATATAGTTATGGCCCAAAAAAACCACAAGAAAATGTAAATACAACTGTGATGTCATTTCCTGTTGTGACATCACTTCCAGGGCATCATTTTGCCCTCTGCACCATGCTACACTTTCATTAGCTATGCCAGTGATTCTGTCCAAAGTTGTGATTTTCTGATAAGCAAGCCATTAGTTTGCCCTGAACTTCTCAAACTCAGCATGTCCAAATGAGAAACATCAATATTATCAATGGACAAAGGCGAATCTTGGAACCCAAAGAAGCAAAAGTGCAATTTTTTTTCTGCTAGTTTCCAAGACCATAAAAAGAGCCCTGCTGGATCAAGGCAAAGGCCCATCTAGTCCAGCTTCCTGTATCTCACAGTGGCTCACCAGATCATGCATTGCATCCTTAGATGAGGGGGTATGAGGTGGGGAGCTGCATTGTGGATGCATCTGCACTGGAAAGTTGGATAGGATTGAACCTTGGGACAAGCAGAGGCTAGCACACCATCTGGTAAGGAGTGTGCTGCCTCAGAAGTCAGGAAGTCCTGTGGTGGCCTTGTTTTCATGATTGTGCTTCTGATGTTATTAATGAAGCAAGGGTCTGCCTCCAAATGGTCACAGACAAGACCCCTCAATATCATTTAAATGAAGAAAAATTATTGCTGATTGATCACTTCCCTGGGCTGTTGGTAGTCTCTCTGCAGGCTTGAGACATTTCCTTTAACAACCAACTTTTCACAGCTGGTCCATGAAGCTGGTCCAAGTTTGAATGCCTGAAAAATCTCGTTGCCTCAGCGCCGACACGGGGCTGCCCCTCGACACTGATGTCGTAGCGTCACTAACGGCAGCCCAGGATTGGGCTGTGACATAAATAAATAAATAAATAAATAAATAAATAAATAAATGGGGGTAAAATATGGGTTTTTTAAACATATGTCTGATATTTTATAGATTTTAGATGTGTCCAGCGGTGTCATGCTACCGGTACGCTGGGGGGAGGGAACGGGTGTGTGGCAGCCCGCCCATTGCATCACGCTCCGTTTCGCCATCTTCGCAGGGGCGGGGAAGATGGCAAAATGGAGTGTGATGCAACAGGTGGGCTGCCGCACACCTGTTCCTCCCGCCCAGCATACCGGTAACATGACACCGCTGGTGTGTCCTACCTCTATTGGCTATTGTTCTATGCCAATAAAGGATTGCTGGCTGGCTGGCTGGCTGGCTGGCTGGCTGGCTGGCTGGATAAATAAATAAATAAATAAATAAATAAATAAATAAATGGTTTGCAGAAAGTCACTTCTAGAACCAAATGTTCATAGTTTAAAGCTGCCAGCCACGGAACAGCATGAAGAACTCATTTTCAAGTGATTACCTGGGCCACTTGATGCGGGATGCCATGAGGAATGACTTGGGACCTACATCATCACTATGAGGCAGAAGCTCTCTCCAAACACCCAGCATCACCAGGCTGCAAAAGGAATGTGGAAAGAGCAGTTTTGAGAGTCAGGAGGCATTCAGTGGTGTTTTCCAAAGCAACTTCTCGCCTTCCAAACTTTGAGACTGATGGGATGAGCCCAGTGGGTCCACTCTAAATAACATGAAAAATCTCAGAGCGAGGTTATATCTGTCACAGATGAAAACAGGATATTTATGTCCCGCTGTAATCCATTCACCAGTTTATGGAGCCCAGATCCTCCAAGGAGGGTTACAAATCTACGGGAAGTCCCTGAGTGATGGGGGGGGGCATGCATTCGGATCCCCTATTTAGCTGAAAGGTGCTTAAAATTACATGAAGATGGATGGCTCCCCGTTGACCATCCATCTATCGAAGCTCAAGAACTCACATTATTTCAGCATGAGTATGGAATAAATTGACAGCAACTCTCTAGCAGTGGAACAGGTAAAATTTATTGGCCAGAAGTTATTTGTTTGAGGGTGGATCAGTGAAAGGTGAATTGCGACATTTCTGAAGGGTAGTGGGGCATTGAGGTGTGGAAGACCCAGTCCTTGGCCAACCGGTATGGCCCAATGACCTCCTAGTTGTTCATGGGAATAAAACATAAATGAGAATGGAGATGGAGATTTCTGCTGATTTAAAGCTGTGCCAGAAATTATTCTGCAAGAAAATAATTTGAACAGGTCCCTCTATTTTTGCATCCTAAGCATGGGAGGTAAAACTAGCGAGGGGGGGCACATATTTTGTGGGGGTATGGTGTATAATTCTAAATTAGGGGAAGTGGCTTACATGTGCTTCATTGATGTTCCTTTTTCTTTCTCTCTCTCTTTTTTTTTTTTAACTATTCCTGAACAGGGCTTGGGAACAAGACTAGTGTTTGAACTGAACATGAACCAGAGACTTAAGAAATACTGGTGGACCTGAATTGGAACAGAATCCAAAGTTTAAAGGTTTATCTCATTGGGTAGTTTTGTGTTCCTGTGTGTATCACAGAAACACTTGACATACTAGTCAGAAAGTGCAGTTATAAGAAAAGGAGACAAGCAAAAATGCCATAAAGACTGATGACTTCTTGTCAGTTGTGTCAGGGTTGAAATCTAACCCAGGCTGAATTTGCAAGCCCAAATAAGGGAGGGCCCTAAACTTATGTAACGTAAATGAAAGCCTATGCACAAAAATGCTGAATCATCATTACAAAGGGTCCAGGAGGCTGATATAATCCCTGGGATGAGATCATTCATCACCAGATAGGATGTAGTAAGAGGGTGATGTAATACCCATCCTGATTGGTTCATAGTTCCTTATAAGCAAAGCTGCGAAAGCCCTCAATGTGGGTCGTTATTGGTCTGGGCGGGAGAGGAGGAGAGTGTTATTTTGGCTGTGTACATATTTTGCTGTACTGCAGAAGACTACTTCTCTATCTTGCTGCTGCTGCTGCTGCTGCTGCTGTAAATACTTCAAAATACAGACTGTTTGGTGATGGACATCTGCCATGACTGTGTTTCTCTGGTTTGCGGGGTGTGTCCTTGGACTCAGCATTCCACATCTGTCTGCTAGTCAGACACTATCAGTAACAAGTTGTTTGAATTGCACCCAGAGGCGTTTCTACAGGGATGGCAAAGCTCTAAGTTTTGCAAGAAGCCTTACCCTGTCATGTAAATCCCTCCTCTCCCTTGCTGCTGTAGCCAGTAAGCAACGCCAAGATGTTGCTGTTCCCTGTGAGGATTGGCTAAAACGGTGCAGGAGAGAAGTGATTTCCACTGCAAGGTAAGGCTTCTTGCAAAACTTAGAGCTTTGCCATCCCTGTAGAAACGCCACTGATTGCACCATCCCTCTTGGTGCACTTCTGCATTTCACAGGAGGTTTTGCAAAACCTCCGCAAAACTGAGCTAGTCACATGGTTTGCCACGGGGGGGGGGGGCTTCACCTGCCTTTCACTGATGCCCATTGCAGGGGGGGGGACACAAATTACGTCAGGTTCCAAAGTTCACATGGGAATTTTAGATCTAGTCCTGCTTTGTGGATTGCATGTGAATACTTTCTAAATGGAATTGTGAAACAAATACCGTATATGAGCAATCCCCTCCCTGGGATGAATTCTCCCACCTTCTTTCAACGTTCAGTAAGTGCTTTTCTCCAGAGACCCTTTGCTTCCCATCCTGATTGCATCAGAGACATCCAAAACAAGCATTCGGCACCATTCCTTGAAGTGCAATGCAACTCCTTTGGGAAACATTAAAAATATTGAATCTTCCATCCTGTCCACCCCCTGATGCAGGATATAGGCTTTTAACGATATCCAGGGAACAATCAAAGACTCAAGGCTGCAAATATATCTTCATCTGCTGAGTCATTTCCTCCAGCGACTTGAGCAAGTTTCTAATTGCTTGGTTGGGCTGAACAAAGCCTTGTTCAGATTCCCTGCTTTAATGATAGCTTTGGAGGAGAACCTGGCAGATCAGTGGACTCTGGGACAGGTGAGTTTGTGTGTGCTACCTTTCTAGGAAGGAACAATATCAGTCGCAGGAAGATCTTCAATACTTCAGCAGCCATATGATCAATTCACAGAAATAATAGTGATAATAACAGCCCAATCCTATTGAATTTCCACCCCCTCCACTGCGTGTGATGCATCCTGTGAGGGGGGTGTCCCGGAGTTTTCCTCCAGGTAAGGGGCAGGCTTCCACTGTCCTGATGTTGTACTTGGACCTGTATCAGAGCTTTTTGCTGGCATGAGTCTGAATGGATCTGGGTAGGTGGATCATGGCCCAGAAGGGGAATAGGATAATGATGGAGCTGCTGCCACCAACCACCCCCTTCAAGCCCTAAACCCAACCCCACTGCCTGTTGGCAATGGGTCCCAGCTCTTGATGAGTTGAAAACCACTGCTCTTGTGCAACCATATGTAACGGACAGCTTAGGTTATAGGCATGCAGAGTTCTTCTGAGAATCACTGCCGTTTAACTGCAAGCAAACCATGCAGTTTTAACTGCAGAAGACAACGCTGCAGTCAAAGTGCACTTCATTGCAGTGACTAATGGCTGTCAAAATGGAATCTGGCAGAAGTTAAACTGCCTTTTATATGCAGTTCCTCTACAGCGAATTTTAATTCAGGCTGGGGTTGCTGTGAATAAAACTTAACTGATAAGCACGGCCCCCGTCGAAATCACTTCATCATGAAAAATGGGATATTTTTTCCTTAGAAATAACGTAAACAAGGAAGCTGAGTAATGGGCTCTTCCTTTAACTGTGTCTTCAGTTACACCAAATGCTAACCAAGCTTTGTTGGGAATGAATTGGGGACTTGCTTATTCTGCATTGTAAGGAATTGAATCCATGCAACTGCACGAACAAACCTACTCAGTGTTCTCTACCACAGTGGTTCTCAAACCTTTAAAACCGGGACCCACTTTTTTGAATGGCACTTATGTCGGAACCCACTGGAAGTGATGTCATTAACCTGGAAGTGATGTCATAGCCAGAAGTGACATCATCATGCAGGAAGTGCCACCATTGTGGCATAATCAGATGACACTCCTGGAATGCAAACTGGCATTCTTGGAATGCAGCAGTTACACAACCATGAAACAGCCCTGATAGAAAGCAAGATTAGGACAAAATATTATATCAAAGTACTGAACTGAAAACAATTTTTTTTTAAAAAAAAACCTCACTTGAAATTTCAAATGTTAACACTCACAAAAGGAATTCAGCAAAAGTAAGGTCTGCAGTTTCCAAGACGGCTGCTCCCAGCTTCCTATGAACCATCTGACCTCAGGTTGTGACCCACCAAGTGGGTCCCGACCCACAGTTTGAGGAACGCTGCTTTACCATCTTGTTGTATATAAGCATGGAAAACCCCATTCTTCAGTTCCCATATGGTTAAGAGCAGACCTTTGGTACGCTTTAACTATGCTGTTAAGTGTACCATATCCATGACTATATCAATCACAAAAATTGCTGATTATAACACCATAGCTGACAATTACCCTCTTCAATACGATATCTAGGATTTGAGCTCAAGGCCAATCAAACTTCCATGAAACAATTAACATCTCATCCTAACCCAACATAGCTTGAGAACTGCAGGACATCCATTGTTTTCATGATGATGATGATGATGATGATGATGATCATCATCATCATCATCATCATCATCTAGAGTGCAATCCTAACCTGGATTTAGGCCTGCATAGTTAGGCCAGCACAAGGGACACAGTAAAGTACTATATGTCTGACTCCGAGAGTGGTCCAAACATACTTTACAGTTTCCCTTGTGCCAACCAAACTTCCCTGCCTTAACTGTGCCAGCCTAACTCCAGGTTAGGATTGTGCCCTCATTGACCTACCATCAGTTCAGTGACCTTTTCCATTCAGTACAAGCTTTTCCACTATCATCTCCCAACTCCTGGCAAATCCCCTCTTCCCAAACTTGTGTTTTCCCCACGGGGGAGAGGTTGAGAAATTGGTACTTGTACATTTTTCATCTCATATAGCTTGGAGGGAAACAATTTTAATTGGGAAAATTAGGCGTGGAAGGTTTCAACGTTCCCTCCTTCTGCTTCAAACAACTTGGGAGCCTGCACAGCAGCATCTGAATAAAAAACGTTCATGAGATCACTCGAAGTCTCCTGTGCAAAGTGTGGTTCGGCCTTGGGTCACATCCACCCACCTGCCAGGCTAGGAACTGAATCCATGTTTGCCCAGTGTGGGTTTTGTGGGGATTAGGGGAGCATTTGCAAATTCCAATACGAGGATGTTGCTTTTCAACATATTCTACCTTCCTCCTACAAGCACCCACAAATTTGTTCCCTCTTCGATTCCAGAATTCAGGCTACTCTGAGAGCTTACAGGAGTAGGACTGCATGCAGAGGCAAGGGGAAGAACAAGTTGCTGTAGGTTCCAAATAATACAGCTGCTGACTGTAAATCAGCAGGTGTGGTCAGTGCCTGGATGACCACTTGGCATTGCACTATTGCCTTCAGTTTTTGTGTATAGTATTAATTATACTGTGGGCCTCCCCAGCCTCTGACCCAGGATGGAAAGGAGTTCCTCCCTTGTTGTACTCTCGGTAACCACTAGCTGGGCCTGCAGGATATTCCCACTCCAGTTTGCCAGGAGAGACTGCCTTTGTTGCCTTAAATTAGCTTCCCGAGAGAATGGAGTTCTGCAGAACCCCATTCCTCCTCCTCTCCACCGGTAGCCTCCCTATAGCCGCCTCCTGTGGCTGGGGAAATAGCCTCAGCATGACATAGAAGCATCCCTAGAAGGGGCTGGGTTTGAAGTTTTGCAAGGCACCTCACCTTGCCATATAAACTGCTGCTCTCTCTTCCCATCATAGCCATTCCGGCCAGCGGAAGCAATGAGGAGGTGATGTCTCTGCATTGCATTATGCCAGCGGTAACACTCACCAGCTGCCATCTCTGCATTGCCGCCTCTGAGCAGTGGGCTCTGGTGCTGGGCCAGTGACAGCAGACAGGGGTTAACCACTGGTGCTGGAGGTGCCTTGCGGCACTTTTGTGACACCAGCAGCAGTGGTACACCCGTACTGCCCATGCTGGCAATCATAGGATTGGGCCCTTAGGTTGTAATCCTGATTTAGAGCACAATGCTAAACTGGAGTTAGGCTGGCACAGTTAAGCCAGCAAAGTTTGGCCGGCACAAGGGCCACTGTAAAGCACGTTTGGACCACTCTCGGAGTCAGGGAGGATGGCTCACGTAAAAAAACATACTTTACAGTGGCCCTTGTGCCAGCCAAACTTTGCTGGCTTAACTGTGCCAGCCTAACTCCTGGTTAGGATTGCACCCTTACTCACCAGAAACAAACTACCAATGGGACATGACTGAAGCCCTCTCTCTCATTCTCAGCAAGCTCATTCATTTTTCCTATGGCCTGAAACAACAGCTTTAACACCAACCCAGTTTTGACTTTCATATGATCTATACATTTCCCTGCATAAATGACCCTCTTATGAAACGGAATATGTAGTCAAGGCAAAGCTAAATTGTTTTTCCAGCTATCACAATTAAGTTGTTTGAAATAAAATGTGGCTGAAAAGCGAATCCATAATATTGCTGGCACTGCAAGGAAACTGCTATTAACAGGAGGCAAATGTATCGGGTAAATTTGGTGGTGTTGTTTTCTTCATTGGAACGGTAATTAATGTGCATCCTATGCGCTGAGCAAGGGGGGGGGAGACAGTCCTTGCAGCAGTTCAAATGCATCTCATTAGCACTGAAACTACTGTGTCGTCAAAATACATTATGTTCCGCTAAAAAAAAATGTGTAATTGAATTCCCATCAAAGCATAGTTCATCTAAATCAAATCAGACTTTGCTCAGGCTGTAGCTCATTTGAGCTACGGGTGGAAATTAGGATTCATTAAAATACCTTCTAGTAATTTGAGCAAATGCAAAGGCAGGTTTGAAGTTGAAGGGGGAAGGGAAGGGGGAGGGGGGGGCCTTGCTGGTGGCTCCTGTGGGCTCTGATGCCGACACAGCTGCAGTGATGAGCAGTAATTTTGATGGAAAATGAGATCAATCTGCTGGGAGAACGCAGACTTCTGTGGGAGGGCTCCAGTATGAAAACTTGTTGACAGAGAGTGGCAGGTAGGCGCACAGCACACCCAGGAGTAAAAGTTTCCAACGGAGCCACTGGGAATATTTCTCATCCACTCCGCTTTGATTTGTCCAAATATATCCGTCTGCCTTCCTAATTGCACGGCTGATCCGTTGCATATCAGAGTGTATTAAGAAAATAGCAGAACCAACCTAAGGGCCCTCTGTCCTTACTAGGAACTATTTATCTGTTAATAAACACATTATTAAATTAATAATCCCTACCTGGAAAATGTAAAGCATTCTGCAGAAAAATATGCAGTAGAGTAAGGGTGCAATCCTAACCTGGAGTTAGGCTGCCACAGTTAGGCCAACAAAGTTTGGCCAGCACAAGAGACACCGGAAAGTGCTTTTGTCCACTCTCAGAGGCAGGAGGATGGCGCATGTCTCTGACTCTGAGAGTGGTCCAAACATACTTTAGGGTGTCCCTTGTGCCAGCCAAACATTACTGGCCTAACTGTGCCAGCCTAACTCCAGGTTAGGATTGCACCCTAAATCAGCGGCAGCATTCAGCCGGTACGCTGGGCGGGAGGAACGGGTGAGCGGCAGCTCGCCGGTAGCTTACTGCTCTGTTTCGCCATCTTCCCCGCCCCCATGGGGGCGGGGAAGACAGCGAAACAGACCGGGACGCAACAGGCGAGCTGCCGCTCACCCGTTCCTCCTGCCCAGCGTACCGGCTGAATGCCGCCGCTGCCCTAAATCACATCTTGGAGACCGTTGCCTTGGAGGGAGAGGGTGTGGGCACGTTGGTTGGTGTACAACAACCAACCGAGCATTTTAATGAGAGTCAGGGTGGAATCCAAAACATGGAATCCAAAACCAGGCTGGAGTTAGGCCGGCATAAGCTAAGCCAGCAAAGTTTGGCCAGCGCAAGGGACACCGTAAAGTACGTTTGGACCGCTCTCAGTGTCAGAGAGGCCAGCACACAGACGTGAGCCATCCTCCCTGACTCCGAGAGTAGTCCAAATACGCTTTATAATGGCCCTTGTGCTGGCCAAACTGTGCTGGCTTAGTTTATGCCGGCCTAACTCCAGTTTAGGATTGTGCTCTCAGTGTGATGTAGTGCAGCGGTTCTCAAATGTTTTAGACCGGGATCCACTTTTTAGAATGGCACTTGTGTTGGGACCCACTGGAAGTGTTGTCATTAACCTAGAAATTATAGCCAGAAGTGCCATCATTAAGCTGTCAGTGTATGCTGGCAAATGACACTCTTAGAAAGCTGGCATTCTTGGACTGAAGCGAATTCACAACTATGAATCATGAAACATCTCTGACAGAAAACAAGATGAGGGCAAAATAGTGAGTAAAAGCACTGAACTAAAAACAACATTTAAAAAAAAACTCACTTGAAAATTCAAACTATTAACACTTACAAAAGGAATATATTAAGAGAAAGGTCTGCAGTTTCCAAGATGGCTGCTTCCAGCTTTCTGCAACCCACCTGACATCAGGCCAGGCATATTTGGCTGGCACCAAGTGAGTCCTGACTCACAGTTTGAATAACAGTGATGTAGTGGATAGACAGTGTTCAAATGTTAGCATGTTAATTAGGAAGTATTGTACAGTTAGTTCTCCTTATACACAGACTTGCAATCTGTGTTGGATGACATGCCAGCTTCACTAGTGGATGGAACAGGCAGATCTTCAAATCCATCGGAACTCTTCATATTATTGATTTTCGCATGCTACATTCTTATTCAGACACCCATGAGTTAAGGGTTGTATAGCTCTGGTGTCTTCTGGTGCCTTGAGTATTTATTTGTTGTTGTCATTCAGTTGCTAAGTCATGTCCGACTGTTCACGACCCCATGGACCACATCACACCACGCCTCTCTGTCCCCCATTAGCTTCCGGAGTTCGCCCAACTCATGTTCATTGCTTCGGTGACACTATCTAACCATCTCATCCACTGCCATCCCCTTCTCCTTTTGCCTTCAATCTTCCCCAGCATGAGGGTCTTCTCTAAAGAGTCCTCTCTTCTCATGAGGTGGCCAAAGTATTGGAGCTTCAGCTTCAGTATTTGTCCTTCCAGGGAGCTTTAGATACAAGTTTTTATTAGATACAGATTGAGCATCTCTTTAGCAACACAGCATCCAAAGTTCATGACAAAAGGCTGCTGACTTTTGTACCCCTGATTCCCCACCGTATGCACAAATTCACAGCAATAATGTTCAAAGCAGGGTGTGCATCCTGTTGTGAACCAACAGTTCAGAGTGCATCAGCACAGTATGGCTAAACTAGTCAAGGCAAAAGAGTTGAAGACCCAAATCACAAGAGCCAGTTGTGGCAAATGAAAAAGGAAGCAAATGAACATTGAACCTCATAGAATGAAAAAGCTTCAGAAAGAAGAGACACACGGCCTATTTACCCATGGATTTATGCCATCTGTGGGAGTGAACGTCTCCAGTGTATTACCATAATATGAGGCCCTTGATCTTTCTCGGCAGGTATCCACTTATCGATGCCACTTCTTGAGCAATTTTGCACTCAGCCAGCACATCTGCCCAAAGGCACCAGCCTGCTCCTTCAGCCACCAGTGGGAAGACAATAATATCCCCTTATTAAACCATGATTAGACAAGGACCATCCATCACCCTCAGCTGTACACAAGGGGGGATTACGCAAAAGTGACAGGCAGCCTTCAGCCAATCCTGAGCCACAAGGTTAATTGGCCTTGGGCCAAAATGGCGGAGCAGGAATAGGATGTGGAGAGATGCCGGTTGGGGATGAGATTTCTCCCAGTAGTTGCAGAATGAACCAAGCAATAATAGAAGGATTCAGGAAAACAAAGATGGGCAAATATCACTTCAGCCTCTAACATTCAGTTTAACATTTTGGCCATTATTTATCTTAGAGTGCAATCCTACCCAGCATTGTATTGGCAAGGCTGGCAGGCCAGCGCCAAATCCAAGTTTGGGTCTGGGAGTCTGGAGCCTCCCTGCAGCAAGGGCACTGCGCTGTATCCATAAGCACAGAAGAAGAGCTCCGCTAAATCAGGCCAAGGGCCTATCAGACGTGCGCAGCTTGGGAGCAGGCTGGAGCAGAACTGAGGACCCAGCGTAGCCCAAGTCAGCACTGTGTGGCCTGGGGATGGGAGCTTGGCTGTGGCCTAATGGCTGCATCCCAGCTCCACCATCCACCCCCTGCCCAGAAATGCTGTACCAGCCTCCCTCACACTGCCTGTAAATGCTCTTCTGCTAGCTGAACTTGGAACCACAAACCGTTTTCCTCACACTCTCAGCTCATGGGCTTCCTGACATGGAGCTCTAATCTTTCTCCACATTTGTCCCCCACTGTACCGCTTTCCATGGCCCACCTATTGTTACTTTATCTCCAGTTGTTTCTGGAGGGGGAGGCCAAACAAAACGCAGCACATCAGAAAGTGGCTCAGGGTGGATAGGAGGACTTTTTCAAACACAGGAAAAGCTCACGCTAGAGCTCTGCTCGCCAAGCTCTGCTCCTACTGCTGCTTGTCACATTGCTGGTTTCACTGCCAGGCGGTGGGAATCTGTGTACCACCAGACACCACCTCAGATACCACCAGTGGTATGAGTACCACCGGTTTGAGAAATGTTTGAGGCTGGGGCACCTCCCTTATGAAGAAAGATTGCAGTGTTTGGGGCCCTTCAGTCTAGAAAAAAGGCGCCTGAGGGGGGACATGATTGAGACATACAAAATAATGCACGGAAGGGATAGAGTCAATAAAGGGATGTTCTTTTCCCTCTCTCAAAACACCAGAACCAGGGGGTATGCGCTAAAACTGAGGGTTGGGAGCGTTAAAACAGATAAAAGGAAGTGCTTTTTTACCCAGCGGGTACCCACCCTCCTCTTTGCCATAGGAGGTGGTGATGGCATGTGGTCTTGATGCCTTTAAGAGGGGATTGGATGGATTTCTGGAAGAAAAGTCCATTGTGGGCTATAGGCAATGATGGATTGTGCAACCTCCTTACAAAGGTGGTGGGCTACTTCAGAGTACCGGGTGCAAGGGAGTGGCAACAGGATGTAAGCATCTTGTTGTCTCATGCCTCCCTGGGGCACCTGGTGGGCCGCTGTGAGATACAGGAAGCTGGACTAGATGGGCCTTTGGCCTGATCCAGCAGGGCTCTTCTTATGTAATGTTGCTGTAGGTGACTGGAGGAAGGGAGAGAGAGCTTCTGTCTGGGAACTTGTTTTCTTTGACTATTTTTCTTCGGCTGTTTGATCTCTCTCTCTCTCTCTCTCTCTCTCTCTCTCTCTCTCTCTCTCTCTCTCTCTCTCTCT
>JAJKFI010000043.1:5110102-5121942 GCA_029204185.1 Lerista edwardsae | reverse complement strand
GTGTGTGTGTGTGTGTGTGTGTGTGTGTGTGTGTGTGTGTGTGTGTGAGTGAGTGAGAGAGAGAGAGAGAGAGAGAGAGACTTCAGCATTTCTGGAGATACAGAGTGTAATCCTAACCTGTACTTAGGCTGGTTAGCGCGATCCTAATCTGGATTTAGGCTGGCACAGTTCAGCCAGCAAAGTTTGGTTGGCACAAAGGACACCATAAAGTATGTTTGGACCATTCTTGGAGTCAGAGAGGCCAGCACACAGATATGTGCCATCCTCTCTGACTCCGAGAGTGGTCCAAACACACTTTACGGTGGCCCCTGTGCCAGCCAAACTTTGCTGGCCGAACTGTGCCAGCCTAAATCCAGATTAGGCTAACCGGCCCAACTCCAGGCTAGGATTGCACTTTGTGTGAGAGAGAGAGAGAGGCGGGGGGGAGAGGAGCCTTAGCATTTCTGGAGTCACAGAATAAAGAAATCAATGAGGATGAACTTTGTCTGTTCCCAAGGGTGGAAAGAGACTAAAGAGATGGTCTGCTCTGCAATAAGCCCTTAAACCAATATAAGCCTCATGGGTGTTGCTGTCACAGCTTTGCATGGGCATTCTCAGATCATCTCTTGTGACGTTACACAAAAAAATGGCAAGTGACCAAGAGCCTCATTCTGTCCACCCACCCACCCACCCTGCAATTGAATGCCTTAAGACAGCCATTTTCAACCAGTGTGCCAGAAAAGGTCCACATTGCGCCCCATAGGCGCTTGGAGCACAGCTGGTGAAAATCACGGAAAAACTCTTCCAGGTTCTGCAACTCTTGTTTTTAGGGCCACTGTCTGTAATAACAACAGAAGGAAGAGGGACAGATAATTCATTACTACACACAGTTGGTTTAGAAACAGAGCCGCAGAACCCAGCAATCACCCAAAAGCCAGAAGTGGCATCACAAGAGGAAAGAAGACCATAGACGTCAATGTGCAGTGAGACAAAAAGCATTGAAAATACATCCTTAATAAGTATATGGTACAGTGGTTCCCAAACGGTGGGTCGGGACCCATTAGTGGGTTGCAAGCCAATTTCAGCTGGGTCATGAAGCACCTAGAGTTGCCTTATTGAAAATATGGGGAAATGGGGTGCTGGAAAGGGGGAGGGCTGTGTGGTTATTTTGCGTGTGTCAAGGTTGTAAATAGGCTTTTTTCTTTCTGCTTCACTTTTCACTGCACCCCATTGCACAGAAGCTCAGGCTTAGCGTATTGCACCCCCCATAGGAACACCACTGGCACCAGCAAAATGGCTGGTTTAAGTCTGAGCTGACCCATGGTGCCCACAGAGGCTTACCCAGCTCCAAAGGAACAAATGTTCCCTTCCCTTGAGGAGGTGTCTGAAGGGCAAAATTCCCTCACAGAATTTAGTGTCTTCCAGTGATCCTATACACACTTACCTTGGAGTAAGTACCCTTGAACTCAGTAGGACTTACTTCTGAATAGGCATACATAGAATTCTGCTCTATGGCTCTATGTGATCTTCTAGGGGTGGAGTCAGAGTTGGACCAATTGAGGCATTAAACAATGGCTCTTATCCATTGATCCCAGTGTGGCTGATCCCTGAACTCTCAGCACCAGTGGCATCAAATATTAACAGCGCAATTCTACCCGGGACATAAAGCTCTCAGGCCGACGGGGAGCCTCCTTTGCATCAGCCAAGGTCCAAGGTCCAAACTCAGCTGGTCCAAAGGAGGTTCTGGGAGGCGGGCTGTGGGCGGGCCAACAAGCATGCCGGCCCATAAGGCCAAATCCAAGGCCTCATCCCCAGGCCACGCAGCCTGAATTGGGGCCGCACTGTCTCCTCGGATCTGCACCTGCTGTTTAGCAGGCGCAGATCTGATGAGTGCACCGGGGAGGTTGGAGCCGCCCCTCCAGTAAGGGTGCGAATGTGCCCTTGCCATGGGGAGGCTCCAGCCTCCCCAACGCAGCATCAGATATGGCCCTGGCCAGCCAGCCTTGCCATTCTGGCACTGCGTTGGATTGTGCCCTCAATCTCATAAGTGGCCCTCAGTCAAATGCTAATCACCTCAAGATGTTATATGCTGTCAGGCAAAACTTACTGTTACCCAGGGAGTCAACTCGAGTCAACTCACGATTCAGGACCAGTGACACAATAAAGGAGTATAGACTCAAAATTACTTGAGTCCCTGTTTCAGGTCCTTTAGTATGTGTGCGTGTTCATGCTTACTTTTTTTTAACCACTTCCACATTGCGCCGAAACTCCTCGTGGGCCATCTGGAGGCTGGCATTCAGAAGAGGACAACCAATGATGTGGTGGGAAGGTAGGTTGGTTCCAGGAAGCAGAAGCTGGAGCTGTTGGAAAATGTTTGAGAAACAACCCAACTTCTTGCTGCATTAACAGGAAAGCAGCAGGCTCTGGTCTGGCGTCACAATGATGGCACTTCCAGCCATGACATCACTTCCGGTGGGTCCCAGACAGATCGTCATTCTAAAAAGAGGGGTCTGGTTTCTAAAAGGTTTGGGAACCACTGATCTAGAGACTAACACTGGTACAGGAAACCCTGTTGCATATCTCCCTCAGCCAGTGTTGAGGCTTGGAGTGGCTGAAAGGTATTGTAGGTGGGAAATAAATACATAAGTAATCTTTTTATCCTTCTTGTGGGAAAGGTCAGGGAGGAGGAGAATTCTGGGTAAAGTTAATTGTACTTGCCGGGGTTGAATCATGGCCTCCTTGAAAACTGTAGCTAATTAGTTGAGTAATATCCAAATGTTATTAATTCTGCAGTTCTTTAAGTAGCAATCATCCATTTATTTATAATAGCATTTTCACTGTAATTACAAGCATCATAATGAATTTATTGGGGGATTAATGGGGATGGGATATTTATATCCTGTAGGAATTCTATTTGACAACCACCCTACTTAATGTGAAGATTTTATTGTTTTAATTTGTAATGTCTTGTTCATTAATCTGGCTTTCTACCGGTCCATGCAACGTATCTTTTGGCAAGTGGAAGCCGCAGAATTATAAATGCATTTTCTTTCTGCCAGTGCTTTTAAGAACCAGTATTCAGCTAGAGCTGCAGAAGTCAATTCAATAGATTGCTTCTTTGTGGGCCAAGTACTTCTCCTTGAACCATTTCTTTCACACCAGATCACTGGCTAGGGATTTTATTAGATAAGACACAACTCTGCCAGTCTCATAACATTAGCACACATATTGACCTACAGCATGTCACCACTAAAGCACCACTTCCTCAAACCATCAGATTAAAGAGCAATTGCAACTTCAGTTCAAAAAGGAACTGGGAAGCTGAGATTTCTGAGATGGCCACTAATGAGCATGGAAGTGAGAATGATCGAAGGAGTATTGCAAAATCTAGAAAGAAAAGGGAGGAGAATGCAATGTTTTAGGAAGAATTTCTTCTCGATTCAAAATATGCATGCTGCTAGTAACTGTCAGAACAGCTGATCATAATTGCAATAAAATGCAACATTAGGAGGCAAACGACAACAGAGCAAAACAATTACACAGCAGAAATGGCCGGTGCTTAAGTAAAACTGATAAAAACAGCAGAAGGTCAAAAAGGATGCACTATTAAAATCACAAACTAATCCTATTGGGCTTGACTAGTGGCGGAACAAGCATTCTGCCAGTGCTAACTGCTGCAAAAGTGCCATAAGGCGCATAATGCTCAGTAGCATGCTGCCAGGACACCAGTGGGAAGGCCGGTCCCAGCCGAATCATCTGCTCTCCTTCTGTCTACTGGAGCAAGTCAACAGGAGAGACAGAAGGTGATGGGGGAGGGCAGAACAGGGGTGGGGAGCGGGAAACTGGGGCAGAAAATCTGCAAGGAGGGGGTGGATCCCCCTTTTGATGGTGCAAATCCAAATAGACTTGGGTAGGTGGATCAAGGCCAGGAAGGGGGATAGGATATTGGTGAAGCCACTGTCACCAATAACCACCCCATCCCTGCCCCAGCCCCCACCATTTTCCCCTTGCCCCAAGGGCTTGGCACGGCCTTTCAGGCACGTGAGCGACCCCCGAGGGGATGGACCGCGCTCCCGCCTCCCCTCCCTCTGCGCCTCGACGAGGTCCCGGCTCTCCGTTGCAACCTGCCACGCAGAATCGGCTTGCTGGATTTTTCTCCACCACCCCTGTGAAAGGTGCCGGAAACTCCTCAGAAGATATTCCTTCCCTCGGGAGTTTCCCATCAGCGAAGAGGATGCCGGAGGCGTTGTGCATTAGCGCACTGCTTGGAAGACAGCAGCCACTCTGGGTGGGTTATGACATGGAGCTGGAAAGCGCTGGCTTCAGGTTTGCAGCAAGGGGGCTATTCTCTTACTTTGCTTTTTTTAAAATCAACCTTCCCAAATCAAGATACCTGCAGTGTGCATAGGAATTTGTTCATATTTTTTTTCAAACTACAGTCCGGCCCCCCCAACAGTCTGAGGGAATGTGAACTGGCCCTGTCGTGAACAGCAGGGAAACAGGCCTGCTCAGCTCCATTTTGAGGCCTGTGCCCGTCTCTCCCCATCCTCCTCTGGGACCCTGGCGGTGAGAAAGTTTTCCCCTGGAGGCTGTTGTGTCTGGCTCAATGGCTGGAGCGAGATAGAGGGGCCTCTAGCAGCGAAACCTCCCAAGGACATCTTCTCAGTACCAGGAGCTGTTTTGCCTCTGGCCGACAAGGGGGGCTGGGAAGGCGAGGGGGGGAAAGTAAGAACAAAGACTCAGACTTTTTGAAGCTTGAGAGGAGAGACCATTTTGCCCTCATGACACCTGGTTCTGTCCTTTGCTGGGTGAGTGATAGTTAGAATGTAAGTTGACTAGGAGATAGATGTTTTCTTATTTTGCATTAAGCCTCATGTAGTTATGCCATGCTTTGGCCTGCTTTTGAAAGGCCTTATTAAGCCTCTATGCTGTAACCTGTAGTTTTTAATAAATCATTATATTTTACTCCATGGTGTGCCTCGTGTGTTGGGAGCAGGGGTTAGCTGAATCCAGTCTTGACGCTGTGCTATACTACTGGTTGGGCTAAGTGCCTCCTGGGCCATCATCCCACGACCCCTGGGGGCAGTCTGGAAGGGCCAGGCTCCCGGGTATCATGATAGGGCCCCTGTTTAAAAAGTTTGAGGACCTCTGGACTAGACTGTCCACTTGTCTGAAACAGTGTAGATCAAGCTCATACATTCTCACACAATTGAATTTCTGGCTTTTAAACAGAAACTAGCGGAGTATGAACAGACCCTGGAGACTCCTGACCAGCAAAGGCTTTTGCTCAACATGCTGAAAGACTACATTCAAGAGCACATAACAAGGGTCTGGTCTTTCATGCGCAGCCCATATGTTTTCACATGCCACGGATGCCACCAGAGAGCCTGCCACCACCACCACCACCCACCACGCCCGTTCAGAGTTCTAGGAGACTCCACTTCCATTTTCCTCTTCTCACATAGGGAGTGTTTGTGCTTCCACTTTGTGAAGCACTGAACTGCAGCCTGGATAATTAAATCTGTCTTAATTAGTATGTACCGCCGCACACCATTGTATCGCCAGAGACGGCTCTTATTCAGCAGTGGAATGCTCGCCACGTACATAATGCCTCCTTTCCATCACTGCGAGCACAAGCTGTTGAAAGAAACATTGTAACCCATCTCAATTGGGTCCCTTTCAGCGTGCAGCTTAAATACAGGGGATTTTTATGCAAACATGCATCAATAAATTATAAAGGCAATGTAGCAAGACACATGGTGGAGCTGAGCATGAAATTAGCTGTGGGATTGATTTACACTGTAGCCTTTAGAGTCATTGGTGAGTCTAGGAGGCAATATGAAAAAATCCCTGAAGTCTCCCTGCCCCAGTGCCCACTTTTACATGGCAGGAGTGGAGCAATGCTCTCAGCTGAGCATGGTGCTCCATTTCTCTCTCTCTCTGTTTGTTCTTGAATGACTTCAGTCTCTGGAGAGTAGGGGCGCAATCCTAACTAACTTTCCAGCACCAGGGTAAGGCCAACACAGCTCCAAGTTAAGAGAACAAACCTTCCCTTACCTTGAAGTGGCCTTCGCAACTCCCCCCCCCAACTGCAGGATGCAGCACATGCCCCATTGGCACAACAATGTCAGTGCTGGAAAGCTGGTTAGGCCAGCACAAGCCAAGCCAGCAAAATTTGGCTGGCACAAGGGAAACCATAAGTTCATGGGCAGTTCTTCCACCTCTAGGTCAACTGGGTTGCCTGCCAGCTAGGGTATTTGAGTCATGGTCTCCTGATGTGATGTGGTGATGGGGTGTGATGGGACGTGGTGGTGCAGCGGATTAAACCGCTGCTGCTGGGCTTTCCAACTGGAAGGTTGGGAGTTCAAGACTGCGCGACGGAGTGAGCTCCCGTGGCTTGTCCCAGCTCCTGCCACCCCAGCAGTTTGAAAGCACCTAAATGCAAGTAGATAAATAGGGACCACTTCAGTGGGAAGGTAATGGCATTCCGTGTGCTATGGCATATAGTCATGCTGGCCACATGCCCACGGAAGCTTGTCCTCGGACAAAACGCCGGCTCTACAGGCTTTGAAACGGAGATGAGCACTGCCCCCTACAGTTGGTCACGACTAGACCATTCGGTTGTGGGGAAACCTTTACTTTTACCTCCTGATCAACTGCATCTCAGCCATTGTCATCCCTGGAATTCATGTCTGGGGGTGTAGTGTGTGTGTGTGTGTGTGTGTGTTTTGCATCCTGCTTCTCACTACAACACACTATAACTGGGCAACAAACCGCATGTTATATACACTAAGCCTCTTTTTCCAGCGCTAACTCTAACCCTACCTTTGCATCTTAAAAATAAAAGAAGTACATCTAATATAAATGTACATATATTGGGACGTAAATGTCAACAATGCAAAAAAGGACGGACACAAATGTCCAATTCCAGGATGTATTTGACCAGGACACAGTTGTCCAGGACACAACTGTGCCTGCAAGCCTGACCACTTGCCCACCCTACAACAATGAGGTAGGTGAGTGGCAGCTGGAGAGAGACCTCAAGTAGAGACTGGAGGAGGGAGAGGAAAGTCCCTTCATTCTATTGCTCTTCAGCTCTACCAGTGGAGTAGCTACCTATGGAGTGGGGGTGCAGTGCCCCAGGTGTCATCCTCAAGGGGGGTCACCACTGAACCCCAAATTTCAAAAATTTCATGTTTACAGAATACTACTGCCATGCTGTATACTCTTGGATGTGGAATTTCACCCAGAATTCAATGGAAAACCCAGAGTGTAATAACTCTATTAAAGTTATGGCCAAAAAAAAACCAAATTCAAAATGCAAGTGTTTTATGCAGGGGTGTCAAACATACAGCCTGTGGGCCTGCATAATGAGTCCACGAATTTTGTGGGGGGGGGGTGTCAAAATTGTATGGGCCCCAGGTGCAAAATGACCTAGCTACGCCACTGAGCCCTACCACTGTAAATGGCCAGAGGGCGACATTGTAGGTAACAGCTCAGCAGGGGTCGAGTGACACACGGGCCTTTAGGGCTCCACTAGTTATGGCACTGACTCTTAGCTGGTTTCTCAAGCTGAGTTGTGTCTTGCTGAAGCATCTAGATAACTTCCAGATTGCCTGCCTGCCTGCCTGCCTGCCAGCCAGCCTGAACTGCACATTCTTCTGACTGGGAAGGGGAAATGCTGCCTCCCTCCTCCCCAGTTCCTTGTGTTGAACTTGTGCCTCCAAAGCAGCTGAAACAAGGCAAAGTCCCGAGCACAGTGCTGACAGGAAATGAGTGCAAAAGGCTTAGCCATAATTCCCAGCATTTTGATAAACAGCAGCAGAGAACTTTGAAGAGACTCAATTACATCTGAGAGCTTTTAATAAACACAAGATAAACAACAAAGGGAACAATCCCGCTTTAAATCTGAAAGGGACCTCAGGGAGAGTGCTGAACACTGAGAGTGGGGGCGATCATTACATCCCTCTCCCGCCTAGCATGTTGCCCTGATTTAGCATGATGTTGCAGTGCAGTAAATCTATGGAGAACAAAGCCTGCCAAATCAGGGATTGCACTAGAAAGCTTCCACACTATGCAAATCTGGCATAAAGGTAAAGGTTTCCCCACGACCGAATGGTCTAGTCATGACCGACGGTAGGGGGTGGTGCTCATCTCCAGTGGTGTCAGCTTACCGGTACGCTGGGCGGGTCTTCTGGGTGATCGGCAGCGCGCTCGCTGCGTTCCGTTGTGTAATGGTGAAAGCCCGCCCGCTGCAGTGGGCGGGCTTTCGCCATTACGCAATGGAACACAGTGAGCGCGCTGCCGATCACCCAGAAGACCCGCCCAGCGTACCGGTAAGCTGACACCACTGCTCATCTCCATTTCTAAGCCTGTAGAACCAGCGTTTGTCCAAGGACTAGCTTCTGTGGCCATGTGGCCAGCATGACTATACACTGTAGCGCACAGAACACCATTACCTTCCCACCAAAATGGTACCTATTTATCTACTGGCATTTTTAGGTGCTTTTGAGCTCGGACCAGCAATGGGAGCTCACTCTGTTGCATGGTTTCGAACTGCCAACCTCCTGGTCAACAGCTTGGCGGTTTAACCCGCAGCACCACCACGTCCCTATTAGTTCTGGCGTACTATTCCCTATATGAATGCCCAGGGTGCTACTTTCTAGGAATCACTGCTGTTGGAGGGACCAGTTTGGAGATGGGGCTGTAGGTCCTCAGCAGAGCATTCCACTTTGCAGGCAGAATGTCTCAAGGTCACTCTGATCTCCAGGTGAGCCTGGGAAAAGAGGATTCTCTGGCCCTGTAGGGAACTTGAGCCATTGGTGGAGACAGCCTCTGGCAGCTGGAACAAATGATCTGGTTTGTATTCAGAACATGTGCCCACTTACTTACTGACCTGCCTAGAATGGGGTTCTGTGTTTTTTTATGCATCCTGCTTGCTGACGACCACTGCTCATCAAAATGATGTGTAGAAATGCCCCCATTCATCCAGAACCAGGCAAAATCCCATACCTCCCTGCAAGGAGAGAATGTTCAGAGAAGTTCTATACACACCAGATCGATGGCAATCAAAAGACATTGAAGGTCTCCTGTTGAGAGAGGATTGCTGCCATTTATCAGATTGTGACACCCTAACTAGAACAGTGTCAAATAATTTACTTGCCCATTACATTGTGTTACTTGAAAATAGTCTTATCAAGATAGTATCACAGTATATTGATATAATGCCATGTGCAGTATGATCCTTTTCCCTATTTTTATTATATACAAATGTGCTTGTCCATCATGGATCCCTCCTTGCCTCCACAGAACTGTGCATCGCAGAATAATTTTGCAGGCTCAGAATAATTGGGTCATAGTTAATTAGCATGGGATTTCTTGGCACTGGTGCGCAGATGATCGCCAATTCGTCTGGGCCTCATTGTTGCCCCATATGAATAGAACACACAGCCTAGAACAGTGATGTTCTTCTCACAGCACACTGACCTCTATGGTCTTCTCTATGATCTTCACCTCTTGTGATGTCACTTCTAGATTCTGTGGTTTTGCAGCTTCTGTTTCTAGGGCAACTGTCTGCCAGCAGAGAAAGAGGGGACAGACCATTACTACAGCCAGTTGCCCTACAAACAGAAGCCACAGAACCTCTGTACAAATGCATGCTTCTCATTTTTGCGTGAAACTCGGAAGTGTGCGTTTGCACTCAAAATGGGGCTCTTTTCCCTTCAGGGAGACCCCCGGAGGGGGCTGCAGGCCTCCCCAACCCTCCCGAAGCCCCCCCCCCAACCATCAGGTACGTTAAAAGGGCACTGAGAGCCCGCGGTGCCACAATTGCTGCAGCACCCCCAGGACACCCGAAAGTTTTGCTTCCCAATGGTGGGTCGTGACCCACAGATTGGAAAACACTGGATTAGGGGATATGTTTTTGTTTTTGTTTTTTTAAGATGCAAATGCTGCATATAATTTTTCCTCCACAGGGCTTCATAGCAGCTTCAGGGAAGAAGCTTCAGGGAAATGGCAGAGGATTCAACACATGCTCTCCCAGTTCCTCTGCTCCCATCAAATCTAGAGTGGATTGTTGATTTTCTGTGACAGGTGTGTGGTTTGGCCCTGAAGGGAAAGATATGGCGTATCTACTGAACTATGTATGCTGTATCTCGTTCAAGGGAGGGCGTTTCTTTCTCGCAATGAAACATGACAGGCTGTATTGAGATCCTCTCTTATGATTTCTTAATCAAAGGCTTATCCTGTCGTTAAGGTCCTCAAATATTTAGAGAGCAGGTGGGATGGGGATAACACAGATTCAGGGTAACACAGCTGATATTTATTCCCCGTTTCTTAGCAGAATGCTATTTGGACTTGGCGCTCTGCAACAGGCATGTCAATGTGCAGAAAGCATTTCATACATAATGCAGAGGAAGAAGGGTCGCGTTCTTTTATTCTTCCACCATTTTTGTTTTTATGAAACTATTTCTTGGCAAGAGCAGCCAAGGCCACAGACTCTTGGTTCTAGACGCTATCCAGAAACCAACTGAATGAAAGAGGATCACTCCCCGGGCTAGGTCTACACCCACTCTATTTGCTGATAAAAAAATTAATATTGCTGGGGCACACATGTTACAATAATTGATGGCCAGAGGCACTGGATTCAATATCTTACTTATTTATTTTATGTAAAACATGGACATTTCGCCTTTCAGCCACTATCGAACCCCTAAGGCATCTTATAAACAAGATTAAAAACAGAATCAATGGCAATAAAAATCCAAAAAGAGCAGAACTCCAAGCCAACAAGAGAATCAAAACGTTGCACGTGCCATCATCACCGACTCAGGTTTAAATACGATCCTAAGCCTGGAGAAATTGGGACATTTTTCATTTGCATTGAAAAATCTGTGACTTACAGAGCAGGTCTATGCCTGTTAAATTGGGCATGTTCCACTGTGTTCAGAGGGGTTGTTTACTCCCCAAAAAGTGTTTTTAGGGTTGCAGCCATACAGACCTAACAAATATACCGGGAAAGATGTTCCACAATCTGGATGCCACCGTAGAAAAGATGGTATCCCTGGGAACTGCCCACCTCTTTTCTGAAGGTGTGGAACAAAACTTCTATAGACAGGGCCAGTTTAAAGCCAGTTGGACCAATTTCTCCAAACTGGGCCATGCGCCTAAGGGCCCCCCACAATCAGGTAATCTGAAATTGCATGCAATTTTATATTAAAATGTTTTAGATGCATTTGGTCATTATTAAGTCACACACACTTTTAAGCGCACATTTTGATTGCTTCCCATTCTACCTTAGAGATTTTTGGTCTATAATAAATTTTATTTATCACTCTGAGATTCTGCAGACCTCGACTGTGAACCTGGGTCCCCACAAAAATTTTCCAATTGGGCCCTGCAACTCCTAAGGCCAGCCCTGTCTATAGGAATACTTTAAGGCACATCTAAAATATATTCAGGTACTCAAACTGCCAGAAAAGAATGACCTGGAACTTTTGCCCAAATTCCAAATGTCTTTCTGTGGTTACCGAGGGTCATTCCACATATTCATTCTGTGGCGTTAAAAAGTGTACAAACGGTGTATAAGTTTTACAATTAATTTAAAATAACCCGCCTTTATTTTAAATAAATTTTAAAACTCATACATTATTTGTACACTTTTAATTTACTTACTTACTTACTTACTTACTTACTTACCGTATTTCCCCAAGTATAAGACGCACCTTTTTTCAAACAATTGGGGCGCTAAAAACTAGGTGCGTCTTATACAAGGCACGTGCACCCTCGCCGGCTCTTTGAGACAAGCAGGAGCACGGTTCTCCGTGCTCCCGCTTGTCTTAAAGGGCCGGGGGCAGCACTGC
>JAJKFI010000043.1:5092771-5103461 GCA_029204185.1 Lerista edwardsae | reverse complement strand
ATTATTATTATTATTATTATTATTATTATTATTATTATTATTATTATTATTATTAATTGGATTTATAGCCAGACTTTCTGCCCAAAGGCACCCAAGGCGGCATTAAACAAAAGAAAAAATAAAAACAGAATTTAACATTAAAAAAACAATTAAAAAACAATATTAAAATACAATTTAAAAATTTAAAAAAAAACAAGCCCCGTGGATCATAAGATGTAATCAAGATATAGCCTGTCAACGGTATTCCGTGTTAAATAAAAATGCATCTTATAATTTTACTTTTTTTTTTACTTCTTTTCAGTAAATAGGTTGACTGTACAGTTCTTAGGTAACAATTACTGATGGATAATTTGTCAGGCTCTGACGTTGCATAAAATCAGACAAAATTCAAAGAATTCCATATACCTCTAAGTTTTACCCTCGACCCAGGTCATAGTAAATTCCATGATTTTTGGCTTAAAACCTGCCCTCGACATATCCATGAGGTTGATTTATACACAAGTATATACAGTATGCCTTCTCTCCTGCTTGTGGGCTTTCCAGAGGCAGGCAGCTGGTAGACCACTTTTGGAAAATGGATGCTGGGCTAGGTGGGCCCTCGGCTGGATCCAGCAGGAGTTTCTTAACATTCTTATGATTCAGTCTCATGACAGAAGCTTTAGCGAACAGTTGTAACTCAGCAGGAAAGCAAATTGGCTCTAGGTTCAAGCCCTGGCATATCCCAGTAAGGTAAATTAAAATATCACTAAAACAAAAACAAAAACCCTGAAGCATTGCCAGATAGCATTGACTTACTTTAATGGACCAATAGTCTAACTCAGGAGACTCTGACTCAGTAGAAAGTAGCTTCTTCTGTCCGATATGGTATTGTGACATTTTTACATCTAATCATAATATGCACATTTAGAACACTTTGCCTTTCTTTTTTACTCCATCTCTTTATCAAGTAATCATGCTATTCTTCTAATAATAGCTAATAATACTAATCTGACAACCATAGTACTCATCAGGGGCATGTATACACAAAAAGCATTAAAAAAGATTTCAAAACATTTCTAGATCTTCAAGATCTTCAATTGGAGAAACATTGAAACTGCATTGCAACTTTGGATATTTTCTCTGTAGATGTGTAGGAGCAGCCCAACTGTTTTCCTGGGCTTTACATGTAAGCAGAATAATCTCCAATAGCGAAATGGCCATATTCCACCACATGACTGAAGAGTTGCTACTCATACATCAATAGTGCCAGTGGAATGTTGGATTATCATGTTTCTTTTTTACAAGCTGCCTTGAAACCTGATTTGAGTGAAAGGTGGATTAGAAATATAATAAATCATTAAAAACAATCTGTGTGGTTTATTAACCTTAACTCCATTTTACCACCAAGTCAACCTGATCTCTGAAAGCTCTGAAACACCGTCATACACACATAATTTTCTGTTCAACCACTTAGAGCTTCAGATTGAGCTGGCCTTTTCGACCCTCGTTCAGATCCACAAGGCAAAGTTGACTTGAATTGGTCCGGCATTGCAATGCCAGATCCAGATGATGGCAATAACACATAGACATTCCAATAACCTAATTCCTACTAACTGGGTAAAGAGGCACTTTTTCAAGTTGTGCTCCTCAAGTTGTGCAGGGGGAGAATAACTGTACATCCTAACACAGGGTCTTTTCTAGTGGTGGTGTTCTGCATCATTTTTAGAGTATGAGCCCTTTTGGAATAGGGAGCCATTTATAATTTGATTACATCAGAATGGCGGTACTTCCTGTTTGATGATGTCACTTCCAGCCATGACATTACTTCCGGTGGGTCCTGGTGCCAACAGTTGGAGAATCACTGGTTTAGAACTCCAATCAAGAGCTTTGGATAAAATGTTCTATCACCAGGAGAACCCTAAGCATAAAGAAATCATAGTGAAGGCCCTCCTCAGAAACCTGACAGACAGGAGTCTCTTTCATGTCGAGCAGTCTTGCTGAGACCCACGAGACTACATAGCATTTGCAAGGATGTACTATGAAAGGAGTAGCAGGTGTGTGAATTCTGGCATTATGGAAGAAATTCCCTATCTACGGAGATATGAGAGTAATAAATATTGCCTCAGGACACCCACTGAGCAGCTGTGACAGACACCTCTGAAATGTCACCAATAAACAAGATGTCTGACATTTCCAAGGAATGACATTTGAGCAAACTGCAATAACAAAAGTGGTTTTTAAAAAGCGTCTTAAAAAGAGAAAATGACAGGAGCCACCAAACATTCAGAGCTAATATAAGGGCTTTTATAGTGATCAGGGTTAGGGGGCTCAAGATGAGGTGCCTTCTGCGCTTTTCCCCCAAAGATGGTTGTTCAGTAGATTTAGAGCAGAAAAGCCAGTTCTGATCTATTTCGTATGTTGTTCTATGGTGAAACATATTGTATATGACTGAGGGTGCAATCCTAATCCAGAGTTAGGCTGGCACAGTAAGGCCAGCAAAGTTTGGCTGGCACAAAGGCTACCGTGAAATGGATTTGAACTACTTGGGGTCCGGGAGGATGGCGCACATCAGAGAGGCCAGCACACAGACATGCACCATCCTCCCTGACTCAGAGAGTGGTCCAATGTGCCATATGGTGGCCTTTGTGCTGGCCCAACTTTGCTGGCCTAACAGTGCCACCCTAACTCCAGGTTAGGATTGCGCCCTGAATCAGTAGATGCTGATCAGTAGATGTATTGTTCTTCCTCATGGACATTTCTCCATTGGGGGGGGGGTGTTCAGGGTTCCATCTTGCCACCCATGATTTCAAAAACTTCATGAAAATAAGTGAGGCCATTTGAGGTTTTGGAGTTTGGCTTTACATAAATATAATTACACAATAAATACAGATAAGTAGCAAATTTCTTTTTTTTCTACATTTGTGTTTGAGCTAAACTATTTGCATCTTTGGCCCACCTGTCTGTAGAACTTGTTGTGAGTATGCAATGCTAACGCGAGGGTGCAGAAGAGAGATGGAGTGTTTATAGAAAAGGATTGCTTTGACCTTCTTTGTGGCCTAAAGCTTCTCATAGTAACAACTGAGATAAACATAGCCAAGGAAGGAACAGTGCTGAAACAGGAAGTAGATGTTTTGGCATTCTTGTGTTCAATCTTGCTCAGAGGTGTGGTGAAGAACAGGGTGTCAGACTGCTCTGTGCAATCAATGTCAGTCAGAGCCCACAAAGTCCTCTGAGATTAATTAGCTGGTAGGCAATTTGCCAAAATTGCTCACTGCCAAAGTCTTCCTGTAGGCTAACGGCCCTGATTAGCTCCTCATCACACTACAGATATATGCCTGCCAGATGGCTAATATCTCTATGGTGCAAGTTGATGAAGATTATCACAAACATTTTTGTAAATAATTAGCAAATTTTAAATGAAAATCACATCTCGTTAGCATATCAAAGCTGATTTTAATTACGAAGGTGAGGACAAGAGCTAAAACAAATAAGCAAGCCAGACAGTCCCCCCACCACCAGCAAAGAAAGTGGTACAAGGAACAGTGTGTCTGGAGGAAAGAAATGCCCACATTTGCAATCTCTGCTTCTAAACAAACACATTGACAAGACAAAATGAACATTGTCCCCAAAGTGCCTTTCTTCGGCATGTTAAAATTCAAAGGACAGAAAATGTGTGTGTCTGTGTCTGTGGGCACAATCCTAACCTGGAGTTAGGCCAGCACAGTTTGGCCGGCACAAGGAACACCATAACATAGGTTTGGACCACTCTCAGGGTCAGAGAGGCCACCACACAGACGTGCCCCAACTCCAAGAGTGGTCCAAACGCAATTTACAGTGTCCCTTGTGCCATCCAAACTTTGCTGGCCTAACTGTGCTGGGCTAATTCCAGGTTAGGATTGTGTTCTCAGTGTCTGTGTATTCGGTTAGGCGAGTGTCATAATTCTACTAATTGATAGCTATTGCTCATTTACCCAAAGGCCGTCCCTCGAGTTGCACCCCCCCCCCCCCGCACAGGTTCTTGTCTCTCTTGCTGATCAACGTATCTGCAAAGCTGCTCTGAGGGATAATGAAACACATCAGGCTGCTGTAGTCTCTCAGTATGCTGTGGCTTTGCTGCCCTGCACAGTTCAGTTCATCAGACCAGAATATCAAACCCTGGAGCTGAAAAGCATCTGCTGCTCCAAAACATCCTGTCTACGGACGTTGCTGTCAAATATTCATCACATTTTCATTGAATATTCAAATATTTGAATATATTAGGGCAGAAGATTTAGCCGAGAGGGTTAATGCCTCCGTTTGCCCGAAGATAACAGCTGAAGATCTGAAGGGCGTGAGCTCAAGACTACCGGAAGTCTCTGTGAACAGCAGACCTTGCAAACTGCAGCTGATTAAAAGCTGAGTTCCAGCTGCCTTGTGGGAGAAGGAGTGTGCTGAAGTCAGCTGCGTCTCTGGTGGGAGCAGGGAAGCCTCTTATCAGCTAGCAGAAGACAGACGGGTGGCTAAGAAAGAAGGCTAAATCCAGAAAGAAAGATCTATATGAGTGTTGTTCTTGAAAGGTAGAACATTTCTGTAAATTGTAAAAACCTTCGGGTTTGTGAATAAAAGTCTGCCTATGCAAACCGCCTTGAGTTACAGTCATTAGAGAAATCTAGTGATCTTAAGAAAGACAGTATATAAATACATGTATTATTATTATTATTATTATTATTATTATTATTGAACAAATTTTTGCATATACTGTATATTCGATATATATTGAATATGTACTTTGTATTCAAAAACTTTTGTATAATGGCTTTTAAAGGTGATTTTTTTAAAAAAAGGGGGGCAACCCATTTAGTGGGCAGTTCCATCCTGCCACGTTTTTGAATTTGTGCCACTAGTTCACAAGAGAGAGGGCCTATACCTGTGCTAAAGCCATTATAATGAATATTCTTTTTAAAAGAGAAAGCAGCACTTGCTTTGCAAAGTAATGCTTTTGAAATCTTCTGTGAACCTTGCATTGTGACCCCAGTGTTCCTTTGTATGGCAAATGTTTGGCAATGGGAGAGAGTGAATTTTGCAGAACAAAATAAGGGGCTGGGGAAATAGTGCTTAATCTCCTTCCCCCCCCCCCCACCCCGCATTCTTTCCTGCAAATGACCACCTAGGCTGTATTGAATACTTTTAACTCCAAAGCTGAAAATAAACACAGTTTGTGCAAAAATGGCCCCAAAGGAAGAGCATTCACAAGACAGAATCAGAAAGCACAGAAGGGGTTAAGGATACTTCCATCCTCCCAGTGATTCTTCTTCTGTTTTCCACCATCATTCCTACAGTCACATTATTCCTGCAAGTGCAGTTTTGGGATCCCACATCTGTCAAGGTAACATGCAGTTCCACCCTAAGGTACCATTAGAAATAAAACATGTGGTTATATACCCGCTATCTCCATGCAATGGCCCCCATTCAAAATGCAGCCATGCATGTCTGCTAGTTGTGAGTACACACAAGTCCATGACTACATGGAACATATTTGTTTACTTTTGAGATTGCCATATTCAGATGGGGAGGATGATCCTTGTTTCCATCAAAAAGAAGTACAGGTAAGACAAATAGAGAACTTTCCCCTCCCCTGCCTTGCCCTTCTGAGACCGCAGTCCTAACCTGGAGTTAGGCTGGCACAGTTAGACCAGCACACAGATGTGCATCCTCCTCCCTGACTCAGAGAGTGGTCCAACCGTGCTTTAAGGTAGCTCTTGTGCTGGCCAAACTTTGCTGGCCTAACTGTGCCAGCCTATCTCCAGGTTAGGATTGTGCTCAGTCTCATCACTGTTCTCCCAACCCAGGTCACAATAGCAGAGCCAGGCTAGGGGAAAGTGACTGAAATATGAGAGTGCAAGAAGAGGAGGCGATAGAGTTGGAGGGCTCAACTCCCCTCACCTGTGCACTCCTCTTGAAGGAAAAGGTAGGATGTGTGGATGTTAGATGTGAGCAGGGCAGACACAGGAACAGACAAATGCAGTTGCTCCATCGCTGCTCATTTGGTTCCATGAGTGCAGGACTTGTCAATAAGACAGACCAAAAGGAAGCCAGAACATATAGGCCATCCCAAGCCTCTTCTCAGAAGTCCAGCATATTCTCTTCCCCACCTGTGTCCTTCCAGAGTAGCTTCCAGGGCTTATCTGACTGTGTCTGCTCTGCACACATGCTGAGGGATCTCACCCACAGCCGTGCATCCTATTTTGCTGGGAGCAACCCAGAGCCACCGTTTAATTGCAAATGTATATCACCGCTTCCTGAGTGCAGCACTTTCGCAGCATGCTGCAGATTTATTTGTGTTGTTCTTCTGCTAATGGAGACAAAAGAGGTGTTGCATTCTGCTTGTTAAGGAAAGAACAGAACAGGGAAAAACAAGGACACCAAAAACAGCCAGTGTGAGCCCATCAGGAGAACGGTTCAGACGCAAGAGGCGCATCCTCAAGGACTGAGGCTGACTCCGGGCCACGTTCTTAACCTGTCCAAACTCAAACACATGCAAGCCGGACTTGCTGTGGCCTAACAATAAGGGCTGTGCAGATGTTCCTTTTCTCTCTGGGGTTTTTTTTTTTTTAAATAGGCAGTGATGTCATGCAGGGGGAATGCGGGGGGACTCAGTTCCACTAGTTAAAATTAGGGCTGACTCCGCCCACTTCACTCCCCCTCCTCCCCCCTCCCAATTCCTCTGCAAAGAGCTTTTCTTCTTGGTTGGCCGGCACTCAGAGGGTTAAAGGGAGCAACTCCGGATTCCTACGGGGGGCGAAGGCAGTGATGTCATTCAGGGGGAAAGGACCAGAACGGGCGTTCCGGATCCTAACGAGCTCCGTGGCTTTTTTTTTTTGGTTTTTTTTCAACATTTGAATTTGAACTCAAAAGTGAGTTCCGGTTCTTAAATCATTTGAATGACACCACTGCTTGTAACCCTTTCTTTACAATGAATACAATCATCTTCCATCTAGATCACACTACTGCCATCACATCACAACTGGAGATTAAACAATCAGTTATGGTGGTACCCCATCCTCACCCCACCCCCACCCCCAAGCTTCTTAGCTCAACCAGGGTGCAATCGTAACCGGGAGTTAGGCTGGCACAGTTAGGCCAGCAAAGTTGGGCTGGCACAAGGGACACCATAAAGTATGTTTGGACCACGTTTCGGAGTCAGGACAGCACACAGATGTGCTCCCTGACTCTGAGAGTGGTCCAAAAGCGCTTTACAGTGGCCCTTGTGCCAGCCAAACAGTGCTAGCCTAACTGTGCTGGTCTAAGTCCAGATTAGGACTATGCCCACAGTGCTATTATGCTCTTGTGTACAATGTGGATCTGCAATTGTCATGGGCACCTATTGGACAGCACCAATGATGTAGACAATGACAGGATGCACACACCCCTGCACTCCCTCCTCAACCTGCACAATCGCTGGCATTGTGAAAATTTGCTTTCAACTGTTACATTATTTTCCAGAAGGATCCTTTGTCCATTCCATTGCATGAGCATTTATGTAGCTCTATAAAAGAGCAGGGTGGGGATGTGTAGGGACGTGGTGGCGCAGCGGGTTAATTCGCTGTTGCTGGGCTTTCCAACCAGAAGGTTGGGAGTTCAAGACTGCATGACCAAGTGAGCTCCCGTGGCTTTTCCCAACTGCTGCCAACCTAGCAGTTCGAAGGCACCTAAATGCAAGTAGATAAATAGGGACCACTTCGGTGGGAAGGGAACGGCGTTCCGTGCGCTACGGCGTAGAGTCATGCCGGCCACATGACCATGGAAACGTGTCCTAGGACAAAACACTGGCTCTGCAGGCTTTGAAACAGAGATGAGCACCGCCCCTTACAGTCGGTCATGACTAGACCATTCGGTCATGGGGAAACCTTTATAAAAGAACAAGAAGTAAAGAATTTATCACATTACCCTCCATTTTCCAAAGCATTGCCCTGCCATTGCAGAACCTGTTATTCCCAACGGGCCCTTCCACTTGGAGGGATGCATGTGCTCTCCCCACCCAAGGCAGTGGAGCACACCTCTCCTCTTGGTTTGTTGAACCCTTGAAACCTGATTAGCTGTCCCTATGGAAAGACTCTTCTCCCAACTCCTCCCATGGCAATTGAACACTTGTTACTGGAGTGCCTCAGTAGCGCAGAGAGGGCAAAGAGTTTCCTTCTGTCACTCAGAAGGAAAAGGAATGTCTGCAGAGCCTAAAGAAAGCATTCCCCCCCCCAACCTAATTACAGTGTAAGACTCGGCACAGGGTTGTGCTGCTGAAGAGTGGTCACAAAGGGTGTATAATCTGGAGGTATGGGGGTGAGGACTGTCTGAAGATTGCCGCTCTTGTTTAGCCACTGAAGCAAGCCACACAATTGCCGAAGTGTCAAGGTTCCTCTATCAATCCTCATTGTGCGCAAATGGATTGCTTTTCAAAAGAGTTTAGCACACCTGGCCAGCAGAAGCTGCTCTCCTTTCAAAACCTGGTCTGTATTGTAACTCCTCGACATCGCAACGACTCACTTGTCCATTGACTCTCTCTTCACCCTGCCCACAACCACCACTGCACATGACAATTGTTGGTCCCAATCAGTGGTGTCATTCAAATGATTTAGCAACAGGAACTCACTTTTGAGTTCAAATTCAAATGTTGGAAAACAAAAAACAAAAAAACCTGGAAGCAGCCACGGAGCGTGTTAGGATCCGGAACGCCCGTTCTAGTCCGTTCCCCCTGAATGACATCACTGGTCCCAATGCTTTTTCCCACCAAGAAACCATTGGTGTGCATCCTTTTCCTGCCTCCTGAACTTCATAAAATGGGTTGCAGGTTTGGCAAAGGAAAATAGGTGTGCTTGTTTTCTGCTAGAACAAACAAGTGTTCACTGATGAACTGTGAACAGCCAAATGAACGAGCCAGTTCCAAGTCTGGCTGCATGGCTGCTCGTCAAAGAAATTTGGAAATACCAACTTCTAGGATAAATTCCCCCCCCCCAAAAAAAGATCTACATTGCCTACATTTATTTTCGCTTAGATGTTAGCTGTACACTGTTAACATTAGGCAAAAAAATGTATTCCTCTAATAATAAAGTGTTCAGTCAACACACTTTATGTGTCCCAGCAGTGAGATCCGATTTTTCCACCAAGTAGGTAATATTATGCCAGCCAAATATGCACAACAAGAAGGAGGGCCAGCATTAAAAGAGCCAACTCAGGCCTGAGTCCAAAAGCCTATGCTCTCCCAGCCTGCCTGAGAGTCCAGGATTTCCCAGCTGGGACCCATCTGCCCTCTTTACGAAGGTAGTGGCGGAGCACGTTGTCTGACAGATTTGCCACTGGACATCCCGAGCTGCAAATTGGAGCGCCCCCTGGAGGCCCCTGCTGTTGTCCAATGGGGAGGATTGGAGAAGGAGGAGGCGCCATGCACACCTCAACTGACATGGCGCCTCCCAGCTCCTCTTTCTCTGCTCTCCTGTGACACACATGACCTCAGTTGTGGATCCAGCCAATGGGCCGCCCAGATACAGGCAGTCCAAAACCCCTCCACTGTTTCCCTGCCCCAATGCACCACTCTGCTCCGCCCCCACACCACACCATGCTCCATTTCGGAACCATATGATGGTGGGGTGGGCGGAAGGGCCAAAAATGCTTGCCACTCTGATCCACCTTATCGCTGCTCTCCTCCTGCCCCAGGAGTGCTGCCCCCAGGGCTTTCCCTCCCACACACACACACACAATGGTCGGCAATTGTATGATTTTCCCATGGGGGAAGGTCAACAGATCCATCCACCTTCTGACCATGTAGCTTTTGGGGAATGGTATTCCAAACAAAGGACCCCAGAAGAGCATCCCAGGATACAAGACTGCTCCATCTAGGATTACAGGGAGCTTCTTTGGTAGGCTACAGCTTCCCAAACTCCTGGGGGGGGGGGAGAGACTAGAAATGCCCAGAAACAAAATGCGCTAATGTCTTGTACCCGCCACTCACTTCCATGCCTTTGTAGTGCAGTCGTCGAGTGAATGAGCTGTGGATCGAGAAGACACTGGAATAAAATTTAGCTGAGCTATGGACTGGCAGACCACAAGTAGCTCTCAGGTCCCATGTATATCTCACCCTTGCACAAACACCAGTCTTCTTTTCACACTTCCCATCACAGATACAATTGCCTGTGGAGAGAAGCAGAATCATGAGCTATACCCCCCAGCCTGGATGCAGCTTCCAGCCCTGCCCTGATGTTAGCCCAGTGGTAAGCATGAGCCTGGGTGCATGGCTGGCCCATCTGTGCCACGAATGATGCCGTTTCGGTCAAGGCTGGAGATGGGGCGGCGCAGTAGGCATGGGGTGTGCTTGACCCTGAGTCTGCCGCTACAACCAGCCCAACCCAGATGGAGCCACCTCAACCCATCACTTCCCGATCCGCTCACCTTCTTCCTTTTCTGCTCAGTCCCTTTAAATAGAACAGGAATGCAGTTCTGCACTTCCTGGTTTGTGGGGAAAGATCATGTAGGAAGAAGCAGGTGGAGGTGGCAAAGGACTGAATTCTTCTGCCCAGGATTCTGGGGAAGGGTCAAGTGCAGAGCTGGTCCTGGGTTGCATTGGGTCACATTGGGGTGTTCCTGTCTTTGTGCCCAGAACCTTGGCCGTAAACATTGGCTGATAATAATAATAATAATAATAATAATAATAATAATAATAATAATAATAATAATAATAATA
>JAJKFI010000043.1:5049970-5085641 GCA_029204185.1 Lerista edwardsae | reverse complement strand
GAGAGAGAGAGAGAGAGAGAGAGAGACTCATACATACATCCCTCACAGGGCCAAAAACCTTTGATCTGCCTGAAGTTCTGTTCCTGGGAGAAAGTGTCACCTCAGTACCTATTACTGATTTTTTAAAATACTATACTCTTTCAGCTCCTAATAAACCAGACTGCAAAATCAACTCTGCAAATGAACTTCCAAGATTAGAAAACGTGTCTTCAGATCTCAGCACCCCTGTCCTTGTGTGGATGCAAGTGCTTTGAAGTGTGTTGGGTACCCCGAGGGGGAGCAAGAGGCTGGAGCAAGAGGCTTCTGATGAGAAGCCTGCACTTTTGAGATGCTGGCACTGGGGTCCCAAGTCAGGGCCTCCAGCAGCTAGGTCTGGCCTCCCTCTCTCCCTCTTGCACCTCCAGCATGCTGGTTTTTCAGCAAGCACTGCAGATTAAGCTCGATGGAAGGATCAGAGGGCCCTTCTAAGCTTTAACACTATGAGGTGAACCCATCAGGTTCAATGAAAACAGGACCTCCAAGCCAACATCTCAGTCTGAGCATCCCATCATGGGGAGAACCTGCTGCACAGTTTCCTTGCTCTGCCTTGCCCCACCCTCACTCTAGTGCAGTGGTTCTCACATTTTTTAGCACCCGGATCCACTTTTTAGAATGACCGTCTGTCCGGGACCCACCAGAAGTGATGTCATGGCTGGAAGTGCCGTCATTGTGACACCAGAGCCTGCTGCTTTCCTGAGAATGCAGCAATAAGCTGGGTTATTTCTTAGCCATTTTCCAATAGCAAAGTGACTCAGAAAGAAAGAAAAAACCTGTTTATGACCTTGACACAGGCAGAACAATCACACAGCCCTCCTCCATTCCAGCATCCCGTCTTCCCATATTTTCAATATGGCTGCTCTTCATGACCCATGTGAAACTGTCTTGCGACCCACTGATGGGTTCTGACCCACAGTTTGGGAACCACTGCTCTAGAGTCATAGAAGGAAGGGATCTACAATCGTCCAACCCCCTGCCAATGAAGGCTATCCACAACTACAACACAGGAGGCATAAGGCATCTTCCTGTATAAATCTGGAAGCTAGAGGAGAAACGGAAGATGTTCAAGTGGCCAGAGGAAGGACCTTCATATCATGCACACCTTCTTGTCCATGACAGCTAGAAATAGTGAAAAAATAGCAGCAATGGAAGACTACTTGGAGCAGCTAGGAAGTACCCACCAGGAACTAGGAAGTGAAGAATACTGGAATCCTGCTAGGAACTTCAACTGAAAAACCTAATCTAAAACTGGACAACAGGAAGATAGATAATAAGCAACTTATCTGTTAAGGAAATTCCCTGAGTCCAGACTGGTTTTGTGTTACTCTGGTGCTGTTCTCCACTCTGGTTAATTGTACTCCTGGGTACCAACCACCTCCAAAGAAACCCACAAGAGGAAAGAATGGAATGCACTGCTTTTTTATATGGATAATGTTAAAGTATTCACTGACTCTCCAACTAGACGCGACAGGTTCACAACAGTCACTGCATTATCCAACAAAGTGTCTTTTAGCTTAAAAAAATGATGTGCTACTCTCTACAAAATTAAAGGTAGAAATGAAGATGCCCTGCAGGACAAAGACCTGATAAACATGAATATGTTACCCTATTCTTGATCACAATTCCATCTACAGGTACCTGGGGATCAGTAAGAGAGGCATGAGATAGGACTCTCAAGTTGAAAATGCTCTTTCTGACTTCTCTATAGAAAAAGACTCCTTAAAATGCTGAAAACTGAGCTCACAGCTAGGAATAAAATCAGTGCAATTAACGTTGGGGCAGTCCCGGCTCTGATTTACTCTAGGGGTATAATTAAGTGGTCTGATGCAGATTTCAATGAGCATAGTTAACCCGCAACCTTCAGAAAGCAGAACCCAAAAGCCTCAGTGGAGAGGCCACACATTCGGAGATCTGGAGGAGGTCAAGGAGGTCAAGGCACACACATATATGACTTCTACAAAGTGGCAAAACTGCCACGAGATTCAGTTGCAATGTCACCCCATTGTTTATTGTTCTGAGAATGAGCAGGCAGAAAATCTCAGGTTCATAAACACTGTCCTCATCTTCTCCTGTCCTTCGCACACAAAGGAAGAGCTGAGTGGCTTCCAGCTGTCGTTTGCAACAACTAGCCGTTTCCTGTTTCATCCAAGTAGGGAAAACTGTGCCTTGTGCAACCCATAGCTTGTTCACAAACCAGACTATAAACAAACCAAGCAGTGGTGTCATCTAAATGATTTAAGAACAGGTACTCACTTTTGATTGGCACGTGTCGGGACCCGCCCACCGGAAGTGACGTCATAAGCCAGAAGTGATGTCGTGGCAGGAAGTGACATGAAAAAAGCCCTTTTTGAGGCCTCAGATGATTTTAAACTGACCCAACAGTTGCAACAGTATTCCACAGCACCCCCAGAACATGTTAAGGAGGCCTGGCATCATGTTAAAACCCCAGAGCAACTCAGAGCAACTCAGTGGCAAGGAAAGGAAAGGCTCCGCTCGCTGCCTGCCTGCCTGACTCTGAGAACATGCAGGCAACTCAAACATGCAGGAAATTCAAACGTTGCAGAGGGCGGAGTCGACGAGCGGGCGGGCGAATGGGCGGGGCCAGCTGTAATCCTAGAAACCGGTACTCGCGTACCCCCGCGTACCCCCTGCATGACATCACTGAAACCAAGGTATCAAATCAGGAATCTGGTTTTCAGAAATCACATCATTTCCTATGATGAGATGGGAAAATGCGAACTGTTGCCAATCATGAGCAGAAGCTGAAGGAGTGGAAAGGGGAAGAAGTGTGCCTGCACACATAGCTTGATGTTATTTGTCCTCCTAATGACAAACAATGGTTTAGCATAACTGAATTGAACCATTGTCTGATCAGCTGATTCTTCAGATAGCAGTTGGCTCACAGCTGATCAAAACTGTATCTTCTTAAACTTCAGTGATGAATTATTCCAGACTTCGTATTAATAAATGAAAGCACTGAAACATGGGAATCCAAAAATCAGCATGAGATATTCCCAGAAATCTTTAACACAGGAAACATGGATGTAGCCACATCTCTAAAGTGACTATACATAGGTCTAGCAAAAACTGGGCTTGATCACTGCTTTCCAGAGTTCTGTAACTGCTATCACTAACTATCAAAATGTACAAAGACCACAAATTCAGACTTCTTCAGAAAACACAAAAATAAATTAGAAGCAAGAGAATGCAGCCTTGTTTTATCCAACATGGAATATCTTGCCTGATAGAATGATCAGGCTGCAAAAACTATTCATGCATGCAAGTCAGAGCAGAACCACCCATCACTGTCAATATACAGATGTGTCCTGGTAGCCACTGATTCGGTACCCACAGTTTCAGTTATCCATAGATACTATGGATGCTGGGACACCTATTTAAAAAAAAAGGGGACCATCAAACAAATCTCTCTTTTTTTACCTTTTTGCAGCAAAAACACTGATGTTCCCCTATCTTTAAAAAGGCATCCCCAGTATCCATGGTGGGGTTCAGAACAGAACCCCAGCAGATACCAGGGCATGCCTGTAGTCCTAGGCCAGTTCTTGAGAGCAATCAGCTCCTTACAGCTGTCCATCCACACGGAGGGATAAAATGAATGTACATCAAAGGATGGTGCTGCAATAGAAGCTCATTCATTAAAACCTCTGTAGAGAGCCCTTAGCTGCATACGTGTATCCATGGGCAGCTGTCTCTGTCTTCAGAAGCCTTCTCCAAAGGCAGACTTCCTGGCTGTGTGGATAGGTCTGCATGAATGTGCTAGTGTAGATATGGAATCCTTGGCAGACACACTAACAACTATATTCCATTGAGTTCATCAGTCCACCAGTTCTGTCTAGGTTAATTGGTAGGGGCTCTCCAGCATTTTAGGCCAGGGTCTTTCCCAGCCATACCTGGAGATGCCAGAAATTGAATGCATGTAGGTCAATCGCAGAGCCTGCCACTAAAATGCCATACACCCCCCTCCCTGAACACATGCTTTCATTTTACCCCAGCTGAACATCTTTTGTATTGGAATACATCTAACAACTAAACCTCTCAGTAGCTGAGCTGCAAAGTGACACTGCCGCAGAAGCAGCACTGCTGAAAGGGCAGCCCGCATGATAATTAGGCTCCAGTGCCTCAGTAGTGTTTCTCTTCTCCCTTTCTCACCCCACTTGGTCTGCCTCTTCCCTTGAGCCCTCCTTCTGTCTCTCCATCCCGGTGCCTCAGCAGAAACAGTGCTGCTGAAAGGGCAGCCTGCCAGATAACAGCTCCTTCAGCACTACCCTTTCAGCAGTACCGCTTTTGCCAATGGTACTTTGCAGCTCAGCTGCTGATGGTGGCCTTGGGAGTGCCCAGTCATCATGGGGGCCAGATAAAGGGCTTCTGCGAGCCATATCCAGCATATGTTTGACACCTCTGTTATTGCCCATGCGTGAAGCAAAAATTGCAATAGGTACAACAGGGGTTGCAATATCCTTCACACAGAACATGGGGAAAAAATGAAAGCTGAAAAACAAATATTAAAACCTAGCCTGGAAAATAAAGCATGTCTGTAAAAACTATTTCTAAAGTGTTTAATATCAGTTACAGGAGTTGTTTCAAACACCCCACAGCCAATACATGTGTCTTTGTCTCTATTAAATACACTGTAATAAACTGCCCTTTTCCAGACTTGTCATATAACAATGAAATTCCTAAACAACTGACACTCCTTACATAAAGTGGCTTGATCAGACAGAAACCACTCTGAGGATGTCAGGAACCGAACCCAGGATCTTCTGCATGCAATGAGATACACTCCTACTGAGAGTGCAATCCTATACTATGCTGGCCTAGTGAGGCCGACTTAGCAGGGCTGTATCCTAAGGCCCATTAGGAGGCAGCAGCAGCAGCATGTGGAACAAGGGGAGGTTTTCCCCTTGCACCCGCGTAAGCCCTGGTCGTCCCTATGGGCCTGCTCGGATCTGCGCTAGCTGTTTTGCAGGCACAGAGGAACGTGGACAGGAGCAGCCCGAATCAGGGCCACCCTGGCCGGGGACAGGCTTTAGGATATGGCACTACGGCTGTCCTGTGTCACAACTGCCGTCTCCACCCACTGCGCCGCCCAGTCATGCCCCCGGAACGCCTCTGGAATGCCCTCGCAGAGGCCCTGCGCCGACCAAGCAATGCCAACACTGGACTGGCACATGGCCGGCGCTGCCGATGGTCGCAGCGACGCCTGAGCACCAGCACTGCTGCTCGTGCCGATCCAGTGCCACAGTGTCGTCGCAGATGTGCTTTACAGCACGTTTGTGACAGCATTCGGCCGGCGCAAGAGTGCAGCACCAGCGCAAAGGGGCTATAGGATTGTGCTGTGAGTTAGTCAACCACAGCAAAGAACAATTTCAAAAGCATCAGCAACATACATGGTGTATTGCAAAGTCATATAAGCAAAACAGCAGGTCTGCATACATTTTTTTTATTTGCAAAATTTAGCCAGGTGATTAATTTGCACGGATTTCTGATGCCCCCGGAGGAGTTTCTTTTTGATATGGCTGGTGCTCCTGTTGAAGTCCTAGTCACTGAGATGCCTCCAATTTGTGTGTGTGTGTGGGTGTGTGGGTGTGGGTGTGTGTACGCATGCACAAGGCAAGCTACAGCTTCTCCTCACAAGCACCATTTCCCTCACCCTCCCCTTGCTGCAGTGATTGGCTCCTCACCTTTTCAAAGCAGGAGAAATGAAGGGAGGATAATATCAGACAAAATTATAGTCAGACACCCCTCTATGTTTTACCCCCAATTTATCTGAGGGTCATAGAAAATTTCATTTTTTCTCAAAACCTGCCCTCAACCTATCTGTGAGGTTGACTTATACTTGAGTAGCTACGGTGACCTATTTATATGGATGCACTGCAAGTCTTCTTCCACTGCCACTCAAGTTGTTGCCCCGGTCGCTGTATTGCTAACAGCTCCCCAGAAAATCAGGGAGCAGCCCTAGCTTTGGAAAAGAGGAGAGGATGCTCAGGAGTGATTGTGTCACATGTCCAAGTTTTTCCATTCCAGTGATTGGCTAGGCAGGGCCTTGACAAAAGAGCCAACCATACCAGTAGAGAAAAAAAAAAAGCCCAAATGTTATTACAATCCCTCAAGATCCATAAGCTTCTAAGGATGCAGTTTTGAATAGGTTCCCAGCCCCCACAAGATCCAAGGATGCAGGCAGCCTAAACTCAGCCAGGAAGTGAGCTGACCATGACAGGACAGTTATGTTAATCTCCTCCACCACCAAGTTACCATCAGCCTGCCTAGAAGCAAGCTCCAGATCAGCAGCCTGTCTTTTACAATGCTTGGGGCTGTTATTAAGGCCCATGGTTGCTATGGCAGCCATGCAATGCTGAGCTGCACTCTACCTGGGAGCAGTAGTGTCAGCCTACCGGTACGCTGGGCGGGTTCTGCTCGGTTGCTGGGCGGGTCTGCTCGGTGATCGGCAGCGTGCTCGCTGCGTTCCATTGCATAATGGTGAAAGCCCGCCCACTGCGGTCAGGCTTTCGCCATTACGCAACGGAACACAGCGAACACACTGCCGATCACCGAGCAGACCCGCCCAGCAACCGAGCAGAACCCGCCCAGCGTACCGGTAGGCTGACACTACTGCCTGGGAGTCTCATTGTGCACATTGAAGTCCCCCAATCCTAAAAGCTGGGGGAGGGATCTAATGCCACCTTCAAGGACAACCTGGCCAGCTCAGAAAGGGAAATGGTTGGGCAGCAGGGGCCGGGATACACCAATATAATTCTGCTCTGACCAACCTGGAATAAACACTCAGATCTGACTGGCTGACAGTAGTGTAGCCAGGGAGGAAGGCATGATAAATACTGCAGACACCTCAACACTCCATGTAAGCACCCCCTATCATAGAATCATAGAATTGGAAGGGATCTATAATGTCATCTAGTCCAACCCCCTGCCTGTAGCAGGAAATCCTCCTAGAACATCTCCAGCAGGTGCCTGTCAAACCTCTGCTTGAAGGTCTCTAGTGAGAGAGAATTCACCACCTACCTTGGCAGACTATTCCACTGTCAAACCGCCCTTATTGTCAAGAAATTCTTCCTGATGTCCAGCCAGAATCTCCTCTCTTGCAGTTTGAACCCATTGGGCCTAGTTCTACTGTCAAAGGCAGATGAGAACAGATTTGTCCCTTCTTATGACAGCCTTCAGATATTTGAAGAGTGCTATCATATCCCCTCTCAGTCTTCTCTTCTCCAAGCTAAACATACCAAGTTCCCTCAACCTTTCCTCATAGGACTTGTTTTCCAGCCCCCTGATCATCTTTGTTGCTCTTCTCTGAGCCTGCTCTGATTTGGCTGCATCTTTCTTGAACTGAGGTGCCCAGAATTGAACATAGTACTCCAGGTGAGGTCTCATCAATGCGGAGTAAAGCGGAACCACAACTTCTTCTGACTTGGACGCTATGGTTCTATTAATGCAGGCTAAAATTGCTTTAGTCTACTTTGCAGCTGAATCACACTGCTGACTCATGTTCATCTTGCGAACCACTGCTGCCAAGCCAGGTTTCCCCCATTCCCCCAGTCTTGGGTTATTTTTGCCCTACTGTAGAACCTTGCATTTTTCCCAATTGAAGTTCAACAATCTTATTCTTTTCAGCCCAGTATTCCATCTTGTCAAGGTCTTCCTGAAGGTTTTTACTGTCTTCTATAGTGTTTGCTACTCCTCCCAGTTTTATGTCATCCACAAATTTGATGAGGTCCCCTTGTATCCCTTCATCCAAGTCATTGATGAAGATGTTAAAAGAGAACCGGGCCCAAGACAGAGCCCTGGGGCAGGCCACTTGAAACTGTCTTCCAGGTCAAAGCAAAGCCATTGACAATCACTCTTTGTGACCGGTCATCCAACCAGTTGCAGATCCACCTAACAGTGATTTCATTTAGCCCATATTTTTCCAGCTTGCTGATTAAGATGTCATGTGGAACCTTGTCAAATGTTTTAATGAAGTCAAGATAAATCACATCCACAGCATTCCCACCATTCAATAAGCTAGTCACCCAATCAAAAAAGGAGATGAGATTTGTCTGGCAAGATTTGTTTTTGACAAATCCATGTTGAGTTCTGTTAATCATGAAGTTGTTGTCTAGGTGTGTGCAGATTGTATGTTTTATCATTTGTTCCAATATCTTCCCCGGTATTGAAGTTAGATTGACAGGCCTGTAATTTCTGGTGTCTTCCTTCTTCTCCTTTTTGAAGATTGGAACCACATTAGCCCACTTCCAGTCTAGAGGCACCTCCCCTGTTCCCCAGGATTTCTCAAAGATGATGGACAGAGGCTCTGCAAGTACATCTGCAAGTTCCTTTAGGACTCTAGGATGCAACTCATCTGGTCCAACTGACTTGAATTCATTCAGGCCAGTTAGGTGGTTTCTGACAAATTCCCTGTCAATCTTAATCTGCATATCTGTGCTGCCCAGGTGTTCATTATCTCTGTGGGGACGTATACTTTTCCCCCGTTGGCCAAGGATCCAGCATCCTCATTTGCACAGTCCTCCTTCTGAGAGAAGACTGAGGCAAAGTTGGAGTTGAGCAGCTCCGCCTTCTCTTTTTCACCAGACACTAATTGGCCATCGTTATCGAGCAGCAATCCCACCCTCTCCTTTCTCTTTCTCTTCCTTTGGGCATAGCTAAAAAAGCCTTTTTTGTTATTTTTGACCTCCCTAGCCAGCCTCAGCTCATACTGAGCATCATATCCCTCGATGTCAGAGCTGTTCCGGGCAGCGGCAGCAATGCAGAGCCAAGCATTGTTGTCACTGCCTGGAATGGCTCCTTTGGCAAGTGGAATGGGTGCATTGAGGCACATTGAGGTGCCTGCAATATTTACCATGTTGCCACCCACTTCTGGCTACACTGCTGAAGACTGCTAAACAGATCTGGTCAGGGGTATACTATTTTTGCTTCATTCTATTATATTTTCAGGCATATACTTTGTTCCTGTTTTTCAAAGTATACAGCAGGGAGTATGTTTTTTGAAGGAAAGGAAGCGCATTGATCTGCCATCCCCATCAGAGCAAAATGGCCACATGTTGGGCGATTTGCATTTATTCACTCATTTAAATGTTTGCAAATTGAAAACTTCCCACTGAAGTGGAGTTTAAAGAAAGAGCTCAGGGACAAAACAAAGCGGATTCCGGCTGTCCCCCTCCCCGCCACCAGGCAGCAACACACCCTCCCCCCATTGCCCCCAGCCAACCAAAAAGAGCAGATGGAGAAAGCAATCTAAAAAACCCAAAGCAGGAAGCTGTGCAAATGATTGCTAGTGGGGGGAAACGGTTGTCTAACTGGGCTCGTCAGGACCTCTCTTTGCCTTTCCCAATGTTGCTTGGAGTTCTTCTCTTTTCCGAATCTGAGAGCGAGGGGAAAAAAATGGTTTTAATTAACAGAGACGACTGGTGAATTTCTCTCCCGTAATGAGACATGTTTAAAACATTAGCCTCTAATTTATGAAAAATTAATGTGCTTTAGAGGAAGCACAGACAAAAAATGGCACTGTTGCAAATATTGCCACGAGCTCTCCACGGTGAACAGATGATGGCCAGAAAAAGAAGTAAAAAAAGGGCTCGGCCACTTTCCAAGCAGGTCATGGGAGTGAGATCCCATCCGAAGACACCAGAAGGACGGCAGAGAGGACAGCAGATGTGTGTGCCAAAGGAGCGGTTGGCCAGGCGCAAAGGCTCAGCAGTCCTAGGCACTGTCTACAAAGGGAAGGGATACAATCCCTGCCTGGGGTTCATCGCCTGCAATGATCAGACCTGATGGGGATGAGAGAAGGGGAGGTGATGCTCACATCCTGATCTGGCCAAAAACAGCAGAGGTGGGGAGGGGGGAGTCAGAGGCTTGTGGGGGGGAACATGAATGGTGAGAATCAGTTGCTCCCTTTGTTGCCCTGATGTCTGGGGCCCACCAGTGGTGGGGCTATACTGGAACAGCACCTGCTTTGGATGCAGAAGGTCCCAAGAAGCTCACAAGCTTCTTCTCCCCCTTCTGGTCCCCGTACTGCCTGCGTTGCGGAGATTGCAGCAAAGGATATGGTTGATATCTGACAACTTCTCCAACTCCTTTGAAGAAGAGGACAATGGGATTGCTCCCCATTCATATTAAAGGAATCAGACCCCAGACCTTCTCATGGTCATTTGTACTGCAATGCACAACCAGAGCAAATGGGTTTTCTGAATTACTCACCATAAGGACAAAAGGCATTTCACTGGGGCGCTGCAAGCCTTCCTAATGTGGGTTTAGTATACATTGACATGCCAAACCCCTATCAGTGCACACGATAAGCTTGCCAGAACACCCTGCCTGGCATTACAGTCTGTGGACCAGCCATTTGTCAACCACTGTGCTGCAGCACATTGGTGTGCCACCAATGGTCTGCAGATGTGCTGTGGGAATTTGGGGGAGGATTATATATTAGAAGAATCTTTGGGGGACGTGCTCCCCTGGCCGGCAGTGCGGTGTGCCTTGTCAATTGTCAAAAAAGCTGATGGTGTGCCTGCCCTTGACCCTTTTCGCACCTTGTCAGTGTGCCATGAGATGAACAAGGCTGAAAAGTGCTGCTCTGGACAGTCCAAGCTGGCTTTTTTGTAGAAGGATTTTGCACCGAGCCCTTGTGTGAATGAGCCTGAAGTCCCTGCTTCCATTCCACCTGCCAAAGACTTAACAGGGACCAAATTCCACTGCCGTCAATGAGAATTTGGTGCCATTAAAGTCCAAGTTAATTGCTTTTCAACAGCACTTTATTTACTGTTATAAAAGGAAACATACCCCAAAGGCGACGAGATTGTGGGGATGAGCTTTCTGCTGACGGAAGCCTTGCTTTCACTTCAATGTTCACATAATTACCTGACTCTTGCAATAACACGGCGCTGCTCTGTTCCGCTGGGAACACACACCAGTGCACAGACAAGATTCCAGAGCTAACATGAAGGATGCGGCCTCATGGCTTGGAGAAGAGCGACATCTAGAGTTCTCTTGCTGCTACTGCACTTCTGCTTGGCAATACAGTACTCTCTTGTCATGATGTGCAGCAAAGGCTACCATCAAGCATGCCATGGTGTCATCAGAATTGTCTCTCAAAATTTCAAAAATAGGAATTGCCACATATTAACCCCTTGCTAACTGGGCAAAGAAGCACCTTTTCTTTTGCTTTGTCTGCTAAGTGACTCCAGCTTGCAAACTTCTGCCTTTTAACAAAGTAGCTATTGATGGGGTCTGTAGGCTGAGAGCTTTGACTAGCATCCAAATTCCATCTGGACATTAATAGTTTCTGCATCTATTTGATCAAACTTTTACTTTGTGGTTGGGAATGGTATTGGTAGTTACTATACCACTGGTGCATATTTTTCCACTGCACAGGCAGAGTCTTAGCATAGATAATGAACAGGTACATAAGAACATAGCTAATAGTCAAGCCTGTTCCTACCTGGCTGGTATACAATATTAGTAGTATGCACTGAATTCTGATATTCCTGAATGTTTCGGAATTCTGACAGTAAGATCACTAAAAATGTCCATATTTATAATTTCCCAAGGCGCGAGCAAGCTGCATTATGAAGATGCTGTTACAGTCCCAGATTCTTTGGCTGGGTGGTGACTATATCTATAGTTCCAGATTCTTTGACTGTGCAAGCCCAGAGTAGGAAGAGCTAGTTCATTACTGCTTGCAGTGCCCCTGAATGTATTTTTTGATGACAGCCCCAATGTCAGCCCCATGAACCTCTCCACCAGCTCATTGGCCTGATATCTAGGGATGTTTCACCCACAGTTTCTCGGTTACCTGGAAGAGGATGTTGAAACTAGAGTCTGAGAGTACCTACAAAAGGCCAATCCACCCTAGCAAAAATGTTTGGGAGTGCTTGAGACATAAGCCTGGTGTCCCTGTGTCTGTGGGCTATCACTTCTGCAAGCTTTTTGTTGTGCGAGCTACCACAAAAAAGCCCTTCATCAAGTAAGGTGATGACAGTTTGCCCAAGGAGGAAAAGATCCAGCCTGTCAATAACCACAGCCCCTCCCAAGCATAGACCTGTGGGAGTCACAGAGATTGAGGGGGGTGCTTCGTGCCTCCCCTAGCTCCATGTTGAAGGAGATGGCGCTGTCAGACTTGGGATGAGCAGAAAGCTCTAAGGCAGGGGTTGACAACATCTGGCCTGCCACCCAATGTCATCAAGCCCACACAGAGCTAGACCTACAAAGCCTCCCCCACAATTTGCTGTGCAGATGACTCTGCCATGCTGTATCTGGCACACAGCAATTTGGGCAGGAGGCTTCACTTCCCAAGCCAATCTCCTTGCAGCCACTTCCGGAAGCCCAGCAACCTCTTTGCTCAAAAAGGTTGCAGACCCCTGCTCCAGGGCAATGGTGGTGAATCTATGACACACGTGTCAAAGGTGACATGCCGCAACATTTTGGGTGACACATCAGCATTTGCCAACACCCAACAACTGAGGGTGTTTTTTTTTGTAGAGATTAATATTTTTTTGTAGTAATTTATAATGATTTGATGTTCTTTATATAATGGATAGCCCCCACATATGATTGGACTGTAATTCTGTAAATAAATTAATATGTAAATAATTTTTTCTCTTTTGTTGTTGGGTGGGGGAGTTACAAACCAGCAGAGTCAAGTTAGGCATTTTTGACACAGCAAGCCCAAAGATGTGATCGCGGGCTGAAGTAGAAAAGGACTGCTGGTGCTGGAAGCAAGACGACCTTTCATAAAACAGCCTGCAAGCACAAAAAGGGCTTCCAATCTGCTCTCCTCATCTGTAAGTAGAGTAATTTACCTGGTCATACGTGGCTGCTATCTTAGTTTCAGAGTATGTGTCACCAAAATGATTGCACACTCTTCCCCTGCTTCCTTCATTGAGGGTTCTCCATTGTGCCAATATCTAGTTTGTAAGCCCCTCAGGGCAGGGACCTGCCCTCTCATTTCTGGGAAAGCCACATTCACATGTATCATAAATCAAAGCCATTGATCCAGGTTCAGGAATAGGTATGGTATGTTAGGACTCTTGGCTGAGGCTGCAGACTGTGAGAATTAGCTGGTTTATTGTAGCATGAACTATGCCTCCCTCATATACTTCTGCCAAATGATAGATGTATCAGATTTTAAAAGAACATAGGCTACACTATAACTCCTGCTGTGATTTACCAGTTAGCTTCCATGGTGCCACAGCATGATCCTTATTCACCCTGTAGGGTTTTAAAACCATCAATCACAATATTCACGGTTTAAGACAACTGGCTGATCAAGTAAAAGATACCATTTCAATTATTCTAAGTATCTGCTTATGCAACAACCTCCTAGTGCTATAAGAGAAGCTTATGAAAACTGCAGCCCTGCGTAAGGCACAAGCGCAGCAAAGGCTGATCAAGCTATAAGTCAGCAGGGTTTTGTGTTTTTTTTTTAAAAAAAAATGTAGTTAACCACTAGCATTCATGTAGTTACTGCTAAGAGTCCTGGACCTCCCCATCTTGGAACAATGGAAGCTAAATTAAGCAGAACAACAGAGTTCCATGATTTGATCTCCCATCTCTTAGGTTTTTTGATGGACAGCAGCCGCAGGAAGGATTTTTTTTGGTGGACAGAATCTCCATGCTGAAGAGTTTAGCCCTCCCCCCCCCAGTGTCTCTTTCCAAATTTACATGGATGTATTGAGTGTAAATAAGATAATAGATTTAGGTGGGAAAACAGCAGTCCTGCCCACCCACCCCCACTGCTACAGTCCTTAACTAAATTGCCCTCCTGCGTATATACACACAGTGGCTGGTTTTTATTTAAAAAAAAAAAGCAGCTTAATTTTTTCATTTCAAAACCACAGCGGCAGTACACTCCTGACAAAGGCAAGCCACACGGCATCAGCAGCTGATGATTTAAGTTACGTTCTTGAAAGGAAGATTGAAGATGTAGCAAAGAGACACAGTGCATCCCAGCATCAACTCAAACACTCTGGAGACAGAAAATCTACAGAGATCATATTGGCTGCTTGCCCATCAGTGAGCACAACTGCATTGTGCTAGTTGAGACAAAATGCAACTGATCTGAGGATCTCCTTTAGGATCCATTAAGGTTCTTGATAATAAGAACTTCTTTTAAGCCAGATTAATATGCATCAGGAAAACCTGATTATTCAGGCATATCTTTTTTTAATTCCCTCTGCTGAGCAATCTTAGGTACACTAAAAGGGAAGAAAATTATAGTCTCTAAAATTTAATCTCTTGCATTTTCCTAAGTAACTTTTTCTGGAATGGTACAAGATTGCCATCCAGTGTTCAGATACAAATATTGCATTTCTACAATCTATGGAATTACGTATCCATTTGCATCCCTTTCCCACTTTTGAGCCAAGGAACTCTGGGCAGCACCACTTTATCCGCAGTGACCTCTATATAGTGCAGGTTAGGAGGGAGCAACTCTCCATGCAATAGAAGGCCACCAAGTGAGCATGATGGTTGAGTGCAGATTTGAACGCTTCTCTTTGTTTGAAATGCAACATTAACTACTATGCCATTATTAATTTCTATAGCACTCCACATACCGGTGATGTTAACCCAGAAATCTGAATCACAGCCTCCTTGGCCACAACCCAGTTACAACCCTAGATGGCACAACTGATAAGATCATACTGTCAAAAACACAGTACAGGATTGTGAAAAATTCTACATTACATCCCGTGTTATACCTTGCATCTGACCCCTAGTCAATGTCAAATGTTGCAGAAGTTCTGGGATTCTGTAGAGGGTAATATGTGTACTGAAAAAAATATATATTCCAACCACATTTCTCCACATTTCATGCAAAACCATCAGGCTTCCTTGTGTTGCATCTAACTGAAAAATTGTCCAGCACCACAGAATGAAAGATGGATGAAAGAAGACTTGGCCCGAAATGTCAATGTGTCTATGTTCCCATTCCATAGCTCATGAGAAACCTTAAGGCTTAAAGCATTACACAAAGCAGCAGTTAGCTGATCTGTCAGATATTATATCCTGAAGGCTACACACATCCCTGGCCTTCAGCAAGCTCTGGGCAAGCAAGATAAATCAACTATTGGAAGACTTCAGCTCCAGTTGAAAGACCCAGTTGAAAGACTTCAGCTCCAAATAAAAAAGACCCAAGAACACTGTGCCAAAATTACAGTATTGTTTCTAAGACGCACTCAGATTCCAGGGCAAAAAAAAAAATCCACTACTAATACTTGAAAATTAAATAAATTGAATTGTTGAAAAACAGCAGATTTGGATGATACATTGCCCAGTTATAACCAATTATGCCCAATTTTTTTATGCCAATAAAGGCTTCTGTTTACTATAACCATTGGGAAAAGAAACTTGACAAACTTATTATGTACTCCTGTGTCTGGCTTTCATTTAAATTGTTGCAAGCAGAGTTGGTCTTCTGCTTGTTTTTGTATCATCCCTTTAATTTTTAAGCTTTGTAATAATACTGTGACCCTGCATACTGTATGGTCCATTTGGTGTCTTGCAGGAGAATGTATTGATAGAAATGCCAGCTCGGGAACTTTGTGTTAATTGATAGCAGTTAACAGAAGTATAACCTACTGTTAAATATACTACACACCCCTAAGTTGTGTGGTTTCTTGGAATCTGGGTTAGACATACAGTGGCCCTGTTGATGTAACCATAAAAGAAATCCTGTTGCAATATCCTTAATAGCTTTCCAAGTTCAAGTAACAGAGGAAATTGATACAAACAGTGAAAATAAATTTTCAAGCTCTGCTCTGCACAAAAAGGAAGTGAGGAACATGCAGACTTATGTTCATAATAACTAAGGTTTGTTGCTACTGACACTTACCAAGACTGACAAATAGTGTTCAAAAAAGCTGATGAGCTTGTGCTGAATTTGCGCTGAATTTGCTGAAAAAATCTACTGTGGTGCTTGGAAAAACGTGGAAATTTATACAAAAGGAGCAACAAAGTTGCACATGACTCACCTGGAAAAATGCTCAGTCCCAGAATTTACAAAACAGATATATTCAGCTACAGCAATCATACAAAAGTTAAGAGATGGTATGCAGATGGCTCAAGGTCTTCAGGAAAGAAGTAAATTTGAAGATTGAGCTCCCTCTCTCAGTGATGCAAATAGCTGAGATTTGCTCTCAACCCAAGTATAAATAACTTTATACGTTATGGGGATGCAAGTTTTAGTAATGCATAGTAGGCCATATTATCTTATACTTTTGGGGTTTTTTGAGATGGGTGGACGAGAACATGATCATTCTCTCATTTGGTTCCTAAGCATATTCAGAAAAAAATCCGTAAATTTTTAGCTCCACAACATAGTCTTTTTGGATACTGTCATGGACAAGAGAATAATGGCTAGCCTTGTAACCTATTTCTTTTAACATCATATGGAGTTCTTAAATACATAGATGCTTTATTTTATAAATTTTTTGCAACTAATTTTGAAAGTTTGTTTTAGAAGAGACATTTGCAGTTGCTCAATATGGGATAAGGGGAGGAAGAAGCTGTAAAAGCCTCATACAGATAGATGTCACTCTGGGATTTACTTCATGGGTACAGAAATGAAGGCGTTTGACTTAATCATTATTTTGATTAGAATTTACAACCCTCTGCTTCAGAACCTCATTCAAACTCTACCTCATTTTCTAAAGACTATTCAGGGGCCTCAATAGGCTGATCAGTTTTACGACAGAGCGAGAATTACTGTAACTACAAATCAAACAAAGAAAACAGTAACTGGAAAAGGGAAATGTGGCACTAAATCGTAGCCATTTTCAACATGGAAAGCACAGGCAATTTCAAGGGGAGGCAGGCACACAATATCTGCTCAAGACAACTACATAAAACTGTAATTTCTTTAGAACCTCAAGAACACCTCTCAAGGTTTCTCCTTCCCCATTACTCCTTTTTTGCACATTACACAATAAGGGAGGGAATAGCAGGAAGCTATAGGAGTAATTGCCTGCGCCTTGCATTAAGTAAGTGGACTTGCAACCCTGAGGGACAAACACATCAGGAACACAGGAAGGTTGGAACTGAGAAACAAGCGATACATAGAAATGCAATTCCACAAGGGTTAGCAACATATCCTTAAAGGAATTACCTTGTGGCAAAACTAACTGTGTTTATTTCCAATATTTCTTCCTTTCAAGAATGATGCTTCTTCCATAAGAGAATTTTGCTACAGATGGGAATCAACTATGCCAGTTTCATTGCTTTCCTTATATAGCAGCTACACTTGTCAGCTCTTGAATTATGCTTACATAAGCCCCATGTCAAGATAGCTACAATGGCATTTGGTGTGTTTTTGATAGAGGTTTTGTTTCCTTTTTTATATAGTACTTGGAGCACAGTTTCATTCAAAAAGGTTAAAAAGCCCTAAGAGAGATGCTACACATGTGCAGAATGGTGAGTGAAGGCCCTTCCCATTATTTCTGTTAGTATCAAGGGCAATGTTCCCACCTTTGGCACAGCATCTCTGTTTGCAGCTAATTGCCACTGCTCCATAGCAAATAACGGCCATGTGTGCTATGATCAGCATGGCTGATGCAGCAGTACATCTGAACTTTCAAAACAGGCTACTGTCACAAATACTCCAGCCATCCTGTTCATCGGGAGGAAGAGGTGTGTTTGAAATATTAAAATAGTCTGGGTTAGAAATACAAACATAAAAGAAGCACAGCAACCTATACTACAATATTGGGGTATCTATAGTTCTGCATGCAAAGGGAGTCTGCCATACCAGAGGGAGAGAAAATTATAATGTACAGTATAAACTGGGGAAAAAAGCAAAGCAAACTCATTGAAACTGTGTACAGTTAAGAGTGAAGACAGAAGGCAGGTATGAAAATCAACCGAGATATTTAATACAGTGCAAACAATAGGTTCTTATTTAAAATAAATGTGTCTGAATGGGCTATTGGTTATCACAAATAGCAATCAACATTCAAGTGCTATGTAGAAAAATGTACAGCTGGAACTGGAGTTTCAATTTCACCGGTTTCCATGATACTACTGATTTTTTATTCCAAATCCATTTCACCAATTAGAAGGGAGCAGTGACCAAGTCAGTGTAGTGATGAGAGAAGTGTAAACACCATCAATGGATATAAATACAGACTTTAAAGAACTAAAAGCCTAACGCATTTGTACAACTAAGCATACTAAGCCAACAATGGCTTATGAGTTTTCCTTCTGAAATGCTTTACAAGACTTCTAAAAACTTTTCAATTAACATAAGTTACAGGCTTCACATCCCGTCAGTCAGATTCAACATGGTCAGAATTCTGAAAGATGAAGATCCAGTAGTGGCATTAGTATAGTCCCAAAGCTGAATGTTGGGATTTTGCCAATACGGTTTATTTAAAGAAATTCAACACCCTAAACTGCAGGCAAATTTCCTTGAAAACTTTGCTTCCCTTGCTCAGACCATGCTATGCAGAATGCAATTCTCACTGCTTTGGGCTTAAAAGAAATAATGACACTGCGCTTAAAGATGTCTCCCACCCATAAGTGCACCTGTGGCAACAGGTGACCAGAGTCTCGATTGGTTCTTCAGCCAGCAGTGGGTGTTACATGTTTTCAGCCCAGGCTTCTAACTCTTTCATGTCATCATCCTCTTCCTCTTCTTTCTTCTTAGCTAGAAACAGAATCAAATGTACAAAATCAGGAACTGGATTGTGGATCTAATATTGTTTGATCATGTATTGTGCAGACTCATCAATACTTTTCTTACAAGGAACGTAATTTACAAGACTGCCTACTGAACTGAGAAATGCACTTTTGCACTATTGTGCCAAAACAGATGTTAGGCCGAATCAGGATGTACTATGGAGTTACAAAACGACAGAAATTGCAGGCAACAAGAGGGCAAGATCACTTTGCCACAGTTCCTAATAAAACCACTACTACATTCAAATTTAGCACTAATTTAAAAATGACCTTTCCCTGTTGCAATGCTCCATATAAACTGCATAATATTTAAAAGCTCCCTACTATGTGATGCTCCAGCCATACTCAGCATCTGAATATTGTTACTACTACAGATGTGCAATGTACATTTTAAAGCTGCATGTCTGCTCCATGGATTGACTCCAGGGTAAAGCTTTTAAAGTTGCCATGCGGGGCTAATTCACAATGAAATCCATCCTTATGTCAGGTATTCTGGCCCCCATGTAGCTCCTCAGGCTGAGCTCAGAGCCTACATCCATCTGCCATGATGATGGTGGCTACAGAGATGTGGGAGATACCTCCTCCCAAGCCCTCACCTGTTCCCTGAAGGAAACTGTGTATAACTACAGTGAAGACATCAGGCACTCACCTGGCTTTGAAGGTATTGATATCGAGGGCACATTAGGGAGTGGAACTGTCTCAGGACCACTGATCTCCAACAAGTTTTTGTCCAGCTCTTCCTGTTCGAGTTCCTCTAGTTCAGCCATCAGTTCATCCTATTATTGCAAGAAGAAAGAGTAGAACTGTAGTTACAGGTGCTAGCATCAACACAGTAGCAATTATACCAATATGACAGTAAAAGATACCCCCAAGAAATGTTCCTGAATACCCTGTTTTGCTGAGTGGGAAGTCTACAAATTTGCTTACATATCCAAATTTTTTATTGTTCTTAACTGCTGGCCAGACAAGATTCCCCACTCATGCTTACAACCAATACAAGTGCAAAATTTTAAGTCACACGGAGCTGTCATTTCTAAGTCACTATTTGTTCAATATTATGTGCAATTATCTTTGGCTGTTACTTGTTACTCTTACCTCATCAAACTCTTCACCAATTCCTACCGGCTTGGAGATAGCTGTTGAAATTTCATCTGCTAACTCCTGCTGTTCTGCAATGTCTTGCATTAGTTCATCTACTTTGTCAATATCCCTGTAAAAGAATTGGTACATTTGAGATATCCACTATGCTCATAATGATGCTACACTTGGAGACCAGTAGAAATCCAGTAGAAAATCCAGTAGAAATCCAGTAGAAATAATAGTGACTTAGCTTTATGAGACTATTTCATACACACTGTTTATTTGCTCTAGGCTCAGAAAAATAAGCCTGCCCAAAGATCATCATGCAATACAGAAGGAACTCACAACTGCAGACAAATTCTGCCTGGAAATTCTAATTTTCATTTATAGTTTGAATTTCATGGAATAATTTTTTCCTGAACTTTTTCTGCTTCTCCATTAGGCTACACAAAACTGCTGCTCAGGACACCAAAACTTTTTTTCCTCCTTGCCAAGGGATTGGACACTCTGTTCTCTAGTTAGTTGTCTGGGGAACAGGAGTGGGCAGCAATTATGGTATATGTACGTTCAGGCATAACACTACATACAAAGGTTTATAAGTGGAATTATTTCATAAAGCTTGCCCTAAACTGCTGCATCACTAACCAGTAGACCAGCTGCTCTGTCATTTGATTAACAGAGCAACTCTCAAACAAAGAACTCAATTACTGGCACTCCAAGCCAACTTCAAGTAACAACGTGAGCTGTGCTCTGTAGCTTATTTTTATTTTTCACGAACAGATTGATACTATGCTAATCTACATATGACTATTTTTTTTAAAAAAATGTTATATTATATTTATTAATAAATTATTTTTAATTTTAAAAATTATTTTTTTAAAAAAGGATTGAGTCAAGAAAAGGTCCATACGCTCTGATTTTTTCAAAGCAAAAACATAGTCTTTTCTGGGTAAAGAAGAGTATCCTGCTCAAAACAGTATCAACATGGATAGTACATACAGATTTCAGAGACTGCTCCAGAAATCAGACTGCATTTAACCAAAGCATCATGAGCCTAGTCCACAAGCTCCTGCCGTGACTGTAACTTTTATCAAGTTGGGACTGCTGATGAAGAAGAGAAACATCTTACATGTTGTCATGAGCCGCTTTCATGGCTTTAGCAGCAAACCCCATGTTCTTGAGCACTTCAGTGTTGGTGTTGGCATTTTCAAGGGCTTCCCTCTGGAATTCAATTGTAGATAACGTGCCATCTATTTGCGCAAGCTGCTTCTCATACCTCTTCTTTCGCTTTAGGGCTTGAAGGGCAGCTGGAGAAAAATAAGGCAGAGCAGGGGGTGGTTACAAGCTGTGCATAAACACTGTCTCAATCAGAATGCAAAACCACTTAGTGTGACAGATGACATCTCCTACTTTTGCTGTTCCTCATTTATCTAACATTGGCTATTAAAATGTGTCCTTTCTAAGCAATCCATTTCACCTAAGCAGACCTCACAACTACAGCTTGTACAGCCAATAGACAAGTGTGCAGCAGAGATACTGTACATGAATGGTACTAGGAAGCAAAATACTGAATCTCGTTCAGGAACAGAAACATTTATTCGTTAGAGAGTTTTCAGTACATGTCTACTTCCCTACAAACACAACTTTCAAACCAAAACATGGGCACTATTGGCACAACTCTAGTGTCAAACTTTTAGTGTATGCATTCCAGTTACTTTTCACATTTAATACTCAAATATACAAATGATCATTTTGCTTTCGCATAAACAATATGAATCTCTTGCATGTGGTTGTAGCAGCACTAAATGCTAAACTAATCTCTCCAAGTGGCAGTATTTCGGCCAGGCCACACTTGGTAATCAAGGCTCCTCCCCACAGTAAGAGCCAAGTGTTCTTTGAGACTGCAGAACTTCTCACAAGCCCAGCTGGGAGACCAGCTCCACCCTTGATCATGAGGCTAGCCCAGATTTAAGGCAGAGGGCTGAACATGCAAGGGAGAAGGAGGTGCAAGCGGTTCCCACAGCTGGTCCAGGGCTGCTAGTGTCAACGGCTCCTCATCTGTTGACCTGGCCTCATTACCAGGGATGAGTAGCGAGGTCAGGCCACCTGCTCAGCAGCAGACACTGCCCAGCTCGCCCAGTCTACATCCCAGATGAGATCCAGTCCTTGCATTCCCAGCTATCCTGGAAGATAGTCATTCCTCCGGCTAGCCACTGTGCAGCCTGTTGTAAGTGAGTGGACACCAATTCCTGACATGGCCTGCACCCATGTCGAGTGCTATCACCTTCAACACTGCCCTCCCCTCTTGAGAAATGGTGGTGCCCCCCCCACAGGACATTACAGGCAGCCTTTTTATATGCAGGTACTCCTATATCACTGTGTCCCCAGAACAATAAGTTCTTTGCCTCGGGCATCACCCATTTGGGCCACCACCTGCCATTCACTACACAGGAAGAGCTCTAAGGAGCCGAATATTCAGCCAACTGCATCATCTCAATGCAACATTCCTTGAAAGCCTCAGTCACAGAAGTACTAAAATTACAAGCGACAAGTTTACAACATGCAAATGGGGACAAATGTGGAAAAAGGGAGGTGCCAGTAAATAAGATCAGGCTTAAAAGGACAATTATTTTAGCATTTCTTTTTGGATTGAATGGATAAATGTTAACCCTGCTAAACCAGGCAAAAAGTGGTACTCCTATATTAACAGGAAATCAACTTACTCCAACATAGTGACTTTTCTAGTGGTTGGTTTTTCTTCTGCATCTTCTAAGCAGTATTTTGGGGACAGGGAATAATTCCTTTAGTTGTGTAAACTGGTTTGTCATCTTTTTTTTTTTTTTACTGAAATGCAGTATATAAATAGCCACAATAATTATTTGCTTTTTTTAACTGTGTTAAAATGCAATTTTATTCCTATCTGCTACTTTGCTGAGATTTTTGGATTTCTGATTGCTTTTTTCTATAAAAACGCTAAGACTGTTTAAGTGTTTAACACTGAATTTATTTTACATGTATCCTGTTAGCAATAGTTACACAATTTAGGAATAAACTTAGAAGACTAAAGCCGCTGCATACAGAGACTCATCCCAGTCATGCTACGTGTTAAGACTACTGCAGAACTGCACAACACAAACATCACAGACTAACACAATTGATCAATCAATATGAAACTAGACTGACCAGTTCACAAAGCAGAGCAGCTTGGCAAGTCAGAGCTGGCATAGCAACTGGCACACAAGCAACGTTATAGACAATTACAAAACTAAGGGCCCAATCCAGAAGGCCCTTACCATCAGCGAAAATGTCACAAACTTGCCATAAAGCACGTCTGTAACACTTCAACGTGAGCGAGTGGCCGGCCACTGCTCCAGCAGTACTGGCAAGCTCATTTAGGGAGGGGAGGAACTGGCCTCAAGAGAGTGGAACCCAGTGGTGCTTTCCATTGCCTGATATTATCCCCGGCGCTGTCTCAAGCAGTCCAACACAGGACTGCTCAATTCACTGCCAGCAAAATAGCCTGCAGTGAACCGAGGAGCCCCAATACAGATGATGGGCTTTCCCCAGGGGAAGGGGACAAATGTCCCCTTCTTCCGAGGAGCCTCCGGCAGCTGCTGGGCTCTCTCACAGGATGTAGCAGTCGCCATTTTCGTACCACTAATCCTGCAGAAACCTGTCAGTTCAGGATTGGGCTCTAAAGTGCTTATACACAGCTATTAGCAACAAACAATAGGCAATCAGACTTCATGGATTTTAAGAGACACATTTCTCTTAAGTGTATGATATTGCTAAAAAAAAAAAAAAAGGCAAAGATGATGCAAGTAAGAATCTTCCATTGCCAGTGGCAAATTATAAATAAAATGAACAACTTGTAGATTTAAACGCTTAATCAGAAATTACACTTTGTACCTGTCTGGTGCCAGCTATTTGTGGTTTGTGAAATATTTCAAGGAATAAACACATAGCCAGTGTTTACAAATCTCCTTCATCTGGATGCCTTCCATGACAGATGGAATTTGACCTCCTTTCCATTGTAAAACATTCAGACTATAGCCTGAATGCAAACCAAAGCTAATATTCATTTCTGAGCCTACAGCAGACAGACCAAGTTATGCTACAGTAGGACCCATCTCAGTTTCAGCCCTGTAGCCAGCAAGGGAACAAAATAATCAGGTAAATCAAACTTAAGCACACAGTCCAAATGGATGTGCCTCTGATTGTCTCTTCACTCCAGGTCAAAGGAGCTCATGTGCACCTTGCAAAGCTATGAGGTCACACATTATAGTACAACCTTTACAGTGTTTCTGCCAGGAAGATTTACGACAGTCTCTAAACAAGAACCTTTTTTCAAAGAATTCTACAGCAACAACTGAGATTTCTGCCTTATAAAGACCTGAACAATGTTATGGTAACCACATGATGCTGTAGTTCAACTCTTATTTTTACCTACATGTAGCAGCCATACGATGGCATGGTTCAGATCAGGGTTGCAGGACTGAGGTAGGGTGCATTTAATCATTTACCTCCCTGCCATTTCCCCACCAACACACTCCCAAAGCAGCTATTTAACCCTTACAGTGCTGTTGTAAGAAATGTTAAATTAACATGCACTATAGCCCAACACCAAAATAGAATTGTTTATATATAGCTTGCTAGAACATTTCAGTGCCGCGTTTCTCTTTTGTTCTCTGGCAATTGTGGAAATATCTATAATTTTGTTCAACTGTAGTCAATATAATCAATCAATCAATCACTAGTATTTATATACCGCTTTTCAACACAAGTTCACAAAGCGGTTTACAGGCAAATAATAACGTTAAAGTTAAATGGCTCCCTGTCCCAAAAGGGCTCACGATCTATCACATTACAGTTTTTATGCAATGAAATTTTTACAATGCCCATTTTCAGATCAAGTATATAACAGTTGTTCTCTTGCTACAAATTATGACAGAGATCATTATTCCTGACATTTATCACCAGAATACCTCCACAGCATTCTCTATCCAGAGGTAAAGAATTAACTCCCACCAAGATAAATCATCTCTGCCAGTTAAATATCTTCCCTGCAAGATGATGAATCCTAACATTTCAACAAGAAGGGAAAATTAAAGGCCCCAAATTCTATTCATATTTAATACATAACTGTACTCCATCAGAACTGGCCTTTATCCATCAAGAGTCTTTTTAAAAAATTGCAAATTAAAAAACTGCAATTCTTTTTTACAGCAACAACTTTGTTTTAATAGCTCAACAAACCTGAATCACAAATTTAAGTCACCACAAGCACTAAAGGTCTCTCTTTAAAAAGTGCATACAGATTCCTGAGGAAATCTTTAAGAGGAATAATATGGAACAGAAAACCCATCTTAAACAACATAGTGCAATGAGGATGGCAATACTGAGTTTAAATCCAGTTAAAAGACAATTCTGTTCACTAGCAGATTTCACATGCTACATTTCATGTGCTTGAGAGCTTCTCTTCCATTGTTGATTCTGAAGACAGAAAAGCACTTTAAAATATACATGTATATTTTTATAAAATATACATGTATATTTTTATAAAATATACATGTATATTTTTTATATTATATTGATATTACATATCATGCAGAAAAGTGGATTTATAATATGTCAACCTTCTTATGTCTCTTACAGCTCCTCATGCTAATCTGAAATCTTTTCTCTGATTTTCTCCTGGCTGTAGGGGAAAAGAGGGGGGTTGAGGAGCAAAATCATTGGGAAATCCAAAATGGATGCAAGATTTTTTTTACAGAACTTTAAAAACTTCCTAAGTTTTATCCATTCACAGAAACACTTTTTCTTAACCTCCCCCAAATAAAATAGAAAAGGCCACGTCATTTATAGTTTAATTTATTGCAACTAGTCTGATAGCTATTGCAGGTGCTAGCCTATGTTAAAATATGTCAACAGGAACCTATACTTATAATGTGCTATCTTTATAAAGTGAAATATATTCATGGAGTACTTAGAAATTATACACCATTTTGAGTGTTCAAAGCATTTCACATGTCCCTACATATTGTTTAGTTGGTTTTAATGTTATTGTTATCTATTTTGCTTTTGGTTATTTTAAATTATGCTGTGCATCGCTTTGAGCTGTGTAAAAGCAGGATAAAAATCTTTAAATAATTAATTTTGCAATCCTTACCGTTACCTTGTAATACAGGTTGGTATTATCCTAATATCAGATATGTGGGGCGGAGGCCAAAGTTCACCTAGTGAGTTCATAGCAGAAATGAAATTTTCACTGGGGAAGGACTTCCTCATTCATTGGTTAGTTTCTTCGCTACTATACTACAACAGCTGTCAACGGGTTACAAAACAAACCACAACCCTGTTATGAAAATTGTGACACCAAACTAGCTTTCTGTCTGTACAGATATCTGAACAAAATGCTTCAGAACAATCAGAATAAAAAGTATTTCACAGCTTAACAAGTTATTCTAAGTAGGTTAAATGCTACTGATGAACCAAAGCAACCTATAACAGAGGTATAAGTCGCTCCTGACTGCCAAAGCATTTTACCAAGTAAAGGTACAGCTGTACAATGTGAGAAAGAAAACAGGAATAGAGAAAGAAAGTGGAAAATAAGTGGTAAAGAAAGTTAACGAATCACAAAGATGAAACTGCAATCTGTAATACTAACTTATCACTGTACAGAGATTTTACTTCTAAGAAATACTATGAGTGTGCAGAGGCTTTCACATTACATCTAAGTACACAGTGCACTAGTTATAAGTGCCAAGACAGGATTGAAGCAGTGCCTGTTAATGGAGAAAAACTCCAGCCAACATAAACAGAACACGAACTGCAACTTCATAAAATAAATGGCAACTTGATGGATTCTTCAGACTCAAAGAAATGAGCCAGGCTGACCGTTATCTAAACAGGGATCAACCTGGAGAGTAGCTTTTAAAAAAGCTGAATTTCCAGGACACACTGTAATAAGGTGCCTATAGGATAGGTTCCTGTGCCTATAGGTTCCTTTCTCAGGATTGTACCCAAGACTGAATAGACATAGTTTATACTGGGGCTTGACCAAAGGGCTTCCAAACCATCTTGCCAAAGATCTGACCTGCTACAGCCAAACATGAACAGAGGGGGTCTGTTTGAAACCTCATAAAACAACTAGCACTGAGCATTAAAATAGTCCAAACACCACAAGTAAGGGCAACTTGTAAGTTTGGTAGAACTTGGGTTCAAGAGGCAGTGGCAGTAAAGGTTGAAAGAAAAATACCTTATTACAAGGGGTGGACACTTAGTAGCATTCTAAACCATCTCATGCTAAGCAAATTATCATTAAGACCCCAAGTGTCATTTATTTCACTACAGTAGTAAATCTGCAATATTCCAGTGAAAACTACAAACAGCCTTCAAACATTTATAGATCTCATACATTTAGGGCAGTATAGTGAGGAATCTGTGAGTTAACTTCCATGCCAAGCTCTTAGAAACCTCCCCCTCCTCCCACCCCCAGGACATGGGGCAAGGACAGATCAAGGCTGGGCATTGTCAGCAACTGTACTTCATCTTTGGAACCAACTGTCCTTGGAGACCCAACAGGTGTAATTGATTTTAGGCACAAAGTGAAAACTTTGCTCTCTCAAGCATTTAGAACTGAAATGCATACATTTTGTATCTTTGTACCATTTCGTTGGCCGCTGTAGGATGTCTGTAGGGGGGGGGAGGGTTGTGAGCTATATGTCTCAAGTGCTTTTCTTGCAGTCTTGTGGGGCAGGTTCAGAGGGATACCATACACTGACAGGACCTGCCCTTGCTCTTTGGGGGTGATTGAATCTGTGGCCCACCTCCTCTTCCACTGCCCTCTTCACACTGAGGCCAGGAAAAACCTACTAGCCCCCATTCTATCGAGGAGGCAACAGATAGTGGAAGGGGAGTGGATAAAAATTCTCCTGGCTACGTGAGACCCGGAACTGTTAAAGCAGGTAGCAGCCTTTCTAAATATCATTGTGCAGACTAACATTAGTCATGAGTCTACCGCGGAGAGCTAGTTTTCTTTTAAATGATGTCTTGTGTGCATTGTTCTTGTATGTTATGTAAATACGTTGTACCTCCCTGTTGTACGCCAATAAAGGTATTCTGAATCTGAGTGCTTTTCTTTTTATGTTCAATTCAAGTTCAGGGGCACTGAGCAGCTTACTATCACTTTCCACATGCTAGTAGTCCTATCCCAAGGGACTCACATTTTAATGATCAAAAAGAAGGGGGGGAATTGAGGATTAAAAGAGGCCAAATGAACTCAAAAGGGACACTGTGTATACATATGTTGTGGTTGTTTTTAAACGGAAAAGTCATGACGACTGCAACTCTAAGCACGCTGACCTGGGAACAATCTGGTGGGCCACTGTGAGATACAGGAAGCTGGACTAGATGGGCCTTTGACCTGATCCAGCAAGGCTTTTCTTATGTTCCTAATAAGAAGTCTGGCCCATCTGTTAGGACTGACGTTCACTTCGGAACTAGCAGACCTGACGGCCACCCTCTCCCAAGTGCCATCGCCGTTCCGTGTCCTCCTCTCTGCCACATCCACCCGAGAGCGGGATTCCTCCCTCCTGGCTTCAGCACTCCCCCCCACCCGGTTCCCGGCCTCCCTCCGGCCAGGCTCACCGCGCTTGTTCTTGGTGCCGTGTTTGCGGGCCGCCGCCAGCTCCTGCTCGATCTTCTTCTCCAGGAACTCCTGCTTCTTGCTCAGCATCTCCTCGGTGTCGCGGAGCCGCTGGATGGCCTCCTGGGGAGACGGGCCCTTCCCGCCGCCCTTCCCCGGGCCCGTCCCGAACAGCTTCCCCAGCAGCCCCGACATGGCCGGAGCGTCCGCGAGGACAGCGACAGGGGAGAAGCCGGAGGACCGAGCCGGGGCAGGGGCGACTATCAGGCACCAGGCGCGGAAGGGGGCAGCGGAGCGGCCCACAGGCACCGGCAGCACCCGCGGACAGCGGGGGGGGACCCCCAAGTGCCCCTCGGCCCGCTGCGCCGCCCGCGCAGGCCTGGCTCCCGACAGCGACCACTCCCTAACACACAAGCCCCCGGCGCCTCAGCCTCGGCGGCCCCGACTGACTCACGGCCCAGAGCCGGACCGCCCACAATCTCCTCACGTCACTCCGGGCGTCAGGAGAACAGTGGTAGCTCCGCCCACTTCCGTATCCCCCAGGACCCGTAGCGCGGTAGCGAAGTAGGAAGTGGACACTTTCCATGCATGGGGATGATGGGAATTGTAGTCTCCTCGGGCATTTTTAGAACCCCTGCTAACCGGGCAAGAGGCACTTTTTCAAGCGGTGCTCCTCTTATATTTAGCACGGTGAGTGTAATTGCCCCTCTTCACCCCTGCCCCAGCAATGTCTTTTCTAGTGGCTGTTGCTGGTGGTGTTTTGCATTTTTTTTAGATTGTGAGCTCTTTTGGGACAGGGAGCCATTTAACTTTATTATTTACATGTAAACTGCTTTGTGAACTTTGTGTTGAAAAGCAGTATATAAATACTATTGATTGATTTTTCACTAGTGTTGCATGATAGGAAATACAGGCATGCCCCATATTCATTGATTCAGTATCTATGGTTTCCGATTTCCACATATACCATCGATACTGGGATGCCTATTAAAACGATAGGGGAACATTGAACAAATCTTTGTTAGCCTTGTTGCAGCAAAACCACTGATGGTCCCCTATCTTTAAAAAGGTGTCCCCAGTATCTACGGTTTTAGGTGTCCCCTGGGGATCCGGAACAGAACCCCAGCAGATACCAGGGCATGCCTGTAAGTGGAGATTTATATTACACACAGGACATGGTGGTTATTTGGCGTCAGCTATCTCTGTACCGTCAGTGGGACATTTTCTGCCAAGTTGCAATGTTCCCTGATATTTGTGGCTTAGCAAATCTATAACATGATCACTTGCTGTGATGATGGCACAAGGGAAAAGAAGGGGCTGCAAAATTTACGATAACATGACATTTCCCATGTAATTACAGCAAAGGCACATACAAAGAAAGTTGTGAAGCATTTTGCAAATGAACAGCACGACCCTATGTCAAGTGCATACAGAAGTGAGTTCAACTGAGGTTGCAAACAAACACAGTAATTGGGGATTAACACAGTAACACAGACTCCAGTGGGACTTCCGAGTAAACATATTATTACGACTGCAAAGAAATAACCTCTTGTTATCTGTCCTTTTAACTTATAAGGTTTTCTTTTAAATTAAAAGCCTTTTTTTTCTTTTTCTTTTTTTTGCTTGGAAGGTGATCCAGCCCTCCTAATTATTTTAAGTTGTCCTTTTCTGTACCTTCTCCAGTTTGGTGATGTATGAAACCTTATAACTAATTAATAGAGGAGGCTCAGTTGATGTTTCATCAATGGAAGCAAATGGGCAGTATAGGTATATGTTACAGTTTCTAATGCAAACTCCCAGAGGATGTCAGGCTGCAATCCAATACATGCTTGGGAATATGTTCCATTGAACACAATGCAGTGGAGCTTATTGCTGAGAAGACACAACGAGGATTATGGATAGAATCTGGAAAAGAAAGTGCAGCTTGAGACTGTTTTTCAGGTAGTTTTTCAGGTAATAAATATAGATGTTTAATAGTCATATTGCCTCCACACCTGTTTCCTGACATACAGGAATACAACGGACTGAAGAACTAATGACAAGGTGACCTGACAGCTGAAAAGCACTCTTTAATTTTTGCAAAGAAATTCTCAGAGGTTGGAGAAGGGACTATTCATGCAGCTTATAGGAGAGAACAGAAAAAAATAATCTTGGTTTTGTAGCTTGTACTGTACTTAACAAGAGCTGCTAGTTGAAAACTGGATACTGGGGTGAACAGCACAACTTATTAGGAATCTGATACAGGTTTTCCTGGTTGTTTTTTGAACATGTAAAATTATGCAGAGTTGTTTAATTATAATAAAACACGAATAATATTTCTGAAATGGCTCACATATGGATTTGACTTTGAAATAAGGTAAGCGACTTCTGCCTAAACTCAGAAGGAGCCTGACATATTTCTAAGCCACATCCAGACTTCTTCATATGCCCCCAATACTCCTGCATCCACCCCTATCCTTCAGGCCCCCTTTCCCTTTAAACCACGTTTGTTTAGCCAGATTGGTGGTGACAGTAGCAGTTCTCAAAGCTTCCAGACAGGGAAGAAGAAAAGCCTCTCATTCGTACCCTTTCTGGCAGAGTATACACTGTGAAAAGAACAAGCAAAACTTCAAGCACCTTCAGAAAATGCAGTTTTGCCCATTTGGGTCACTGTTCCAGTACCATAGTGAGACAGTGGGAAGAAAAGACTTGCTTGCTTTTGCCCTGTGGCTAAAGAATTGTTGCCCATCCAGCTAAGTAAATGTAATTTAAAGACTTTAATCTGAGCCAGAGAAGAAAGGAGGCGGGTGCTCCTATTTGTCTCTCGTTTGAGGCTTTTTAAAGGATTGCAGCCTTAAATTCATTTCTGGGCTCTGATGCAGCGAAGTGTTGCAAACATTTGACCCATCATGTTGGTTTTTAACCCCTACTGTTACGTAAGGGCTGTGGTGGTACATGCATGAGTGCATGTTGTGTGCATGCACACACACGCACACACACAACACCAAGCATAGACCCATCAGTGTTGGAAACTTGGGCCCCACAGGAGCAGGTCTTCTCTCACCCAGGCCAAGAGGGAATTGGCTCTGTTTGCAGGAGCAGCAGAAGGTAAAATTCAGCGTTAATAATATTAAACAATTACCTTATTCCACAAAGAATAATATTACAGTATTTTAGGCTGAACATTCTGCCTCTGACTTAATATCTTCATGCAGTAACCCTTAGATTCTGCTTAACTTCTAAAATGAGGAAAGCAGGAGGAAGTACTGTAGTTTGCAGGTGGTTGCACCAAGAGTTTCTCATAGATGTAGGAGTGTCTACCCTATGATCACTACTGTCTGAAAATAGTGTTTAGAAGAGTAAAAAGAGAATGTTGCTTCATGTACAGGAATAACCTAGCCTTCCCCACACCACACTTTCAAAATAGGACTGATTGCTGTGTAGCAACAGGCTGAAGTGACCACATAATTGTATCTTGAACACTGGCAGAGAAAACAAGAAGAGTATATTTGGCAAACTCTTTCTCTTTATATTGTCAAAAGACACCCACTGAATGTCATGCAATGAAACAAAACTCTTAGTATAGGGCGAAATCCTAATCTGGAGTTAGGCTGGCACAAGTGCCAGCTCAGGAGTGCTGCAAACCCACCGTAAAGCACATTTGTACCACTCTCAGAGTCAGGGAGGCCAGCACACAGCTGGACGGCACTCTCCCTGACTTTGAGAGTGGTAGTAACGCTCTTGACAGCACATTTGCAACACTCTTGAGCCAGCACAAGTGATTTGTGCCAGCCTAACTCCAAGTTAGGATTGCGTCGCTAAACACTTTTGTCTAGGAATAAACCACAATGACTTTCTCCTGAGTAAACCTACCTAGGATTGTTCCCATCTCTTTGATTGACAGCAGGATTGACCTCCTCCACCATATCTAAATCCCCATCCTGGGCCTTGTGGCCTTACATGGGGCCACAGACTTCCACCAGCTATTTAGCCCCAAGTAGCAGGCTGGGGCATTACTCAGGGTAAGTGGGAAATATCCCCTTACCCCAAAAAGTCCTCCAGCTGCCTCCTAACGTGCGTTGGATACAGTGCAGGCCATATGGTCTTGTTGCACCAGTGCAGGTTAGGATTGGGCTGTGCACAACAGAGAAATGAAGGGACATCCATGTTAATGTGTGCTTCTTAGTTATACATATTTTTATGACCCAGGCTTGGTTGGGAACTCTTCCATTGCCTTATAGACCATTCCTATGCTTGCCTGCTCAGATGTAAACCCCATCTGAGTTCAATAACTTCTAGGAGAGTTCATATATGATTGCAGTCTTAATAATAAAAAGAATGGTCACATATGTAGGGAATGAGGTTAGGTGGTGGGTACCACCTGGGGCGGGGCCTATTTTGTGATGACATCTAATTTATGTGATGACATCTAATTTTTCTTGTATCAATTTTAGGTATCGATTTTAAGGCCTTTTAACCTCAGCTTTTAGGTAATTTCATTTATCTGTTGAGAACTTTTAAACAGGGTGAGTACTTACTACCATGTAAACCCTATCTCAGCTATCAAATGCACTGAGTGACTTTAGACACATCACAGTCTCAGCCAACATAAGCTAAAATGTCACACCATCCAGGTTTCAGGATGGGATGGACAGAAATATAGTAACGGCAGCAGAAATAAAACATTTGGTAGTGTTTGAGATGCCATGGACTCAGGGCTTTATGATCAGAGTGCAGCTCCTTTCCTGAAGCATAGACCATAAGCATTTAAGAATACCTGGATCTGAGTAGTGAGTAGCACATCTTGGTATAATAACGTAAAATGTAATAGCAGCTCTCTAGGTGGCGCATTGACAGCTACAGAACCATATTATGGATTATACTGAATATCCATATACCTGTATCCTTCCAGTACACGTCTGCTTCTAAATCATGCACTCAAGATATGTTACTATTCATGAAATCTGCTATTCACCACCCACAAATCCTAGTAACTTCATAGGAGAAAGCTGCCATTTAAACTGGTCCATTGTATTTGTACACAACAATGTTCCTTTTCAATACACAACATGGATGGAGAAATGTAGGATGTGTCAGTATATTAATGAAGGATGTTCCCAAGGGATCACATAATGAACTCATTTCCAGTAGGAAAGATTGTTTGCTTGCTGCTGGAAAAGCCAGTTGCCCAAATAGAGGGCAATACAGATTCTTGGATGGAACCACAAATGGGATGGATTACTACTACTACAACAACAATTTTAAAATCCCTTCCGTCTTCGAGATACTTGCAAGTTATTGCAATGATCTGGATGGTTGTTCCTCATAGGGTTTGGGGCTCACCATCAACTTTGTTGACCACTGATGACCTTTCACTGATCATTACCTTGAAAAGGATGAGAATATAACCATACCTTCAACACCTCCCATGTCAACAGCTGTTTCAGATGAATCCACCTGAATAAGGGAAGCCACTTTCTTACCTGTACATTTCTTTAAGAACACACATCTCTTCATCATTACAGCCCAACATTTGTCCTCCTCTTTCCCATTTTATTGATGATCCTGCACAGCAGGACGTTTCCATTAAAGAACAAAGGAACTCCCTCTCCCTAGTAAGTGGGCAACAGTCACAGTATTCCATTAGTCCGTAGCCTGAATGTAAACAGGGACTGCCAGCATGGCGCATGGACTCTCTGAGCCAGGCTGCAACTCAGTCAGAGCAAGGTTGGATGGGATGCCAGTGCGCTGGATGGGGTTGTCAAGGGCGGAATCGGCCACAGATGCTGCTGCTGCTGACCTGCCAACCACAATGGACAGGACAGTGTCAGTCTCTGGAAACTGTTCTTTATTTGGACCACCTTTCTGGGGGCTCTCTCCACCTGTACTGTCTTTCAGTTCTGTCAGAGCCAATTGAGCAGAAAGAGGAAGTCCCACTTTCCTCCCACGAGTCCCCCACTTCTTCTGGGATTTTCTGACCGGCAGCTCTTTGTCCTTGGATGAGCTCAGTCTACACTTGTGGTCCTTCATGTACTTTTGGCGCGTAAAGCCTTTGCTGCAGGTAGGGCAGCGGTACTTGTAGTTTCCAGTGTGGGACCGCTGGTGTTCCACCATATGGGCTCGCCGGCTGAAGGCCTTGTTACAATATTGGCACTTGTGGATCTTCATCCCTAAGAGGAAGAAGGTGACAAATGACTCATGGATGATGTGAGTTACAAATGAGTCATGGAACATGCTGATGGAACTACCCACCACCAATGCTGGGATACTGGAGTTCAGAATGGATTTCTTGGGCTAAAACTTGGCAAATTAAGAGAAGAAACAATGTGAATTCCCCATCTTCTTCCTTTACTAGAGAGCAATAGGCACCAAAATTAAAGCAAAAACTGTTTGATCTTTCCAGCTCCTAAGAGCACAATCCGGCCGGCACAGTTAGGCCAACAAAATTTAGCACAAGGGACACCAGAAAGTGCATTTGGACCACTCTTGGAGTCAGGGAGGATGGCGCATGTCTGTGTGCTGCCTGTCTAACTCCAAGTGAGGTCCGAACATACTATATGGTGTCCCTTGTGATGGCCAAACTTTGATGCCTAACTGTGCTGGCCTAACTCCAGGTTAGGATTGCGTCCTATGGTAGAAACACCTACCTCTGGGGGGGAGACAGAGGCTTGACGAAGCCACCTACTGAGCTCATAGTGGAGGCAACATTTAAACAGGAACTTCACACCTGACTTCCTCAGACATCACACTACATCTGCTCTGCTTAATCATTCTACTTTTTCTTTCTCTCATTCATATGAGTGGTCCCTCCTTTTTCATGGTCTCGGCACCCACAGATCTGAGTACCTGCAGATGCTGAGCCTGCAGTTGAAGGGCCTCAAAACACCTCCCAGACGTGACCAGGAGCGTGTGGCCTCCCTGTACCTCAGAGGGCCCTCTGGATGCGACTGGAAGGCACTTCCAATTTGTGCCAGCAACTTCCAGAGGTGTTCTGGTCACATCCGGGAGACCTTCTGAGGAGGCCAAGAGGCTGTGTGTGACTTCTGGAGGGCAAGGGATGGCCCCCGGATAAGAAATTGCAGGGTCATACCAATCCCACAGATTTCATTGCCCGCAAATCCTAGAAGTAGTCCTGGAACGGATCCCCCCATGCAGCAGCGTCATGCAGCCGGAACGCTGGGCGGGAGGAACGGGTGAGCGGCAGCCCGCCCGTTGCGTTCCGGTCCGTTTCGC
>JAJKFI010000043.1:4944163-5049570 GCA_029204185.1 Lerista edwardsae | reverse complement strand
GGTCCGTTTCGCTGTCTTCCCCATGGGGCGGGGAAGACGGCGAAACGGACCGGAACGCAACGGGCGGGCTGCCGCTCACCCGTTCCTCCCGCCCAGCGTTCCGGCTGCATGACGCCGCTGCCCCCATGGATACCAAGGGCCCACTGTATAATGAAAAACACATGCAATAGTTTTACATGGGAAGCCACAAACACGGCCTTGTACTTCATATAGGGATGTCTCAAATGTTGCAGGAAACAGAAGGAGACCTGACTACTAAGGTTCGGCTCTCTCGGTTCTATGGATACATTCTATGACAGCAGTTCAATATATAGTATACAATGCAGGGTGGATTATTTGTTCTCAACAACAGATGGAATTAGGTTAATCTTAATCACAGCTCAAAACAGAGATAATAATATCCTCTTGGCTGGAAGTGCACTGCTTTTCCTTTCCACTGCAGTTGAGAAACAAAACCAAAATACTGCAGCTTTCCTTATCATTTAATAATTAGATAATTAAAGGGGAGCCGTTTAGCACAGGGCAGAGCCAAAGCCACCTCTTCATTTACCTGAATGGGAGAGAATATGAGCCTTCAGTTTGTCTGGTCTGTTGAACTCCTTATTGCAGCCTGTATGATTTCTTTTAAGAACAACATTCAAAATAGGAAGAATTAATCATATACAGAATGACAACACTGGCATGCTGATACAGATAAGTCTCAGGTATAGTCCCATTCTCTCAGTTGTACCTAGGTGATCACTGAATGTATCTTGCACATTAAATGGCAGGACAATCACTGGGGCCTTCTGGCCTCCTCACTGTGGTACCAAACCACACCTGCAGAAAACCGAACTGCAGAGCAATGCAGATGGCATCTGGTTCCAGAGAGAAAGAACATTAACGCTGCTGTCCTGTCCTCAGCTTTCTGCAAAATTAGCCTACTGAAAAAGAGATGCAAATATTGTGCCAAAAAGAACTGCAGGTCTATCCTTAATGACAGAGTTGGAAGGGACCAAAAATCCATCAGATCCAATTGTTCATTTTGAATCAAGGCTATTTTTGTCCTGCCAATCCACAGTGCAGTGTGTAACAAACACAAGGTACCTGCATCGCAGTGAGATGGCTGCACAGCAAATGACTCAGTAAGGTGGTAAGTCATCCAGGCACAGAAAGGGGAAGGCTAACAAACAAACAAAGTTCTTCTTGCGGGAGGCAGAAATAACAGCTGCAAAATAATGAGGGCACCTGGGAGGTGATGACCTGAGTGCATCAAGGGTAATGGAAAAACCATATCTCTATGGATTCAAATCAACAGTATAGGGGTGCCATCAAGAGGAGCCCTTAAAACTCCAAACTGGACAGGGAACATGACTACCCCAGTATCCAGAATAGCTATGGCACAGAGAGACAGTCACTCACTGAGAGTCCCAGGGCCAATAAAGGGTTAGAAAGTGATTCTCTCCTCCTTTTTGCATTTGCTCTGAAGACATCAGTTTGCTTCGCATCACACAGAATATTTGACTTACGCAGAAACTTACTATAAAGGTTTGTCGTTAGCCTATAATAAATGGACACTTGGTTTAAAATGAGCTCACTTTTGTCTGCAAGGCAGTTCTTAACTGCTGTTGGATACTTACGAGAAGGGGCATTTATATTTCTTGTAAGGTTCGTGGATCAGCATGTGCCGCTTGAGTTTATCTTTCCTATTGAAGGCAGAGTCACACACTGAGCATTTAAAAGGCTTTTCACCTGCATAGAAGAGAGACACAAATGCAGCAAGGAAGTAACAGGCTGAGCTCAGCTTAAAGACTCACAACTCTTTTCCTATAGCCCAGGTAAAGGAAACTGATTAATCAGAAGTAGATTTTTCAAGTTCCCCAAGGGGGAACTCAATGAAACCATATTTCTAAAGAATCACATAGCTGGGTTGCAGGGAGAAACACAAATGCAATTGGAAGGGTTGAAGTTTTTTTACTATGTCCATGTAACAAGGCAAGGCACATTTCTTTTCACAACACACTTTTTACCCATGTGAAGCTTCAATAAACACCTTCAAAATACTTCCAGGAGCATGTACTGTACGTTCCCCTCTCTCAGCCCAACATGTGGCTGTTTCAGATGGCATCCACCTTCCTATACTTCGCTTTCAGCTGCCCACAGACTAGTGAGTCAGGACACAATTTAATTTGGAGGATATTTCGCCATTTAATTTGTCAGGATGTAGAGTACACCATTAGGTATAAGATATACCAGGCCATATTTTGGAGGATCCAATTTTGTTTTGCTGATGCCTTTTCTTCAGGCCCCACCACAACCACCAGCACTCTGCAAAACACTTTTCTAGTAGTTGTGCTTTCCTCAAATGTGCTTTCTTGTGAAAGCCAACGGCTTCACTTCTTAGCACTCCCCTCGACTCACTGCTTGAAGCAAGCGCTTCAGCCAGCGCTAGGCTGACCCCAATCAATGCACTGGAAAGGGCTTTTATGCAGCTACTCACCTGAGTGAATATGAGCATGCAGCTTGAGGTAGTGTTCTCGGCGGAAGAATTTCTTGCAGATCTGGCACTTGAATTTGCCCCCACCCCCGTGTGTAGGGAGATGCCGTCGCAAGTACCTCTCACAGGGGAATACCTGGTGGGGAGGGGAAGACATGAGACAGCTAAGAAGAAGGTCATCAGGAAAGAGATCAGATCTTGTCTCTGGGCAGAGGACGGACATTCTTGAATGTCTCACCATAACAAAACTGCAGTGCAGTTTCTTGATATGCTGCATCACCTGCTCTACATGTGGTCCTATGAAAGTGCTTTCACAGCATTGACAGTCTCTTTTTAATGTACATCTGGAATTATGCATTCCTTAATTGTATTGCCAGGTCTATTCCTGAAGGTTTGACATGAGAAGAACAGCCAGCGAGTAGATTGTGAGTGTAATCCAACCCAGTGTTGGATTTGGCGCTGGCCGGCTGGCCTTGCCAATCCAGCACTGGGTTGGGGAAGCTGGAGCCTCCCCGCAGCAAGGGCACATTCGCACACTTACCGTAGGGGAGGCTCCAGCTTCTCCAATGTGCTCCTTGGATCTGTGCCAGCTAAACAGCAGGTACAGATCCGAGGAGACCATGCGGCCTGAATCGGGGCTTCCCATACGGGCTTAGGATTTGGCCTTATGGCCGAATCCAGAGGCCGCTCACGTCTCACCCACAACCTCCCCCCCCCCCCCCCCCCGCAATCCTGCGTCTGTAAGGACACAGAGACTATGCTGGCCTACTTCAGTCGACGTGAGGGAGGCTCGGCATGACCAAAATGGGACCAGCGCTGCCTGCAGTGCTGGTTGGTGCTAACGATGTCACGTCGACACTATGACGTAGTGTCGATGCGACGGGCATGCTTGGATTGCGCTGCCCATCCTGTTAACAGGAATGAAACAATGCAAGCTGAGCAGTGCAAATACCAACTCTACAGCTGCACACACCCTAGGTAGGTTGCACAGGGTTGGTTGGACATTGATCATGCATTCAATGTGCAACTATGCTGTTTACAAGGTGGCCCTGGGCAAGTCACTATTTCATCTATCTAATGTCTGTTAGAGGACATGGATAGGAAAGAAACAAATTACGGACACAAGCCTTACCAACTTTCCAGCACCATTATAAGGGAAATGCAGTTCGAAGGTAAGAGAACAAACATTCCCTAACCTTGAGGAGGCCTCTGTGACTGCCCCACAACTGCAGGATGCAGCACATGCCCCACTGTCATAGTTGTTAGTGCTAGAAAGTTGGTTAGGATTTAGGCCTAAATGTAATGAAAGAAATGGATAACATGAGCCACCCATTTGTCCAACTATTCTATTAGACATTGTATCAAGGATATACCCACCTTCTGACAGTGAGGGCAAGGAAAGCTGTGCGTTGCAGTCTGCAAGTGATGTTCCAAGGCTTCTGGGGTGGAATATTTATTTACACACTTGACACACCTGAAGCAGGATGGAGAAGAATAAACATAAAACATTAGCTTGACGCCCATTGAAGCCCATTGGTAGCTAGCTGACCGTTTTCTAATTTATTAAAATTATTGTCAGGGGGAACTTGAGACACTTTATAACCAGGAGAGCCACTGTAGTTGGGCTAGCACATTGGGCCTGGATTTGGGAGACCCGAGTTCAAATTCCTGCTTGGCTGTGAAGCTCAATGAGTAGTCACAAGCCAGTCCCTGTCAATCTGGGGTATTTTCTCACAGGGTTGTAGTGAGGATAAAATGAGGGAAAAGAGCATATTCAGTAATCCTTGGAAGAAGAGCAATATAAACATGCAATAATTCTTTTGTAAAAATCTTCCTCTTGATTTTCCATTCAAAACTCCCTTGTTCTAATAGTCTAATTAAAGCACGTTCCTTTTATAAACAATGGTAGTATGTGGAGTGTACCGAGAACGGTGTAGGGGAAGGAGTTTGGGGGAAATATTTTATCTCCCTACCCCAAGTTTGCCATTAATGCCAGGAGCCCCAAAAATCAACAAAGTTTGTACTAGAGCAGTGGTATTCAAACTTTTTAGACCGGGACCCACTTTTTAGAATGGCACTCGTGTCAGGCCCCACCGGAAGTGATGTCATTAACCTGGAAGTGATGTTGTGGCAGGAAGTGACATCATCAAGCAGGAAGTGCTATCACTGCAACATAATAAAATGACATTCCTGAAATGTAAATTGGCATTCTTGGACTGCAGCAATTGTACAACCTTGAAACATCCCTGACAGAAAAGGACAAAATATTATGTAAAAGGGGTGAACCAAAAACAAAATTTAAAAAATCCTCACTTGAAAATTCAAACTGTTAACACTCACAAAGGAATATAGCAAGAGTGAGGTCTGCAGTTTCCAAGATGGCTGCTCCCAGTTTTCCACGACCTAACTGACACCAGGTCGCAACCCACCAAGTGGGTCCCGACCCACACTTTGAATACCACTGTGCTAGAGAACTGGCTTAGAGCACAATCCTATACTGCACCGGAACAGGCAGGCCCTTACATCAGGGGAGGCTCCTGCCTCCCCAATGGCTTCCTCAGATCTGCACCCATGAAATCGCTCCTGTGAAATCATGGGTGCAGATCCAAGGAAGCCATGTGGCCCAAATTGGGACCGCACGGCCCGGGGATGAGGCCTCGGATGCCTGACAGCTGCATCCCGGCCCCACCTCTTCCCTGGGCCGGCATGCCTGCCACAACCACATTGAGGCAGTGCTACATCATCTCTAGGATTGCGCTCTTAGAACTTTCAAAACCTGAAGACCAAGTTTTCTACTCAGAATGTTCTCCAATCTGTAACCAGAGACAGTGAGGTCACCAATCAATCAAAATAAAGTTTCTAGGAAGAACAGAAACATCAATCCAGGTCCAATTACTTTCCCCAGCTGCACTTCAAAAATTTGCTGATATTAAAAAAAAAATCGAATCTGAAGTCACAAGGCTTTCAGTCTTTCCATATAGAGATTACTACTCCCATTGCTACTGTACTTGTAAACGGCCACGTCCTTCTTGGGACTGTGCTGAGGCAGCAAGCTGTGAGAATATTGGTGGACGCCCAGTTCATAGAGGGAGGAGAAGTCCTTGCTGCAGAGGTGACAGCGGTAGCTCAGTTCCTCCTGGTGATTCTTGATATGCTCAAGGAAGGAGTCCTGCTTCTGGAATGTCTGTGCACAACTTTTCACAACGCATTTATACACCTGCAGGTTCATAAGGGCAGGAGTAAGATTAGGCCAGTCTTTTTCAAATTGTGTATCACAAGAGTTGAGTGAAATTTTGTATCTCATAGTTGAGTGGGCTGTGAGAAATAAAGTGAATCAAGCCTCATGTCAGCTTCAAATACCCACTTGTGGAGGTGGCTGCCAGCTACATTTCTGCAAGTTCCATTGCTCTGACCTTGCCTCCTTCCACTAGTAAACACCCATTAGAGGCAGGAACTGAATCATATTTAAGGGAAAGAATAAAATTGCCTGCCAGTCCTCAGAGGTGGCTACCTGCTGCAGCCCTGCATGAGTTTGTGCTCTAGGTGTATTTCCTTCCAGTCAGGGAACATAGGGTCCAGAACAGTGACGCACGCAAACACACTGCAGGGGGCTCTTCTCCAGATGAGTAGCTCTTCATATTACACAATCCTAAACTGGAGTTAGGCCGGCATAAGATAAGCCAGCAAAGTTTGGCCAGCACAAGGGCCACCATAAAGCATTTTCGGACTACTCTTAGAATCAAGGAGGATGGCTCATGTATGTGTGCTGGCCTCTCTGACTCCGATGCTTTACGGTGTTCCTTGTGCTGGCCAAACTTTGCTGGCTTAGTTTATGCCGACCTAACTCATTTTAGGATTGTGCCCTAAAATGTAACAACTTTGAGGGTGTAAAATCAAAAATCAAAGTGTGTCTCCAATATTAACTTAGCAATTTTTTTGCTAATATTGGCGACACACTCCAGTATCAGAAGTTTGAGAAATTTCAGAGTAAATCTTCATGGATTTATTTGGCTTACGTTGATTGTGCTGTTCCTATGTGGCAGCTTGAGGAATAATCAGATAGATATTCCTAATATCTAATAATAGATACTCTGCTTGTGAATGAAGCATATTCCCAAACATAGCCTCTTTTGGGTCTGCAGAGGGACCCATACATATGTGTGTGTGTGTGTGTGTGTGTGTGTGACTACATATAAAATATATATGCTTTATACCTATAAATGGCTTAGGGTTCCATTTCTGGCCTCTCCAGTTAAAGGTAGTCAAAAAGTCAAGTCAAGGAAGACAACACTAGGCTAGGCTAGACTGATCATTAACTCAGGACAAGCACAGCGATGTGTACAAAACTGCACTAAGGAAATCAAAATCTGGCACAAAAATGACCTAAATACTACACCAAGAACAGTTGAACTCCTTGACCTGCATGGATTACAAGGATTTGGGCTTATTATGCATCTATTATTCTACTTCAGCAAGTCATAAGCAGTAGTAAAGAGCTAAACAGGGGAAGAACCTGTGCCTTGACTGCGCACCCACCTGCTCGTGTTTGTGCTGAATCATGTGCGATTTTAATTGGAAGTATGTGTTGAATTTATTGGGGCAGAACTGGCACTGATAAGAACTGTCAATCAAGACAACTTGCTTAGCTTCCAGCTTGCCAGCCTCACTCTCTTCCGTGAGAGGCATAGCTTGCGGCTGTGGAGGACTGCTTCTAGGAGCCGGATTTAAGCCTGGAGGAAAAGTCAGGATGCAGAAGAAATATTAGAAATTCCATTTGTAATATTACCAGACAAGAACACCTTTTATCAAAGGTTGCTATTTTAAGGCTAATCTTGCATTTTTATGCAAGATCCTATCGCTCATCTCTGAGCTCTTCCTTTCAAAAAGCAAAGCCATGGAAATTAATTCCCTTAGCTTTTCCTTTGCTTTGCATTTAATTTAATTTGCAGTATCATTGAGGGGTTGGGCCTCTGCTCTGCAAAGAGCAAAACTAAAAGGTAGAGACACTCCATGATGAACTCCATGATGAATTCTTGGCAAGGTGTGTCACCTTGTGTCTCCCTTGTGCCACTTGAACTGATGTCTCACTTATACCACTTCAGATTGCATGCAAGGGCTCCCAGGACTGCCTTTGTATGCCAAGATTTCCTCTACAACAAAAACTAGATGTCAGGAAGAAAGATTCCCACATAGCCCTTCCAATGTGTACGAATTTTGTGCATGCCCATATGTATTTAAAGGAGCATTCCATCATGTGAGCTCTGACCTGCAGTCTGACGTGGTACAGCCCAAATACAGGTTTACCACTTTACTTGGAATTAGGCTAAGGTAGGCTGTTTGTTAGTGAATGGCCTAATGGTGGCCTTATGAGCAGCACCAAGTGTTATTCTCTACCCACAAACCAAATAAGGCTCACCATGAATTACACAACACATTTATGAACTCACTTGACTTCATTCCACTCTTTTACGCCAGTTGGATCCTATATATCACCCCTTCTCATTTGGAACAGCCAACTTTAGCTTCTAATACTTTCCTGAAGTGATAAAAATGGATGTGCCCCTTCCCACCTTACTCAATAAGCAGAAGAGTTGTTGGTATGTACATCTCCAGAAAAAAGAATTTGGTCAGGTGGGAAGTCATCAGTAGCACAACAAAAAATAGGTGAACAACTGATGCATGGATAACGAGGTGTACATGAATCATTCATGATGCTTTAAGATCAATCAGAACCAGAACTGAAACGATTTGGGAGGGGGGATATTCAGTTATATCACACCAAATCCCTGGATGTATGGGCTCTATTCTATGAACAGTTCTAATGTATGGCAACTGGATCTTAGAATTCTAATAAATAAGTGTGTTAAATAAAATAATGTGAATAAAGAATACAGAATAGGGAGTTGTGACTGAATGGAATTGTGTTCGCCAGCAATATGTGACCTGCACTTTCATGTGATAATAAATTATGAGGACGGCAGTGCACATAAATTAACTCTCCAAGCTCTCTATTCCTGCGAACTCTGAAAAAAAAGAGAGAGGTAGAAAGCATGAAGCAGCACAGTGATTCAGAAGTTTGGGGAGCAGGTCATCAGTCAACTGGCCATCCCACCAGTAAGTAATGCACCTGCATTTTCCTCATCCTCCTGCTGGTTGGGGTTGAGTGCCATGACTTGCACAGTGACAGAGCTCCGTGAGATGGTACACCCAACTCCTGGTGGCCACACCTTATGTGTCTGCATGTGCTTCTTCACATTGGACTTTTGCGCAAAGGCACGACCACATACGATGCACTGGAACGGCTTCTCCCCTGTGTGGCTGAAGGAAAACAGGAGACCACATCAGAGGGGGAAAGACACACTCTCTTAGCACAGGAGTTATCTCCCTGATGGTCACAGCATGAGTACACTTAACTAGAATGACCAAGGCTGTAGTCTCAGGTCATACCTTAAGGACTGTCGCTTTGTGTATGGGTCCACTCAACAGGAGCCTTTACTGTCCATACCATCTCGGCAGCAAATATGGACAACGACAGCCAGAAATTGAGTCTGCTCAGAAATTGTCTGTAATTGTGAACTGCCCATGCACGTACCTCTGTATTGAGACCAGTGTTGAAAATTTTGGAGAACATACTGATCTAGCAAAGAGATTGCTTGGATGTCCAAAACCTTTACCAGCAAGCAAAAATGGTTCTAATGTAAGCATTATTACTGCTCAGTGTATTCAGTCAAGCCCTCATCCCATCCGATTAGCTATTTCCTCTGTTCCTGTCTGTAGGACTCAAAGTTACCTCCTGATATGTTGCTGCAGATCAAAGTTCTTGGTGAAGGCCTTATCGCAGTAGGTGCATTTCAGTTTGGGGGACTTGGGTTTCCCTGAAAAACAAACAACAGAAAACAAGAATAAGCTTACTGTCAGAGATTTATTCTCCATTGTACTGGGGCTACAGTTGGGAATAAACAATAGAGAATGTAGAACTGCATGGGAAGAAACTGAGGGCACAATCCTATCCTACTTCCCAGGACCAGGATAAAGACAATGCAGCTCCAAGGTAAGGGAACAAACATTCCCTTACCTTGAGGAGGCCTCCGGGACTGCCCCCCAACTGCAGGATGCAGCTCATGCCCCATTGGCACAGCTATGTCAGTGCAGGAAAGCTGGTTAGAATTGTGCCCTGAGGCTGATTATCTTGAGTACAGCTTTATAGAAACAGCAACAGGGTTATGGTGGCAAATAAAACAATTTCACAGAAAATGAAACATGTGCTTTAGAACACGGAACAAAGAACTCAAGATTGCTATTCACATTATCTTGGCATTAGGCACCTGCTACATCCAGGACCACCACGGTAATGTCAGAATAAGTTTGTGAGAGGAACTCACATAATCTAAGGCAGGAGTGTCAAGCATAAGGCCCATGGGCCTTATGGCCTGCAAAAGCTCCTTATCCAGCTCACATGACAATTGGGCTCTCACAGCACTGTCCTTTCAGCAGTGCTGCTTTTGCCAAGGCTCTGGGAGAGATGGAAGGAGACCTCAGAAGCAACGGACACTACAGAGGAAAGGCAGACCAAGAGGGTTGAGAGAGGGAGACACTGCCAAGGCTGCTTCTGCAAAAGCATCACTTCTCAGCTACTGAGCTGCCAAGTGACACCCTGGCAGAAGCAGCGCTGCTGAAAGAGTGGCACGTGTGATAACCAGACTCTCCACTCTTGAAAATATGATCAAGATTTGCATATTTTCTCTTCTATCATTTGCAGCGAATGAGTTCCTGCATAGCATTGGGTTTTCAGGGAAACCCAAGTCCCAGTGAAGTGCTTATTTGTGGCCATCATCTGCTTAATGATGTCACTTCCTGCTTAATAACATCACTTCTCGCAAGGGCTGGTAGCAAGGAGCTTTACCTTCTAGCAGGCTGCTGTCTGTTTTGGAACGACGATTTTTGGGAGTTGAGCTTGAATCAAAATTGGTCACATTTCCTCCGCATGTATTGTTCAAGGGAGCAGCAGTGCTGGCACTTTTAGTTTTAAAACCTTGCTTGCCTGGATTGTATACTGGAGGAGAGGGGTAAACTGGGCTTTCCACACACTGGCTGGGCACCTAAAATATAGACATTACTGATGAAAATATGCCTCAAAATGCAACACTAACATCAACAATTCAAGACAGAGCTCGGCTCCACCACTACACATTCACTACACATTCACTACAGTGTTCTTCCTACTGCCAAACAATAGAGATGGGATCACATGTTCTGCTAAAGCCTGATCTAATTTCAGACAGGCTCAGAGGCCAAAGAGACCACATTTGGAGGGAAAGCCAAGCCATACGTGAACAAAGAAGACAGCAGGGTTCCTTGCAGAGGTAAATGGAGGGCATCAGGGCTTATAAAATGAATAAGATCCATTTGCAATTAAGATAAAAAAATAATTCTGAAACATACTTTGCATAAGCAGAGTAAAAACTACAGTTGCTCAATGTGCACACACAATGAAGTGCTACAATGCTTTCCACATACCACATTCTCTTCATTGTGGCCCCTGCATCATCCCACAATATGCACTTAAATAATAATGACAGGCAAAGGTTATGCCATATTCCTTTCTGCTGCACAGTATCCAATGGCAATTTGTCCACTTGCCTGGTTCTCAATCACACTTTTATAATGCAACACCTTTGCCACCAAAAATACAGCCTCTGAAAACAGCTTAAGCATAATGAATACTGTCATATAAGGAGGAGATGCTTATTCATTTCCCTGCTAGAAGTTTCCTTTAATACTCGGAATCTGTTTCCTATCATCCAACAAACACAACTCTTTAGTAGCTTTCTAAACAAAGCTTCTGCCATCATGCTTAGCACTGGCGCTCCACACAGACAGCCGCCTGATGTTCCCCCTTAATCACATTTAGCCCAGCTACATGCATTTCATTCCACTAATCTCTCCACATCAATCAATCCCTGTAGCCCATCAATTGTTACTCTAGTTCTCTCATTTTCCTTAAGCTGGACATTTTTTTCTGATCACTTCCTTGGTCCACAGAGGAAATAATCATTAATTAGAGGACAATCTGATGCATCTTGCAACATCGCCACTTCCTTTGATAAACGGCATTTCAGGGCTGAGTGAATTAGAAGTAGTGTGTTCTCACTGTCCGGTTGGAGCCCGAGGACATATGCTCAATCAAAACCAAGGAAGCAAGCAGCATTGGGAACACTGCACTACGCAGCCCAAACTATTTTTACCTCCATAGGTGGGTAGGGCTGCATCCCCATGTTCGGTATCTCTACTGCACCATTCCCAGCCAAGGAGGCAGGTGTGCGATACACTTCTACCACTCCGCTGCTGCCTGTGCTGCCCTGAACTGGTGCTCCAAGGGTTTGAGGAGGGGGAGGAGGAGGCTGAGGTGGTGGCGGTGGTGGTGGTGGAGGAGCTGGTGGTTGAGACAGGTATCCCGCTCCACTGTGCATACTCAGGCTGCTCTAAAAAGAGATAAGCATGGGGGGGGAACAACATCAAATTTGCACTGTGACATTGATCTTAATTCACAGGTCACCATATATGTTGATCAACTTATCTGCAAACACAAGCCTCCTTCCACACTGAGAACTGTGAATGAAATAAGTCAATTGGTGATAGTCGACAATGGTAAACAAACCATTGATCATCATGTGCTTCCAGCTTTTACATTATCTTAATAATTTTGGGTTCCAGAGGCACAGCTGTGTTTAACCTATTGCAGCAAGTCTTCTGGTGTTTAAAAACTAACAACTATACAGTTATATATCGTAAGCTTTCATGACCTAAGGCCCACATTGTCAGATATAACTGAGGTATTTGATGACATGGCCACTTGACAAATTGAGTTCTGGTCCATGAAAACCTATGGCATAATAAAGTTGTGAGAACTTAAAGCATAATCAGGCGCTTTGTGAAGGGTGATATTCCAGAACCACACATACTTTATGGTGTTTGTACAATCACTACTCTCCATGCCTTTCCCTACAATTCCTAACATTACCTATGTCTTTTTGACCACTGGGGTACATGAAGTTTAATACACAATGACAACAACCTCAACTTCGTACTGAATGCTGCATATATATTATGGTCAGAATTAACATTTCAAGTCACGTTATCAAATGGGTTGTTTCACCCAGAAATGCTCTGAGAAGCTTCTGGCTTCAGGCACATTCTTATATTGTATGTCTTAGCAGCAAGCTACTCATAGAATCCCTTCTAACCTTTAGTATAGTTTTCAATACGATTTGCCAAAGTTTTATGCACAAGAACATAGGAAAACATTCTGCTTACCTGCACAGAGGGTTGCACTGTGGACATTGACTGGTCCAGAGTTGTAAAAGCAGACATGGCTGACATCAACACTTCATCGCTGACTAAGATATTCCCTTGTACTAGTGTCTGAATCAGAGGAGAGGGTGGGACAGTAATATATGTTGAGATCTGCTGGAAGAGAGATGGTTAAAAAATATTAGAACAGTTCTCAGCACAGGAATAAAAAATTCATATTTGCAGATGGTTTTAAAACAAGCTATGAGAAAATGCCCAATATTCAATGCAACCTCTCTCAATCTGCCTGATTATGAATGATAAGGATCTACAGAATGTTACAATGTCTGAAATCACTGCCTTGGATAGTAACATCATCACTTATACAGCACTTGGGAGTATCCTTCAAAAACACTATCACAGAAATCCTAGCAAGAGCCTGGGAGATAAATTGGGATCCTGATATCATTTGATGGAGGCCTCTAACAACAACAACAAATATTAAAGAGACAGAGGCGAGCTGCGTTCATGTATTATAAAATCATATCCTGTGTTAGATACTGTACAGATATTGTGCTGGATGCTCTCAATGATCAACCATAGAGAAACATGGGGATTTTTCGAAAGCCATAATCCAAGACTGCTGTCATTGGTTTTGGGTTATAGCAAACTGTCCATTTTTTATGGCACCAAGACCATAAAAAGGGTTATAGCAAATTGTCCATTTTTTATGGCACCAAGATCCCCAAGAGCTCAGCATCTCTACCTGCCGATTGGTGGTCTGAGCCTGCTGCACTGATGTAATGGATGGAGTGTACACGCTATTGGTAGCCAGCGAGACGGTAGCCAGTGAGGGGGTATTGCCTTGACACTGTTCCCGCTTGTGAGTCATGAATGCTGGCAGCGAGTTGAACTGCTTCTTGCACTTTCCACAAAGGAACACATCCTCATCATCTGCAATTAGAAGAGCAAAGTTATTGAGCCAGCTCCAGAGTTTTTTTTCAGGCTTTTTTTTTTTTTTTTTTTTTAGTATTGTATAAAATACTAGTGTTAAGGGAACCTAAAACCTAATTTGTGTTAATAGAAAGTAAGGATCCCTTGTTGTAGCTTTTACCCAAGTGTGCATCAAACACAAGAGACGTGATGGTGCTGCAGGTTAAACTGCTGCTGCTAAGCTTGCTGACTGGAAGGTTGGCAGTTCAAGATCACATGATGGAGTGAGCTCCCATCGCTTGTCCCAGCTCCTGCCAACCTAGCAATTCAAAAGCACACAGAAATGCCTCTACAGGAGAGGAAACAGGGGTGTAGCTGCAGTGAGCCACAGTCAGTGAGTGACCTTTCCTCCAGGAAGAATCTGGAATGTCTGCCTTGTGCCATAAGCTGTACAAAACAGTCACATCTAGGTTATCCTTGGAGGAGGAGGCACTGGCTCCTTTGCGCCCCCAGTTCTTTCTCCTGTGGAGGTTCAAGGGCAGCCTCCACAGGAGAAAGAACAGAGGTATGAAGCCACCACAGCTAATGCTCCCTCCTCCAGGAGGAACCCGGAGACTGACACCATTACATCATGTGACATCACTGCCCTGGGTGCTGAAGCAGTGCATTATGCATCTGACTGGACAGTCTGTGCGGCAAAATTCACGAAGCTAAGCTTCATGGAAACTGGGAAAATGGGCCCCAAATTGTGACTTATTTCCATTAAATCTTCTTTAAAACACAAGCAAGGAACTCACCCATAGCCTGTATGGTGGTCGATGTGTTGACATTTTGTGTGGAAGGATCTGTTACTGCTCCTTGGCCATCTAGCAAGGACTGGACAGCCAACACCGTCTGGTTATCCATTCCTGAAGGACAAGAGAAATGGCAATGGGAGGGGATGCATTCTAGAACACCGGCAGACAGGATCAAGGACAAAATCAATCACTACATTTGAATGAGTTGATTACATAATGCATCCCATATTCTCATTGAAAATATGAGAATTTGGGGGGAGGGCTGTGTGGTGGTTGTGCTTGTGTCAAGGTTGCAATTAGGCTTTTTTTTCTTTCCGATTCACTTTGCTATTGGAAAATGGCTGAGAAATAATCCAATTTATTGCTGCATTCTCGGGAAAGCAACAGGCTCTGGCATCACAGTGATGGCACTTCCGGCCATGACATCACTCCAATGGGTCCCGGGCAGTTTCTCATTCTAAAAAGTGGGTCCCGGTGCTAAAATGTTTGACAACCACTGATGTCTAGGATCAGAATGGCATTTCATTGTTCATAAACTTGCTTAGGGCCAGGGCCAATAAACAGCACTTGAGGGGAAGCTGCATAATGCTTGATCTTGCCTTGACTATTTTTATCACTGTGCTGCAGGTTGTTTTTAGGGCCATGGTAGAAGAAAAATGTAATTTTTCAATGACTGAAGAAACCTGCAATCCTATACGTATTTTACTGGGAGTAAGCCCCATTAAATCCAGTGGAACTTACTTCCCAGTAGATATGCACAGGATCGCACTTGCAAACTAATGGCCGAGTTTATAATGGCCGAGTTAATGCATGTTCTCCGTGCATTGCCACCTCCCAGGTAAGCTTTCAGATACACAACTCGGCCTCGTCATCAGCCCCAGGGAACAACTGGCAATTTTAAATTCACAATGCAGTGCCAACCAAACACAGCCGGTGGAATTTTCTCTGGGCGAGGCGGCAACTACCGCCGCAAATTGCACTGTACTGCTAGACAAAGGTGCAGAAAGCTTCGCGGGGAGGTCAGGGGAACCTTGCAAGTCAGGCAGGCAGGCAAGCATTGAGATCATCATTGGGAGGACCTCTTATTTTTTTGTTATTAGGAATACTGTACTGCTTTTAAGCATCTTCCAATAAGACAAAATGAGGCGTCACTGGCGTAGCCCCTGGCAGGCTGAGCCTGCGGCTGGGCGCGTTTTGTCAGCAGGAACAGGACTTCCAGGAGGACCCGAGTTAACTCGCTCCTCCTTGGGTCTTGCAAACGCCAGGCTCCTCCAACGACCACCGAGAGAAAGCGAGACACACTTGCACGCTGGCGGGCTGCAGCTGCACTGCGAAGTCGAGCACCGACCGTCCGTCCGCCCGCCAGCCCGCCTGCCCGCCTCAGCGGCTGTTCCATGAACCTCCCTCGGCCCTGGCCGCTGCCTGGGGCGGCCCCGCATCCTCCTCAGCCCCTGTCCCGTCCGCAGCGGCGGGAGGGGGCGCACCCGGCGCGGAACAGCCACGCCTGGGCTTGTGGCGCCTCCGCTCTCCCTCCCGCCGCTAGGCCGCAACCCGCCCCGGCTCCCCGATATTATATGTACCTTCCAGCGCCTCGAATATCGCCTGCGCCATCTTGGAGCTGAGGTAGCCGCGGCCGAGCTGCCTAAACGGGCATTGTGGGAAGGAGAGGGAGGCCGGCCTAGCCTGGCCGCCAGGGGGAGCGCGTGACCACGAACTGGGGAGGGGAGGCTGGCTGAGGGAACAGCCTCTCTGGAGGGAGGCGGGGCCGGGCGGGGCTGGTACCCTCCGTTCGTCGCAGGAGGTGCGCTGCAGGAGGGCGAGGAATGCGAATTGAGTTTTGTCCACATTGACCTTTTCTCGCCCTGGAAGGAACGTGGCCAGTTTGCTTTTGTCACGCAAAACAGTCATGCTGTTTTGACTGGGCTGTGCCTTTATGACTAGGGTTACCAGATTCAAACTGGGACTGCTTTTTAAACCCTCCTTTGCTGTGCTGCACCTGCCAAAATTCCCTCTTCTATACAGTGGTTAAAGGTATAGGCACTCTGTCCCAGTTTGGATCTGGTAGCCCTGTTTATGACCCTGTATGAGATGTTCCCCATGCACGCTTCCCTGGGATTAAGCCACGTTGCATAGAGTGGCGCTTACTCCTGAGCATGCATTGGACTGCGTTGCAGCGGAATTAAAACCACACATAACACACAAAACGAGATGGTGCGACATTCCTCATTTTCCCCGATGGAAATATAGATAAATGCAGTCCACGTAGAGTTCTGCTTCAGAAGTGGTAACAGGGAGATTGTTATAACATAAAATGATAGTTTGCATACACTTTATATACTGCTTACCACAGCAGTGATGTCATGCAGGGGGTACGCGGGGGTACGCGAGTACCGGTTTCTAGGATTACAGCTGGCCCCACCCATTCGCCCGCCCACTCGTCGACTCCGCCCTCTGCAACGTTTGAATTTCCTGCATGTTTGAGTTGCCTGCATGTTCTCAGAGCCAGCCAGCCAGGCAGGCAGGCAGCGAGCGGAGCCTTTCCTTTCCTTGCCACTGAAAAATGAGTTGCTCTGGGGTTTTAACTTGATGCCAGGCCTCCTTAACATGTTCTGGGGGTGCTGTGGAATACTGTTGCAACTGTTGGGTCAGTTTAAAATCATCTGAGGCCTCAAAAAGGGCTTTTTTCATGTCACTTCCTGCCACGACATCACTTCTGGCTTATGATGTCACTTCCGGTGGGCGGGTCCCGACATGTGCCAATCAAAAGTGAGTACCTGTTCTTAAATCATTTAGATGACACCACTGTACCACAGCCCCAGATGATGCATAATCTTCCAGCAGAACTTGAGCCACCCCACTCTAGACCCTGCCAGCGCCTAACTCCTCCAAGGACTAGCGACAGTCCTGGTACCTAATACCTACATAGTTGTAGGATGGTGCATTTCAAGGTAGCAAGCTCACATATCCTAGTAGCAATAACTCAGAAAGATCAAATCAGGAGAAATTAAGAGTGCAATCCCGAGTGCTTGAATGGCCGGCACAAGTCCCTTGCGCAGTCTGGGAGTGTTGCAAACATGCCATAAGGAGGAGTCTGAGCCAGCACACAGGTGCACTGGCTCAAGGAGGCCAGATCCAGCCTTTATGCTATGGTGGTAAGGTAAGGAAGTGCCAGCTGAGGTTAGCCGGCACTGGGAGTTGGAGCCAATGGGCAGACCAGCCCGGGGAGGGATGGGTGGGACAGGCCTAGGCAAACTAGATTGGATCCAGCCCCCCATCCCTGGTTAGCCTTACCCAAGCCACTCGGATTTGTGTTCATGATTTCCCTGGCACAGATCCAAATAGCCCTATTGGAGTGGCTGCTGCATGACACGGGGTAAGGGGAAATGAATTACCTTGCTCCAAATTGTGCTGCAGCCACCTCCTACCCTGGGCTGGATATGGCACAAGTCTCTTGGCCTGTCTATTCCAGTGCAAAATAGGACTGGGCTGACATACATTAACGTACAGGCATGCCCCGGTATCCAGTGATTCGGTATCCATGGTTTCAGTTATCCACAGATTCCATGGATACTGGGACTCCTATTAAAAAGATTAAAAGGTAAAGGTTTCCTCACAACCGAATGGTCTAGTCGTGACTGACCGGAGGGGGCGATGCTCATCTCCATTTCTAAGCCTGTAGAGCCGGTGTTTGTCCAAGGACAAGCTTCCGTGGTCATGTGGCCAGCATGACTATACGCCGTAGCTCACGGAACGCTGTTCCCTTCTCACCGAAGTGGTCCCTATTTATCTACTGGCATTTTTAGGTGCTTTTGAACTGCTAGGTCGGCAGGAGCTGGGACAAGCAACAGGAGCTCACTCTGTTGCACAGTCTCAAACTCCCAACCTTCCGGTCAGAAAGCCCAGCAGCAGCGGTTTAACCTGCAGCACCACCACATCCCGATATTAAAAAGATAGGGAAATATTACACAAATCTCTTTTTTTTATTTCGTTGCAGTAAAACCACTATCTTTAGAAAGACATCCTCAGTATGCAGTTTCAGGTATCCACGGTGAGGTCAGAACCCCAGCGGATGCCTGTACTGTGTGAACCAGGCCACAATCAACTCTAATTCACAGGATGAGCAATCTGCAAATAAACATTCAGATCCTGCCTGCAGCAGTACCACATAGAAAAGCTTTTTGACAGTCCCCACAAGGGCGCCATAGTGTTTTAATTTATCATCAGTTGTGCAATGAATGGGGAAGCTGTTCAGGGGGAAATACTAGATGTGCACAGATACTCTCATAGTGCAGGTTGGGGCTTAGACAGGGCCAACCCCATCCATGAGACCAACTGAAGCATTCATCTCAGGCAGCGGAAGGGGGGAGGGACACCCATATCTGTCCATCTACTTGTCTCCACATCCCCTCCTCTTCTTACAACTCCCTGGATTGGAAAAGGAGAGAGAGAAAGAGAGGAAGAAGAAATGTAAAGGGGAGGCGAGTGCTCAGGTAGAACAGTGGTCTTCAACCTTTTTGTGTGTCAGGATCGCAATATATAAATAAAAAATTATGAAGTATGAGGCCAGGGACCCCACTGTCAATCCCGCCTCCTCCCAGGGTTCTAGAAGGCCCACCCCAGTGGTGTTATTCTGCCGGAACGCTGGGCGGGACATTCGGGTGATCGACAGCCCACCCGTCGCGTTACACAGCGTTACGCCGTTTGCGTAACCAATTACGCCGCTTGCGTACGTTACGCAAACGGCGTAATGCTGCGGAACGCAATGGGCGGGCTGTCGATCTCCCGGATGTCCCGCCCAGCATTCCAGCAGAATAACACCACTGGCCCACCCCCATTGCTGCCCATTCTCTGCCCCAGTAATGCCCTCCCAGCACTGTTCATAGTAACCAAAAAAGTTAGCAGAAAAAGTGACCATGAACCCTGGCACTAGTGAAAGCTATTGTAGTACAATTGCTACGAACCTGAGCGGGACTGGGACACAATCTCTTGGGACCTAAAGGGCTTATATCAGATGCCTTCCCCTTTACCTGGTGGTGTTCTAGTCCAAGGGTCTTCAGCCTTTTTCATTCTCGTAAGTTGCTGCCACCCCGCAACTGAAGCATTGTGGTTTGTGATCCCATTGGGGTCCTGACCCCAAGGTTGAAGAGCACTGTGCTAGATCATTGGAGAATGGGAGGAGCAGAGGGCTGGCACATAATGGGGTAAGGGGGAAGCATCTGGAATGCTGCCTCAGGTCTCAGGAGGTATTGGGCCAGCCCTGGGCTAAAAGTTCTCACATCAAAAAGGCTGGGAACTCTGGGTTTAGGCAACAATGGACTGTGTCAGTCTTTGCCAGTTTTGGGAATAACTAAATCTCTTGGGATATGCCCTGGATGCAGTGATGTCATGCACCCACTTTGCACCACTACGCGAGTACCGGTTCCTAGAAGTTGAGCTGGCCCCGCCCACTCAAAGCTGGCCCCGTCGGCTGGTTGGCTCAGCAGCTGCGCATGCGTACTGCACACCTGCAGCCGTTGCCTGCACTTTCTGTGAGGAGGCAGGCAGGCAGGCAGTGTGGTGGTGGCGGCAGCAGCGGAGCGAGAGGACCGGAGGCGGCAGCAGCGGCAGCAGCAGCAGCAAGGGAGACCCGGGAATAAGGCAGCAAGCGTGAGAAGGTAGGCTGCCTGGGGCTCCTGCTCCCTCCAGCCACGCAGATCCAGCGTCCTGGTTCCTCCTGCAGCCTCCCCCCAGCCCCAGCCCCCATGCAATCTTTTTTTGGTCGCCCGTTCCCCCTCCTGTTCCTTGCAGGCTCCTTGCATTTAACATTAAAGTTAAATGGTTCCCTGTCCCAAAAGGGCTCACAATCTAGTACAGTCTAGCCTGCTATTTAACCAGGGAACAGTTGAAGCAAAATATGTATATACACATCTAGAAAGCAAAGCAATAGAAGTTAAATCAACACTGACCACAAGCTGAAGTTATTACAAACATGATCACATCCATGGCAACAATCATGACATCACTTCCGGCTTATGAAGCTTCCGGTGGGCGGACCCCGACAAGTGCCAATCAAAAGTGAGTACCTGTTCCTAAATCATTTGGATGGCACCACTGCCTGAATGTGCTTAGCAACCTAAATAAATCAAGCAACAGACTCAACTAACTCTAGAGAGCAAAAGCGGCAAAGATTGCTGAGACTGTGGCTGCAACACACTCATGTCCCTATGAAATGGGATGCTTTGTTGGGCACAATTATACTTGGCAACTGGGACCTATTCCCAAAAGGTGTTCCCACCAGGTTTTTATTGTGATTATTAATGTTATACTTTCATTTTGTTTTTTGTAAACAGAGATTGTCCTCTGCATTGCATCTTTAAAGAAAAGGTGGGTTGTTAAGATTTGAATAATGATTTAAATAAGATAAATGATTTGAATAAAGATTTAAAATACTGAATAAACTTGTTTGATCATCCTAATTGCTTTAAATATCCCAATATAATAACTGTTCAAACAGGGTCACAGCCACAGTTATCTGATTTATACAACTCAGAGCGCAATCCTATACTTGTGCTGTGCTGGCGCTGCACACTTCCATTGGTCCAGTGTTGTTGCAAACGTGCCATTAGGCACGTTTGCATCAGCAAGTCGGGCGCTGGACTGGCACAAGGAGCAGTGCCAGCACACAGGTGCCGCTGCACCCATCAATTGCACCAGTCGTGCACCAGTCAAGTGCTGGCAGCACTCGATCGGTGCAGGATATCGTAGAGGGTGCTCCAGAGGTGTGCGGGGGGAGTAATGGGGCAGCACAGTGGGTAGTGTCGGGAGCAGCAACAGACACCTGCCGTTGCGCCAAATCCTAAGCCCCAGCCCCAGCCCCAGCCAGGGTGGCCCCAATTCAGGCCACTGCTGCACATGTTCACCTGCTCCTGCAAATCAGCAGGCGCAGATCTGAACAGCCCCATAGGGCTGGCTGGGGCTTACCTGGGTGCAACGGGAAAACCTCCCCTTACCCTGTGCTGCTGCCTCCTACTGGGCTTAGGATACAGCCCCGCTGTGCCGGCCTTGCTATGCTGGCACTGCTTAGGATTGGGCTGCCCATATCCATGTGCAGATTTAGCCAATTTTGCATTGCCAACCAGCTAGAGATTAACTATCAAAAGACAAAGGTCCTCTCCTTTGGGAGGAGACCCAAAAAAAAGGCTATGGAAAATTAATGGCCACAGGATAGAGCAGGTCAAGGCATATAAGTACCTGGGGTTCATGTTGAATCAATTGGGGAATCGTAGGCCACATCATGACTATGCAGCATCGGCAGGTCTCAGTTCTGCTCAAGCAATCACTAAGCTTGCAAGATCTAGAGGTGGCCATTTCATCCCAGCAGCAATTAGGCTATTTTTAGCTAAAACCTTACCCCAACTTCTTTATGGAACAACTCTGGGACCGCCCTCCTCCAGCTTTACCCCATTGGAACGCGTACAGTCCAAATTCCTGAGGTCCATCTTTCAGGTTGCTAAATATGCTTCCAATGGTAGCCTACGCCTGGAGCCTGGGTTGATCACAGTTGAGGCTAGAGTGATTCTTTCCTCTATAAACCTTTGGCTTAAGCTGCATCATTCTCCCATCGGCCTAGCCCCTCTGATCCTCCAAGATAACTTCCAATCCTCCTGGTTAAAGTCGGTTCATGCTAAACTAAGACTCTTGGGGTTCTCACCTGAAGCTGCGTTAGCCTTGTGTCCAAATCAAGCGAAAGCAGCTATCAGACAAAGAGTCTTCGACATCGAGAGGCAAAGGGACGTAAACCAATGTCCCAACTTCTTAGCTGCTGAGGAAAGTAAATATATACTTCTACCATCCTCCTATCTGTCATCTTCGGAGCTCCCTCAGCACAGGAGGGCCTTTTTTCTAGCTAGATGGGGTATCCTCCCCTTGGCAGTTCTTGAGGGCCGGTTTAAAAGAAGTCCTCCCTCAGATGGGCTGTGCCCTTGTGGCTTGGGGGAGCTAGAGCTAACGGAGCATGTCTTGCTCCGCTGTTCTTTTTATCAGGGCATACGAGAAAAATTCATCTCTCCCCTAATTAGGAAAATACCTGGCCTTGAGGAAGGGGAAAAGACCAAGTTGCTCTTATTTGGCTCCAACTTCCAGGTTACAAAGCAGTGTGCCAGTTTTCTGGCGGCTGCATGTAAAATCCGTAAAGCCTTAGTAAATCACGAAAAAAGATTGCATGGTTCCGAGCTGATTTAGAGATCTGTTCCCTAGTTTTTAAACAAGTGTATGTTTTACCAAATGCTTGTTTTTAATGTGTATGATTTATTGAACTGTTTAACTTGTTCTTTTTCTTTTTAATGTTTGTTTCGATGTGGCTGGTCTTTGACTGTAATAAAGAATTTGATTTGATTTGATTTGATTTGGCTGCCCATATCTGCATCTAAAATCTGAAATGTTATGTCCCAGCCACGAAATTTATATTAATGTCTCCTTTGTTCCCAGAGTAACAGAAGCAATTAGGAGTAGCAGATATATTTCTTTCAATCTCCAGTGTGTTAAGGGCGTGCTGCATACAATGAACTCTGAATAATAGGATTAATGCATGGAGAGATTTTCATGCACTTCCTCCAAATATATACATATATACCTCAAATGCATTACAATTTTAGAGCCTGATCTCACCTTTTATAATAGTTCTTTGTCTTCTTGCTACTGAGCTGCTCTTACTGGGATGTTATAAAAAGCTTGAATTGTTAATCTAATAACTACACAACGAAAGCTCATTGATATTTCAGAGCAATCATTCAAAATGGCAGCTTCAAAGTACATTACACTTCAGCTTGGTTCCAACAAGCAACAACTAATATTTTTCAAGATGATAACTGTCACACTTCTACACGCTTTGGCAAGGCCAGAAAAGAAGTGTCTAAGAGCATTGATTCCAAATTGTAGATGAAAAACTGCCATAAACAACTTGAGATGTTAATATGGCTGCACATAGCAGATGTATTGCTGTTTTTCAATTCCACACAGCAGCTATAAACAAAAGTTATGTTAAGAAGTCCCAGCAGGCTTATCATCTAAGGTAGTTGTGGCTATAAAATAATGGCAGTCAAAAGTGCATTATGCTTCAAAATAAGCAGCATCTTCCTCCCTATTGAATCTCTGTGAGCCCCCTGAAAAGCCATCCTTTGGCAAGCCTTCAATAGTCAAGCTCAATGGCCACAGGGTACTTACATCTCAGTCCACTATAATTCCCAGAAAGCTTATATGGTGATATTCCACCAAATTAGGATGCATATTCAGGCACAGCCTATTTTCATGGGGTTTCTCCCTGTGGAATAGAAAGAGACTTGGCTTCATATATACTTGGCTTCATATATACTTGAGTGAATTCTTCTCACAGATGGCATCTGTGTAAATTGTGTCATGTGCAACAGAGCACAGGCGTCTCACGCAATTAAGGTTTCAAGTATAACTGTAACCTGTCACTCAGCCATGTTAAAATGTCACTCAGCTGAGGAAGTACATAAACATCCTGATAGGAATGACAACTTGACATGATAAATGACGTGGTGAGCTTCTCCTAAATGGAAAAAATATTTGAAAATTATTACCCTTTTAATAATAATTAAAATTATTTTAATTTTATGCCTGTGTTATTCATTCATTTTTGTTCCTATGCAGATACACATGTGTATGCTTTCCCGTCTCATAGTAGACTTGTTCGGACTGGTGGTAGAGAGAGATTATGTCCCAGAGCCAAAATACAATATCTTCACTGTTCTGAATTGTGGGATTTTCTCTGACTTTCTGAATATCACTGACTAGAACATTCTACACTATTCTACACCATCATTGCCATTGTCCATGACCTATCTCTATTAAACAGTAATGTCTGGCATGTTTTTAACTTCCTTTTATATAAGACCTGCCAGCAAATAATCTTGAAAGATTTTTCAAGATGTGGCACATTCCATCAACAAGACTTAAATCTTCCCCCTTTGTCTGGGGACAGAAAATCTACCAGGCTGGCTGGTTTTTACACTCTCTTTTTAGGATCCACGGGGCTTGTTTTTTAAAATATATTTTTTTAATTTTTTAATATTGTTTTTAATTATTGTTCTTAAATTGTTAATTATTGGTGCTGTATGTGTTGTATTTTAATGTTGTCGGCCGCCTTGAATGCCCATTGGGCAGAAAGGCGGGATATAAATCAAATTATTATTATTATTATTATTATTATTATTAATAATAATAATAATAATAATAATAATAATAATAATAATAATAATAATAATAATAATAATAATAATAATAATATCCTGGTGGCCTTTTGGTTAGATTTTGCAAAGCTGCCAAAAAAAAAAAACCCCTTTCAGTTGCTTGCAAAATTGCCCTTTTCTCTATGCAGCCTCTTTTCCTTTTCTAACCAACGTTTGAGAAATGGCTTTGGAGTAGAAAGCAAGCTATAAGTAGTGGTGCAGCCTGAGGGATGCAAAACTGTAAGTCTTTACGGCCCCCCCACGAAGCTGTGTAAGCGGCCCCTCCCACTTGCCACCAGAGCCAGTTGTGTGAGGAACACAAATTGGAGGGAAGTGTTTTCATCACCGCAACTGGTTCCTACGGTGAGGGTGGGGTGCCACTTACACGGCTACACCACTGGCTATAAGTGCATTGATCTAAGAATGTATTCACTGTTTCCTTTCACATGTTAGAATATCAGATGGCATAGATAACTTCACATACTTACGTATGTTCATTTATTAGCAATAATGGGACGTGGTGGCGCAGCGAGTTAATCCGCTGTTGCTGGGCTTTCAACCGCAAGGTTGGGAGTTCGAGACTGCATGACGGAGTGAGCTCCCGTTGCTTGTCCCAGCTCCTGCCAACCTAGCAGTTCGAAAGCACGTCAGAATGCAAGTAGATAAATAGGGACCACTTCGGTGGGAAGGGAACGGCGTTCCGTGCGCTATGTTGTAGAGTCATGCTGGCCACATGATCGGACAAAAACGCCGGCTCTACTGGCTTTGAAACGGAGATGAGCACCGCCTCCTACAGTCGGTCACGATTAGACCATTCGGTCGTGGGGAAACCTTTACCTTTACCTTTTACATTCCTTAATGGAGAGAATGAGAGCAACAGCCTCCAAAGCAGGCACAAACATATCATTGCAGACCCTCCCACACTGCCCACTCAAGGGAGCAAGGAAAATGGGAAAGTGAAGCAGCAATGAGGGCAAAGGAAATGGGAAAACTTGCAACCATCCTCCCCAAGAGGGGAAGCTGCACCAGCTGCCGGCGCATTTCTAGGCTATTTTACTAGGGGGGGGGGGAGAGAGAGAGAGAGAGAGAATATGTGTTTGTGTCAAAACACCAGTACTACGGGGAAGGCAGCATTTGGCCCTCCCTAGGAATATCAGGGAGATTATTGCTCTACATGCCATTCTCATGCCCTTCTAGATGCCTTTCTCAGCAGGTGTGAACTGATGCTGCTGGCATTGGCCTTCTCCAGGTACAAGAATTGTTGTTTCATATTTTGGTGGTCATGGGCAAAACCCTTTTTTATAACTGTTTATTCAGAAGCAAGTGGATCCCCACAAATCTTTGCAGTGTCACAGCAGAAGATCAAAGATCAACAGAAGATCGGTCATCAATGAAAAGAAGATTGGTACAAACATCCATTAAGACATAATTGACATCCTCCATCTTTACCAATTAGCAGAATTGAGCAGCAGTCCAAACCATACGTATTCCAGTATACATGTGGGGCTTACTCCAAAATTAGTATGCTTTGTCTTAACATTAGAGGCTGGCCCAGCCAGATTCTGCGTTACTCAGGTTCAGAGAGTAGCCAAAGACAGCCAGACAACAATGTGTGTTGGAAAGAAGATGTATTGATATACAAAAGAAGTAAGGAAAAGCAATACAAGTATAAACTTGAGTGCAGTAGAGAAAAGGGTGATTGCATATACAAGTGATACACTGGCAAAAAGCTTAGAAAGAGTGTCCCTTCAGTTTGCTGAGGATTCTGGCAGCAGTGAACAGGCTCCAATCAGGCAGGTTCCAGGGTGTGCTTGTAAGAACCTCCAGTGAAATCCAGTGGAGTGTTTGCCTTCTTTTATGGGTTGTACACCTGTATGCAAAGTGGATTGAAAAGATCCTGAGAGTGACTTCTCAATGGGTAGTTTTAAATCTTTAACATTTGGATATTGAGATGTTGCATAATAAATGTGATGAATTCATATCACATTTGCCACTGTTCTGTGTAAAGATTCAGCTTAACAACACTGGCAATACAAAGTTCATAAAATCTTAGAACCAATATAAACCAAACTCACACTTTGCTGCTTGTCATGATTTTGGAAAAGTGTAGCTTTGGATTCTTGATTGTCTATCAAAAACTCTATAATACAGGTGTATTGGCAAGATTACAACATATGCATCAGTTAAACTGCTACACTCTAAACCAGGAAGGAGAAGTAACACAAGTCTGCAGGGCTACTCACTTGGCTAGAACAAATCGTTGAAAAAACTTCACAAGGGAACATCAAAGCATACCCCATCCAACAACTAATTAGTTCCTGGCAAGAGGTCTCTGATTGCAAAGTACAGTAATGCCATGTCTTTCCCAGAAAATTTAACTGTCTGAATTACTGTCTTCAAAGGTTTAGAACAGTGAATAACTTTTCTTGCAACTAAGGGAGAATAGGTGCAACTGTCTGGAATGTCAGGTATGTAGGACTCTGCTTCATAGGCAGAACATTTCCTTTGGCTACAGGTTACTCTTCATGGTTATTTTGTCGCCATTGTCTTTCATTAAATAATTAAGAACATAAAAGGCTCGCTGGATCGGGCCAAGGGCCCATGTAGTCCAGCTTCCTGTATCTCACAGTGGCCCACCAGATGCCTCAGGAAGCAAGTACAAATAACAATAAATCACTGGCGATCATGGAAAAGTACAGGACTGTTTTGTGCACGCCCAACAGAGAAAGCAAATTGATGTCTTGCTATGTGTGAAACTTTTTTTACGTTTTAAAAATGTAAAAAAAAATTGTGCTATTGATAAAAATATAATCTGTAGTTATTCCTCATATTGTAGAAGGAGGTAGTGGGTGGAGTGCTAAGCTAAGGCTGAAATCTTAAACAGACCTAACTGGGAATAAACCCCATTGAACACAATGGGACTTACTTCTGAATCAAGACTTACTTCTAGCTCAAGACCACTTGACACACAAGGTGGCATGCCACATGCTGCCTGACCCCCAACCCAATGCTATGCCAGCCTCCCACTCTCCAATGTCCTAGCTCAGCATTCCCCTACACTCCATATTTCCTCTTCCCCCTCCCAGAGGGTGGGGAGAGAAGGAAGAGCCATGAAGACACATAGGTGGACAGAGATGGGCGCTCCCCCAGCCCAATCTATTTTCTGATGTGGCCTCCTTAGGTGGCCTCATGGATGGGATGGGCCCTGTTCTGAGTATAGGATTGCATTGTAAGAGAAGATAACCCTGCAATATACTCTACTGTTGTGCAATATACACGTATTCCAGGCCAGGGAAAGGCAGAAAGAAAGCTACTTCCAACAAATCACAATGTAGTCCAATGTTACTTTTTCTATGTTGCGGGTTGTGTGGTGGAGTCATAGGCGCCGACCTGCTAATAACATCAGGGGTGCCCATGGCCACGCCCCCGACATTGACGTGGCCATGCCCCCTGATGTGATCATGCCCCTAGTCATCTTATCTCCTGAGGCTGGGGTGTACAATTGCCACAGCGATTGCTCGCCCCGGCCTCGGGAAGGGGTGCTGGGTGCCGGAGGGGGCTGGCTGGAATGTGGGTGCTCTGAAAAAGAGTGGGGGGGCTGAAAAACCCAAAGCCCCCCTAGTTGGTGCCCCTGGGTGGAGTCACAACCCTATCATGTTATCCATATATCGGAAGAGGGCTGAGGCAGGCAACTTGCTTTTAATCAGATCTGTCACTTTTTCACTCTTCATTGGTGAAATACAACATCACAAAGGCTACTACAAATGTGATTAATACACAAAAGAATCATATTATGCGACACATCAGGCAAATTATTTCACATAGTGTCCATTAGTGTAAGTCACCTAAAGTCATCAGTACAGTCATATCGAAAAAAATACGGCAAAAAGACAGTCCATATAACAAACGTGGCTTTGGTTGATATGATGCAAAGACAAATTGTGTTAAATTACCATTGCCATACGTTCCGCAAGAGATCCCCAAATACAAAGCCAGATCCTATCTGAAAATAAACAAGTTGTAAGATCCAAAATAAAACAGAAAAGCGTAGTGCGCGCGCGCGAGAAACTTCTGTTCTACCTCCATGTCTTAATAGTTGCAGCATTGCCAAGCAGGAGCGGAACCATAGTTCAATTGCTGACGTTTCGCACGGACACTTTTTGTTCAAGCCCAAATCCCATGCATTTTGTGCTCTGGCTCAATCGTCCCTCTCGGTTGAGCTAGCGGTGGGGCAAGATTGTGATTCAGCTTGGGAGCCATGGGCATGGAGACGATGTTGAAGACCGTCCTTTACACCATCAATTCCCTGCTCCAGCAGCGCAGATACCAAGCAGCGCTGGCGGTGGTCAAGGGCTTCCGGAATGGAGCAGTGTAAGCTGGGGTTGGATTGTCGATACGGGAGGGGCTGCCTCTCCCTCTCTCGCCCACCTGCATACCACCCTTTGCCCAGGAGCCAGGCTGAGGAACTCCCCTCCTCGGCGTCGTCGAGGCGGGCTTTTAGGCGGGGACGGGGCGGGCAGCCTTCCAACTCGATCTGAGGTGGGGAGTCGGAGTCAAATCTAAAAGGAAGGCTCCCGGGGAGGCGCCTTGCTTTACCTCCCAAGACGCAGGTTTGGGGGCCCTGGATTCTTTGAAGCTCCTTTTAGGAATGCTGAATGTCAAGTGTGTCTTCTCCATCAGTGTTAACAACAGTGATAAGAGCCGGCGAGGAGGGATTGCTGAAGTTATTCCTCTTATCTTTACTTGGCATATTGAGGACTTCAGCACCTGGCAGTTGGGTGCAAAAAAGTGTGTGGCTTTTTTCTGTACTGTAAACAAGACGTGCAGTTTCTATTTCCCTGTAATTATCCATCTGCACTCCCATATTTGTATTCAATACAACTATCCAATCCATATTCAATACATCCATATTTGTAGAGGTATTCAAACAGATGTATTCAAACATGTATTAATGAGGAAGGGCTTTTTTTCTGAGTGAGTTGAATCCTTTCACTGACTACAGAATTGAAAGTAGAAATGCGTTAGCACACACTAACCCAAAGCTGTCCTTAGAATACCCAGGAAAATTCAACACCCACTACAGTCTGTTGCCTTATGCTGTAATAACCAGAGTTACAGCCAGGGTAATTCAGATCTGATTTATTGTTGAAATCTGTTGTTTCCCCCTTCATAAACTATAGTGGACCATACTCTACTAAACTTGTTCTGGAATAAATTGATTAGTCTTTAAGGTGTGACAAGACTGTTTTTAGTCCTTGCTATCTCCGCTGCTAAGACATTTATTGTTTCTTATCTTACCCACTGAAAAAATTTTATTGGCCTTCTCTGATCGCATATGAATCCTCTGCTGCTAAGAATAAATCCTATCTTTTCCGTTATTTTGGCTATATTGAACCACTGCTTGGTTTCCTTGACTTTGCAGCTGATACTCACCTCTCATCATAAAGCTGCATTCCCAAATTTATGTGAAAAACTTACGTTTCACTTATATGAAAGTGAGCTCCATTAGAACCCAGAAGCATCCCCAAGACTGTGTTGTAAAATACAAAGTAATCTTGCTCTTGCTTACTTAATTTTCATCCCCCCTTAAACTCTGTTCTTTGATCTTCAGTGCCACTAGTGACACATACAGTACAGTCCAACTAGTTCAGTGAGACTTATTCCTTAGTAAGTGGGGTTAGAATTGTAGCAAGCTGTCATCCTATCCACATTATCTGGGAGTAACTATCCAATCCTATGTGCATGTACCCGGTAGCAAATCCCAACCTATTAAATGGGATTTGCTCACTTAATGGGATTTGCTCATCTCAGATTTCCTTTTTAAAAACTATCTGTGCCCCTTAGAATCTCTGTGAGACCATTTCTGCAGTATTTAAGTTTGTCTTAAAATATGTGCACAAATCCTACATTTCTGTCTTCTTAACTTTAAGAACGGAGTGGGAGTGGCCTATCCGTGTCTTACTTTTAGACCTTTGTTAGTTCTCATCATTGACCTATTTGCATTTTAAAACTTTTGTCACTTAGTTTATTCCTGACTTCTGCACAGATGGTGAATCCTTTCTGGGGAAAGGAGCTAGTTTTAGCTGTATGCTCTAGTTTGAGTAATGTTACATAGGAGAGATTGTATGTTTGAGTTTCTTCCAATTTGTGTGCTAGACTGGACTATTATTTTTTTAAACTTATATTGGCAAAGTTAATGTTTATTTCCTCTAAGCAGAGCAAACCCAGTGTTGTATAACTTGTCTATGCTGTCCCTGTATATATGATACAGGAGTTGAAAGATCATATTCTCTGCACTGCAGACTTGGTTGTTCAGTTGTTAATGAAGAATGTTGGATGATTCTGTGTTGTAGACATTTTTGCTTATATTTTATTCTTTTCCTTTGACAGTTATGGGGCAAAAATTCGTGCCCCCCATGCTTTGGTGATGACTTTTCTTTTCAGGAGCGGAAGGTATGTTTGTCACTACTCTTCTTTCTCAACAATGTGTATTTCTTTATAATGTAGTGGGATTTCACAAGATCAGGATCTTGCATTTGTTAAGTCACACCCTCTCTGCCATATGGACCTGTTGTGACATGATTGCCACATGTCTTCTCTCCCTTTGTGCATCTTCTAGAAAGATTCAGTGCATCTAAACTGCAGGGAAATTATATGCTCTTGTGCTGCATGGGTAGCTGTTTTGTTTTTGAATTAAAGATGGCCACTAGTGACACATACAGTACAGTCCAACTAGTTCAGTGAGACTTACTCCTTAGTAAGTGGGGTTAGAATTGTAGCAAGCTGTCATCCTATCCACATTATCTGGGAGTAACTATCCAATCCTATGTGCATGTACCCGGTAGCAAATCCCAACCTATTAAATGGGATTTGCTCACTTAATGGGATTTGCTCATTTATGCATACTTTTCTAGGAGTAAACCCTATCAGACACAATGGAATTTACTTCTAAGTAGACATGCATAGGCTTGCAAATCTTTTTAACTGGAGGGAGGGCTTGCAAGAGGTTGAAGTGTCAGAGAGCATTAGCTATAGATGTTTCTGGTGCAGATTCGCGCAAAGCAAGCACACTCACTCATGATTAATGTCCACATTATTACCAAAAGAATGGGTTGCATATCTTTAGCTTTCTATTGTCTCCTAGAAGTAGAATGATTTCTCATTGTGGTTTCCTGAAGCAGATGACAGGCAGTGACTTAGTGATTAGTTTTTGAATTAGCATGTCGGGGGGGGGGGGATAATGTTGTTTGCAATAACCAGTTTTCATTTCTTTTCAGTTTAAGGGAGAAACTGAAAGCAATTTTTCAGGCCACTTATACTCATTCGAGAAACCTGGCATATTTTGTATTCACATACAAAGGTCTGATGGCCTTGCAGTCTAGAATACAAAGGAAGAAGATTCCGGTTCACTCTTTCCTCGCAGCCTGTGTTGGGGGCTGGTTAGTGTTTGGAGAAAACAATAATATTAACAGCCAGGTAAGCAGTTCTGTTAAGGGGACACATCAGGAGTGCCACAACCTGATTTACATTGCTCCCCATCTGCAACAAGTTGAAAATCACATGATGCCAATGACTCCTTTTGATCCTTCATTTATCTTTATTGAACGTCTGTGTATACACTCCCAGCTAAAATGCCAGTGAAGAACAAAATTAACAACACTCAAGTTGTTTGCATCTTCTGCTCACTGAGGTGCTCTAGAATGGCAGTAGAAAAAGAATCTTATCTATACAGCCAAGTGTTTTAGTAACATTTTCTTCCCTCCCACTCACTGTACTCCTCAGCTGCCAGGTTTTGTTCAGAAATGTAAGACAGGTTGAACCTAATTATTCGTGGATTTTATATCCAAAGATTTGTCTCAACACGGGTTCCCTAGCCCCACGCTGAGACAATTTAGGCTGCAATCCTAAACACTCGTATCTGGAAATAAACAAAATGAGATTTACTTCTAAATAAACATGTATAGGACTGTGCTTGCGCTGATGTACTTTACCTATTGATTCCAAATTTCAGAGTTTTGTATTCTGGAGAGTAAATAATGTTCTCTTTTCCATCACTGTAGTGTTCATAATTTGATGGACATCTTTGGGATGAAACCTATCAAAGAATGTTATAGGGATTGTTACAGCAAGTTGGTTCAGAGCGCAATCATAACCTGGAGTTAGGCCGGCACAGTCATGTCAGCAAAATTTGGCCGCCATAAGGGCCACTGTAAAACATGTTTGGACCACACATGGAGTCAGGGAGGATGGCGCATGTCTGTGTGCTGGCCTGTCTGACTCTGAGAGTGGTCCAAACATACTTTACGGTGTCCCTTGTGCCGGCCAAACTTTGATGGCTTAACTGTGCCGGCCAAACTCCAGGTTAGGATTGCGCCCTCAGTTTCATACTGTTTGAAACTCATTTATCTGTTAGCATCTTAAATTCCTGATCATTGCCATCTTTCTGGACAAAGGTTTTGTCTTTGAAAGTTTGCAATTGATGATACTTACGATGTTTCCCAGAATTAGAAGTTTGATGTAACATACAACTTGGTGATCTTGTCCTCAATTTTGAATTCTTTTAAATAATCACAATTTTGGGTGGGGTGTGTGTGCTACTTGCTTAATAGTAATTCAAATTCTCCCTCCATACAGATAAATATGTACCTGTTGTCTCGGATCTTGTTTGGCTTGTCCCGACTGGCAGTGGAAAAGGGTTATATTCCAGAACCAAAACAAGATCCCTTCCCACTGTTTGCCGCTCTGGTTTGGGGGATTGTTCTCTGGCTCTTTGAGTATCACCGGCACACTCTACAGCCATCGTTACAATCATCTATGACCTACCTCTATGATGACAGTGATGTCTGGCATGATGTGACGGACTTCCTTGTATATAACAAAAGACCTGTAAGCAAATAGACTTGAACCATCTTTGGATAATTGCACATTCCAGCTGAGGGGCTTAATTTTTGTTCTTTCGGAACACACTTGACTGAACATTTACTACTGTTAACCATCTCTACTGGTCACAATGTTTCTGCTGATCTGTATTGGTTTGTTTGAAAAAACAGCCATATATTTTGTTTTCTTATACTTGCCCACAGTTCTATAAGAGGCCTTGTTTCACTTTCCACACTACCAGCTGTAGCATAGCATTGGATGTGGGAAAACAAGCTATAAATGCACTGATTTAAAACATTGACAACTTGAAAGAAAACAGGCTATATTTTATGCAATCTTGAAATACCAGATGGTGTAGGTAACGCTTTGAATGCTTATTTACAATGATTCCTTCAATCCTTCCTTAATTTGCAACATTAACCAAGAAATTGGTTAATTCTTTCTGGTAGATAATAGCATGTGCTGCTCAAGTTCTAGATTTGTGAAAATATGACACCAGGAGTACTTTCTTGGCTAATTTATTTCTAATATTTTTTCTGATCATTCTCCCTTACTATTCTAATGACACTTTTAAAAATGTAAAATCTGTAAAAGGGTGTGTGAAAAAGGATATTGATATTAATGTCTTTTTAAAATTTCTTACTTTCACTTAAGGCAAACTTTCACTTAAGACATGACTTTCAGTTTACTGACAAAGTCACTGAAGACTGATGGATCCTGTCGTAATCGTAATTGTGTTATTTAAAGAAATGCGTAAAATATACAAGGTGCTATATATAGATGGAGTGCACAGGTCCCTTCTTACAGGATTGCAACGTAGATAAAAACATGAGAGGAAATGAGGGAGCAATGGAAAATTTAGGAGTGGCAGCAAATTGATCATTGGCTATAATAGAGATGTTTTTCTATGTGTTTGGAGGTGGTAAATACTGTACCCAAATCATTTTCTAAGACCCAGGGCCCAATCCTATCCAACCTTCCAGCAGTGATGCAGCTGTGCCATGGGGCATGCACTGAACCTTGCAGGGGGGGGCAGTCACAGAGGCCTCGGCTGCATTGGCACTGAAACGTTGAATAGGATTGGGCCCCTAGTCTCTTCTCTTTGAAACAAAGCAATGATACTTGACCATAACTGCTGTTGCAATTGGCAAGATGTTATGAAGTTTGATTAAGATGTTGCTGATTAACATTCTGTTGTTTTTGTAAAAGTGGCAGATACATGGTTAAAAGTGGTTGTTTGATCTTACTAACCGAGTCCATTCATTACAGAAAACCATGATTTTCTGCTGTGTGAATGAACCTCAGAGACGTAAAAGCTCCTTTCCCAGCCCCTGTGGCCAAGATTCCTCATTTCTTTAAACCATAGCCCCATGGCTTGTGTGAAGCCAAGAAGTGTGGTTTAACTCTGACTTTCAAACCAGAACATGAAATCCTGGATCAAACGAAGGATTTCAAGGATTCAAACCAAGTTTGAAATTGGAGTGTCCTGATTTGGAAGTCAGTGTTAAAACACAATTTCTGGCTTTGCACACACAGTTTAAAGAAACCAGGATGTTGATGTCACAGCTTCACAACAGAACCAAGGAGGAAAGGGGTGGAGGAAGGAAGGAGTATGCAAGCCTGCTGCTCTCTAGAGCTCATTCACATAACAGGAAACCATGGTTTCTCATAACATCTGAACTGGCCCATCGTCTCATCTGCATTTTTAATACGCAGAAAGATGCCAAATGCCTGCAGCTCAGGTAAGTTTAGGAAAGTGACAGTCCAATCCTATCCAACTTTCCAGCACCAATGCAGCTTCAATTCAGCCCCAAAGTAAGGGAACAAACTTTCCCTTACCTTGAGACCTCACTGACTGTCCCCCCACCACAGAGCACAGTATGTACCCCATTGGCACAGCTGCATCAGCACAGGAAAGGTGGTTAGGATTGGGCTGTGAAAGAATTGCAGCCTTTCATTTGTCAGGTCTTCAACCTAATCTTACATTAAAGGTAAAGGTTTCCCCACGACCGAATGGTCTAGTCGTGACCGACTGTAGGGGGCGGTGCTCATCTCCGTTTCAAAGCCTGTAGAGCCGACGTTTTTGTCCGAGGACAAGTTTCCGTGGTTATGTGGCCGGCATGACTCTATGCCTTAGAGCACGGAACGCCGTTACCTTCCCACCAAAGTGGTCCCTATTTATCTACTTGCATTTAGGTGCTTTCGAACTGCTAGGTTGGCAGGAGCTGGGACAAGCAACGGGAGCTAACTCCGTCATGCACTTGAACTCCCAACCTTGCGGTTGGAAAGCCCAGCAACAGCGGATTAACTCGCTGCGCCACCACGTCCCCTTAATCTTACATTAGGCTTGCACAAACTGAGGAGAGAAATAGAATGGATTGTTTTTTTGTTTCAAAATGGATGTGAAGAAAGGGATGAAGGGGAAAGGGAGAAAAACCAAGGCAGATTAAGTGCTCTGAAAGGACCACCTGGCACCCTGGGCAAGCAAATGGCAGTGTTAATAAGTGAACAGTTATGCACATTGGGACAAAATATCCCCATTTCACATATACACTGATGGGGGTCTGAAGTGTCAGTGAACCAGGGCAGACAGCTTTGGGTCACGGTGGATAGCTCCTTGAAAACATCAACTCAGTGTGTGGCAGCTCCAAAGAGGATAAAATCCTCGCTAGTGGTCGTTAGGAAAAGAGTTGAGAGTACGACGGCTAATATAATGTGTCTAGACGGGTGGTGTAAACTCATTTCATACAGCGTGCCGAATACTATTTATGGCATCTGCTGAGGACCCAGAAATGACGCCACTGATCAGGAAGTGACATCATTAAACAGATGATGACCAAAAATAAGCATGGTTTTCTCACCTAGTAACTCATTAGCTGCATATGGCAGAAGTGGAAAAAACAAAGACCTTGATCGTATTTGCAAGGTATGGGGGAGCCGAACTGTTACATGGGCCACCCTTTCAGCAGTGCTGCTTCTGCCAAGGCATCACTTCAGAGCTCAGCTACTATGTGCTCTGCCAAGAGTTTTTGGCCAAAGCAACAGAGCTGCTGAAAGGGCAGCCAATGTGATAATTGGGCTTTCCCAGTGCTTTGGCAGTGTCTCCTTTCTCCCTTTCTCACCCCCTCTTGGTCTGCCCCTTCTGCTGTACTGTTCCTCATCTTCTGAGGCCTCCTTTTGTCTCTTCCTCCCAAGGCCTCCTCACTGAAGAAGCACTGATGAAAGAATGGCGCTGAGAGAACTCAATTATCATGCCAGCTGCCTTTCAATAGTGGTGCCTCGGTAGAATCAACACCGAGGGCTACCCATATGATAATTGAACTCTCTGAATTGAGCTCTGCTTTTTCAGCAGCATCCCCTCTGCAAATATATTAATTTATGGGCACACCTGCTATTTGTGCTAGGAGAACCAATTTATCACATGGGCTGGATAAAGAGCTTCTTCAGGCCGGATCCAGCCTAGAGGGCCTTATGTTTGACACCCCTGCTCTAGAGAAATTTGTGGTGCAGTCACATTTGGAACACTGTATAGTTCTGGTTACTGCACCTCAAGAAGAATATTGTTGAGCTGGAAAAGGTGCAAAAGAGGGAGCCAAAAAATGATAAAAAATGAGCACCTTCCTTTGGAGGAAAGGTCCATTGGGGCTGTCTGGTTTGGAAATAAGGTGACTCAGCAGTGACACGATTGAGATATAAAATTATGCATGTGTGGAAAGAGCACACAGAGAGGGTTTTCTCCTTCTCTTGCAATACTAGAACCAGGGCTCATTCAATGAAACTGATTGACAGATTTAGGACAGACAAAAGGAAGTGGTTGTTTGTTTGTTTTTACAGGACACATAATTTGTAGCGTTTCTTGCCACAAAGATGTGGGGATAGCCCCCAGTTTTAAAAGGGAATTGGGCAAATTCATAGAAGGATGGTTTTCATGTATCATGATGGCTATGCACCGCCTCTTGGTTCTGCAGGAATATGCCTCTGAATACCAGCTGCAAGGGAGTCATGGTGGAAAATGAAGCGTGCGTTTCTCTCTTGGTGGGCCATTATGGGAATTGGAATGCTGGGCTGGATAGACCTTTGGTCTGTAGTCTGATCTAGCAAGGCTTTTCTTCTACTGCATCTATTGCCACAGAAAGCCCAAATCTTCCCAAAACGTCACCCTGTCTCTTGACATGCCTCCATGAGTATAACTATACTGTATATGTTTATGTGGAAGATATTGTGAATATTTTATTATTGGTATTTTTTCAAAAGCACTTGTCCCATGCCTTTCTACCCAAACAGAAGCATTCAAGTCAGCTTGCCTGTGGTCAATTTCAGATGTTTCTAAATCAAACAAAGGGGAGAAAGCTATGAAATGTACCACTGAGGAGCTGTGGGTGAAATTATAACACAAGCTATACAACAGAGAAATTAAAAGGCAGCTGGAACAAAACTATCTTCAAGAGGTGGGGAAAGACTTTCCCATATACAACGCGTCTGAAGAAGCCTGTTTTGTGAATTTAACACTCTGGCTGCAATCCTAATTTCACTTTAGATTAGTCCTATTAACTACAGTGAATCCACTAGGGAGAGAGTCTGTCCTAATGCAGGAACTCGATGTGTGGCCTAAATATTTCGAGAGAACAGACTTCCACGTGTATTGCTTAGGCATGGATTCTTAGTTGAATGTTAGTAAATAAATAATGGGAAGAGAGCAAGATAAATGTTAATGATTATAAAATGCACTCTTGTTGTTTGCTTTTACTTATTGGTTGGGGTGTTGGTACTGGATGTACCCACTGTTGCTTGCTAACTTCTTTGTGCTGGTATCTTATTTATGCTTTTAGTTTTTTGACTCCCAGGCCTATAGCAACAGCATATGGTTCTTCGGGTGCAATCTTATCCAACTTTCCAGCACTGATGCAGCCATGCCAATGAGGCATGAGCGGCATCCTGTGGTGGTGGAGCGGTCACAGAGGTCTCCTCAATGTAGGGGAACATTTATCTTAAGGCTGCATTGTGGCTGTTTCGATGCTGGAAAGTTGGATAGGATTGGGCCTTTATTCTGTTGTCATGTTCTCCTCCTTATGTGCATCATCTTATACCTTGAGCATCTGTGGCCAAATCACACTTTGGTCTCCTACAGTTTTTTGCCCCATGGAGTATTGGATTGTACCATTGATAATCCTCTATGGTCCACCATCCCTGCCAAGCAGGTCAGATACTAAACTGCTCCAGAACATTTCTGCTATTTTAGACTGTGGCTTTATTTTTGGTTGTTGTTTTTTCCAGTTCTCCCTCATTTTTTTTTGGCTGCATCCATGCAGTGGTACAATCTTCCCCCGCTTTTTTTCATACATTAAGTAATTGTCGCCAGCTAGACATTTAATAGTGTGTACAGTGTGTTCCCCTCCTTAATCTTCATATATCTGCTACACTCCCACCCCCCAGAATATTTACACTGAGCTTTCCTAGCCAACTGTCTGAGATTCTAACTGTCTGCAATTCACAGGGCACAAAACTTCCATAAAACAAATCAAACTGTGATCCTGTCCCAGTGCTACACTTTACATATCTGTCTGTGGCAATTAACTGTGCTTCTTGAAGATTGCTTTCCTGCTGTGTAAGGGTAGAATGCTATGCTACAAAGTCAGTCAATTTCCCAGGGAGGTAGCTAGAATACGTTTCAACAGTGTTTAACATCCACCACTGTTCATATAGCTTGATCAGCGAGGTCAAATCCCTTCTGCCACTAATGTGACTGAACAATGGCAGTGTGTGCTAGGGAAGTGAACTAGAAGTAATGGGTCTGTCTGAAGACTCTTGGGTATGGAGGTTCCATTCCTCACCCTTCCAGATCATATTGTTTGGCAAGCAAAGTGTTCTGTTTGGTTTTCATGTGAATAAGAAAGAAGCACAAACAGAAATAAGGAGAGAGTTTGAAAGTCCACCTCCCAAGGAGCCCATCACATCAAAATTAGCAAGTCCCAACAATCCCCACTCTGAAGATCAAGACAGACACACATGAATTGTGTTTACATCAGCCCAACTGTGGTTTCTTGATGGCTCAGCTTTTGTGTTTTGTTCAACAGGAAATCTTGGTTCCCAGTATTGTTGGGGAAATGTCTTTTACTGATCTGATTTGCCATTACTTTGAATAGTGTCGTTTCCACAAAATGATGGCAAAATGCAAGAAGGAATATATCAGTGCTGTCCAAAGTGCTTCAAACGTATTTCAAGGAATAGAAGGTAGAAAATTTGAAATGAGTAGCTTCAATGCTTAGGAGACTATAATGGCCTCAGATTGCATGGCGGATCTTTGTTTTAAAGCCTCAAATCTTTATGGTTTTGTATTTATTCTCAATTCAAGTCTTCTCTAAACTCTTGAAGAGTTTATCAAGTGACCTTTTTGTTCTCCTCCAAACTTTAGCTACATTTTATTTTTTTCTGAAGTCAGTTGAGAACAAGCTTCCCAACGTATGTGCATTGCTCTTGATTGGTAGCCAACTTCAATGTTACATATATAAACTAAACAAATGGTACAACTGTTCTCTTGACTGTACCAGCAGCCCATAAGTGCCTTTCTGCAAAATAAAATAAAGTCCAAACTATGCACATCTGTGTAGGTAAACATTATATCTATTGTTTGAATCCCAGACTTTCACACAGGGCATAAGTCAGGGCCACTTAACTTTACCTACATGGTTGTTAGGAGAAAACGTGTACAGGTGTGCCCACGGTATCCATGGTTTCAGTTATCCATGGGTACCATGGATACTAGGATGCCTATTAAAAAGACAGGGGAACATTAAACAAACCTTTTTTTTTTACCATGTTGCAGTAAAACCACTGATGTTCCCCTATCTTTAAAAGGGCATCCCTAGTATCCACTGTTTCAGGTATCCATAGGGGGGTCTGGAACCCCAGCAGATCCCAGGGCATGCCTGTATACTGTTTATGCTTTCATGTGAAGACCATTTCTGTCTCTGTTCTGCCATGTATATGTATTGGGAACCCACCACCAATTGCACCTTAGTTATGCACACAACGTTTCATATGTACGCTATCAGCCCAGTCCTAACTAAAGCCTCCTACCCCCACTGATGCAACTGCACCATGGGGGGGGGTAGTCACAGAGGTTTCCTCCAGACATTTGTTCCCTTACCTGGGGGTAAGCCTCTGTTACCCCTATGGATCACTTTGGATCTGCACCAGCTACTTTGCTGGCACAAATCCAAGTTTCCACTTTTGCCTACTGATTATTAATTGCTTTAATTGTTAAGTTATTAATTGCTTTAATTGTCTGCTTCAGAATTAAATGGCTATTGGGACAGATTATCTTCCTCAGGCTTGCGACTCTTTATGCATTGTACAGTTGTCTTCTGCATTCTTGTAGAAACATTGTCTCATTCTGTTCCACTTGTAAGGGTTGTTTGTTTTACAGCAAACTAAGATCAAAAAGCAGACATTGGTTATATGAATCTCATCCATACTACCTTCTCTCGAGTCAATTGCCTAAAGCTCCAGACATCACACAAGTGATTCATCCTCACACCCAGTAGTTTTTCATGATTGCTGAAGGCAAATATGGGCATGCATTGAGTTTGGCTTGCTGACTGTATAATCAGGGGCCCCTTAATGATTAGCTTTAACCCCTATTAATTGGAAATAGGTGGGTACTGACACAGAAACTGCTGAAGGATTGGAGTTTTAGTTTTAAATCTGCAATTCAGCATTTGGTGGTGGAGAGGCAGAATTTTCCAAGAGATAGTAGCACTAAGGTCTGTAAAAGACAAACCTTTTCAAATGCATATATGGTTAAAATAGTAGTTAATGACTCTGGTCAGATTGCTGAACTGAAAGCTCTGTACACTTTAACAAAATATAGTAGAAAATGAAGTTGATCACTGCCAGCCCATTTTTTGTACATGTTTTGCTCGATACCCGCATAAGGCAAATTGGTTTAAATACAGGCATGCCAAATCCACTGATTCAGTATCCATGGTTTCAGTCATCCATGGATACTGGGGTGCCTATTTAAAAGATAGGGGAACATTAAACAAATCTCTTTTTTAAAAACCTTATTGCAGCAAAGCCACTGATGTTTCCCTATCTTTAAAAAGGCGTCCCCAGTATCCACAGTTTCAGATATCCATAGGGGAGCAGGTCTGGAATGGAACCCCAGCACATATCAGGGCATGCCTGTACAAAGTATATGCTGTAAAAGATTCTTTGTGTATAATGTGTGTGAACTTTTGGGAGAGGGGTGTTTCAACTGATACTTTATAGGAATGGGCAGTGAACAAGTTGTGTATTCTTCTGAAAATCCAAAAAAATACCAATGTTCACTTTAACAAAAATGTTCCTCACCTTTGATTGTAAAGATAAGCTTCTACATGTAATGGAAAACACAAGTATTTAATACAAATGGTAACTTTAAAAAACGCAAAATTTGTTTTTTTTTTCTAGATTTCTTCATTTGTATATCGAGATTTTATAACTGGCTTAAGTTTTCACACTGAAAATATTCAGAATAAAGATGTTGAAGTGTAATCTGCCTGTCAGCTGTAATTTGGCGTCTGCCATCTTCATTAAAATGATATGCAAATTATTGCAAGCAATTAAATATGCATATTAGCTGCAGCTGACCAGTATATGGCTGTGTTTCCAGTGCAGTTTTCCACGTTGACCAAATTTCCTCCTCCTGCTCTAAATTAGTGATACCATTAATTAAACTGATGTTTAATTAACATGTTCTTAAAAGCATGGAAAAGATAAGTTGTAAACAAGTAATCCATTGTTGCTATCATTGGTGGGATGTATGTGTGTGGCATACTACAATAGGAAATAGACAGTCATGAACACTAGTTAAAAGTACATACACTATGGAGATGCCTCGCTTTTGGTTAATACTGCTTGGATCCAGAAGGGCACATAAAAGACTGTAAATTGATGTGTTGGGATTTTTATTACCTTTAAAAAAGGAGATTGTTCTAGAAAGCAGGATTCTTCCATTCATAAAGCTGAACATAGTTGTTTAGGCCAGTGTTCTTCAACCTGTGGATAGTAACTTCAATAGGGTCGCAAAGCTACATTGGGGGTGGGGGTGGTTGCAGAAACCTTTCAAAGTCTGTGCAAGAGAAGGCTTGGATCCAATTTAATAATGGTACTGCTTTGATCAAAACTAAGTTCTTAATATAATCCTGCACAGCTTCCTTTCTTGCCCCACATATCCTGAGGCTGGCCCTGCTCAGTCTGCTACCTTACAGGGTTGCTGCAAAGAGGTAGAGGGAAACAGGGCGTGGGGGGGGGGGGGTTTGCAGGAGGTGGGCTGATCAGGTTCCTGGAGAGAGTAAGATCAGCCATGGACCCCCAGGCTCATCATCTATTTATTTCTTTTGAGGGGTGGGTGGGTCATGGCAGGAAAAAGGTGGAAGAACGCAGATCTAGGCTATCAAAATAGATCAAACGGAAAGCATGTTTGCGCCAGTACTGATGGCGCAGGGCCAAGTCAGGCAGCTGCATCGGCCTTGCCTCACTACGCTGAAGGTGGGCGCAGGTAAGTTGCCCCTGTGCTGGCTGAATTTGGCCAGTGCAGAAGCTTTCCTGGGTGTGTGGGGGGGGGGGGAAGGGAGGGGGGGCCAAAAGGGGGGGGGGGGGGGGGGCCCCGGGGGGGGGGGGGCCGGGGTGGGGGGGAGGAGCCCGGGTGCAGCTGTTACACCACATCCAACCCTGCTCGGACCTGCGCTTGCTAAACAGCAGGCGTAGAGCCGAGCAACCCCATAAGGATAGCTGGCACTTACCCAGGAGTAAGGGGACCAATGTCCCCTTGCCCCGTGGATGCTCCAGCTGCCTCCCAACCTGTGCTGGATACAGTGCAGGGCAGTTGACCTGCCTGTTCCAGCATAGGTTAGGATTGTGCCCTGACCATTACTGAACTAGATCACATCTTGAAGCTTTAAAGACACGTCACACGTTTCAATTTTATGCAACGCCCATTCCAGAAGCCTACTCTGGACTAGTTAACATGGTGGCAGTTTTAATGCTCTTTACAGCTCAGAAACGTATACTGGAAAGCCATGGTTGGGCCTGTCTGTCCAGCCCATGCGACTGCACTTTAAGGAAGATGAAACTTCGCTGCTTAAAATGAGAAATACACTTGGGAAGGCTACAATCTTGTGTGGGGAGAGGCAGGGGTCAACTCTCCCATTCTCTGTTTGTCTAGTTAGAATTGCTACCCCCCCCCCAAGCGGTTTTTCTCCCCATGTGGGAAGATCATGATTGCTGTAGGTCTGTTCCTCTAGCCTTCCATCTCCATGAGAAAACCCCGGTATGCGTAGTGTTGACAGACTGATGGGCAGTTCAGTCTAATCCCTGAAGTGCCAATAAGTACTGTGGGGTAATAGGAGCCCTGCGTCTGTGCCAACTGCCTCTAATGTCTGGCTATAATGAGGCAGGCGTGGCCAAACCACAGCACATGCAGCTCTTTGACATACAATGTGCGGCTCTCAGAAGCTTTTTGCATCACAACATAAAGGGTAAACAAGCTTTTCAAGCTTTATAATTATTTACCAGGTACAAACTGAGAGTCCAGTGGATTAAAAGTTCATGATGAGTAAATATATTTACGAATTTAAATGTGTCTTAAATATTGTAGCTCTCAAACATCCTTCATCCGGCTCTCAAACATCTGAAGTTTATTGTATATGGCTCTTATGCTAAGCAAGTTTGGCCACCGGTTATAGGGTATTTCACATATTAGAGTTTTCTACTATGACAAATACTGAAGCTGAAGCTCCAATACTTTTATTTGGCCATGAGAAGAGAGGACTCTTTAGAAAAGACCCTCATACTGGGAAAGATTGAAGGCAAAAGGAGAAGGGAGCGGCAGAGGATGAGATGGTTAAGTAGTGTCACCAAAGCAATGAGCATGAAATTGGGCAAACTCCGGAAGCTAGTGGAGGACAGGGAGGCCTGGCTTGCTGTGGTCCATGGGCAGTGGTGCAATTCAAATGAATTAACAACCGGTTCTATGACATCATAGCTGGAGCAAAAAAAAAAAAACCCCGAAGCCAGCCGAGGTAAGCGAGTGGGCGGGGCCCGGCCATTTAACAACCGGTTCTATAGAACCTGGGCGAACCTCCTGAATTTCACTACTGTCCATGGGGTTGCGAAGAGTCAGACACGACTTAGCGACTGAACAACAACTATGTTCTACTATCTTTGATTATTTCACTGGATGCAAGTCCATTTCTCTCCCCTTCCAGCTACCCTTGGGCCGCTGGCATAGCTAATGAAAGTATAGCCCAATGCAGAGGGCAAAATGATGCCCCAGAAGTGATATCACAACAGGAAGTGACATCACAGTTGTATTTTCATTTTCATGGGGCTTTTGGCCATCATTTTTGAATTAAGATACTACACTCTGATTTGTTTTCATGCGTTCTGCATGAAATTCCACATCAAATGATATCTAACATGACAGTATTATTCGTAAAAACTGCAATTTTAAAAGACTGCAGTTTTTACATGACACAGTTGCATTTTTTGTTTTCTGTTTTTTTTGGCCTTAATGTTTGATAGATGAAAAATATTGCACTCTGGCTTGTTTCACTGAATTTTGCATTAAATTCTGCATCAAATGATGTACTACATGATGATATTCATACATACCAAGGTTTTTGCAATTTTGGCCACTAGTGTCAAGCTCAGCTTGTTGCCCCCCCCCCCAAAAAAAGCTTGTTGCTCGGTGCAATTGCACCCCTCTCCACTTCTGTAGCTACGCCCCTGCCTTGGGCACCACAAAAGAAAAGGCAGTTACTTTTAAATAATCCCAGCAGGAATCCTAAGAATTGATTTGAATAAGGACAAAGGCTGGCTGCAGTCACAATTTTAACCCTGTTACAATCTTGAAAAGGATGTACTGTAGTACTGTACTCTTGTTCTGTAAAACTGAAATGCAAATTAGATCCACAACTGCAGGTTTAAATCATAACTATTCGTGTAGATGTCTGGCATAATTTATGCTTCAGCCTTTAAGCGTGGCTTAAAATGACCTCTGATGAGATATAGAACCATGTAGTGTTAAAGGGAAACAACCTTCAGTTTCCTTGAGTGAGCTGTCTGGTTATCCTGGGGGTTAAGCGGATCTGTTCTCCCTGAGTAAATGTACTCCATGGATCTGAAATTAAACGTTTTAATTCCATTTGGCGTTTCTGAGGTCTCTGCCGATGGGGGCCACCTTGCATGGAAAATGACATCTTTTGTGAGAGTAGGAGGAACAGCTGGTGCAGCAGCTGTGTCCAAAAACTGCACAGTACAAGAGTTGCGGAGTGTCTATGGGGGAAGGGGGAGCAAGGCTGCCACAAAACTCTGCCCTAGTTTCTCACAGATGGGGGGGGGGGAGAATCAAACCATAGGCTGCATCCATCTGGTCTAACTGTTGCTCAGTTTGCAATAATAGCAAAGGTTAGGATAATGAATCGTCTGACATTCACATATGCACATAAATTGTGACGTTCTGCTGACTGAAGCTGAATACGCAATCGGAAGATACAGTTCCAGATACGGTAACCTTGGTTGAGCTTTCTCTCTCTATTAAATGTGTATATAACACCAACAGTGTGAAAGCTAAAACGCAGATGCAATTCCAGATCCCTCTTCCTAAAATTCGTAAGATTGAAGCCCCCTTTTTATGCATTCACAGTGGCATGGAAGATGCACCCCTCTGGTGTGATCCTGTGCGGCTGCAATCTTCAAGGGAATGATGCAACCACATGGGCAGGCCCAAGCACATGGCCATATTCGCAGCTGAGTCATTCACATGCATCCCACAGTCATGTGGGATTGTAGTATGAAGAAGTGGCTCCCGTATAACACTACAGCTAAGGTTGACAGCGGGGAGCTGATGTAGCAAGTGTAAGAGGAGAGCAAATGATGTGATGCAGGGATTAGCCAGTTCAGGCACAGAATGAGAATCCGCGCCCATCAGAGAGCCCACCTGGCTAGAATGGTCCCCTAAACCAGCAATTTTCAACCAGTGTGCTGTGGCACATTGGTGTGCTGCAAATGGTCCGCAGGTGTGCCATGGGAGTTTTTTTTGGGGGGTGGGAATCGATTCTTTGTATGGCCATCGGGGAGATGTGAGCCTCCCACCAGCAGCACAGTATGTCTTGTTAATTGTCAACAAACCCAAAGCCCTTATCAATGTGCCATGAGATGAAAAAGTTTGAAAATTGCTGCCCTAAACCCTCAGTATTGGTGGCAGTGGTAACATCCAGTGCACCATCATGGGGCAGATGATGCTTAGCATAGGACTTTGCCCTGGGGCCTTTAGCTTTCTAGCCCTGGTGTGATGAACAAGATAAATAATTTCCTCACTGAATACAAAGCTACGAAGTCTGAAAGCGGCCATCTTCTTTTTAAAAAACAAAACAAAACTTGGTTTACAGTATTTATGTGATTGGCCCCAATCCATCAGCAGCAGAAACACAGAGCAAACAGAGATGTTGTTCCACATTTGTAGAGGAGAAAATCTGTGCTTTCTGACATCATGAAATTGGCCCAAGCGGCCCAGTGCCTTGGATGTGCTATGCAAACACAGAGAGCTGAAAGACAAAATTCTGTTATGACTTATAGTTGGGTGTGTGTGCAGAGGTGGGATTCAAATAAATTAACAACTGGTTTTATGTCCTTTAGGGTGGCCGCTGTCTTTCTTCCCTCTCCCAACCTAAAATTAACAACCAGTTCTGCAGAACTGGTGAGAACTGGCTGAATTTCACCACTGGGTTTGTGGTTTTGGTGATTTTTTTTCCAGAATTTCTTTTTGGAAATTATTTTATTATTATTTTTCTTAATTTTAAATGTGTTTAAAGCGTACTAGGTAGATGATATAGGATACGTGATATAGTGTCAGCTGAGGCAGACACAGTATTATTTCTGACTGGAAAAGTAGTCTAATTTGTGGAAAATATCTTAAATGCCAAAATGTGGTGTTTTGTGTTTTTATTCAAATATTTTAACCTCCAAAAGGCAGTTTTTAACAGCCAAAAAGTGGTTTTCCACAACAACAAAACCCCCACCTCTACTTATAGTTTTCCGTATCCTTTTGAGAGTGGCTGTTCTACCCACATTATTATGTGAAGTAATCACAGTGAACTGAAGGCTGCAGCCTGCAAACCAGTATAAGGCAATCAGGACTGAAGTCTCAGTGGCCGTTCCAAGGCTAAGTGAACAGAAAGTAGAGTTAGCTCTCAGGAGTCCTGTTGAACTCACTCTGCCATGCCACGAGCAGCATTACAGATCCCAAGTAATTCATCACAAGGCTTTGGACATTTGGACTACTCTCGGAGTCAGGGAGGATGGCGTATGTCTGTGTGCTGAACTCGCTGACTCCTAGAGTGGTCCAAAATATGTTACAGTGTCCCTTGTGCTGGCCACACTTTGCTGGCCTAACTGTACCAGCCTAACTCCAGGTTAGGATTGTGTCCTAAAAGCTGTGGTGTATTAAGCAAAGAGAAATCCTCCCCCGTGCACTGAAAATGTCACTGTTCAAGTGATGAGTTGTTCAAGTTGCTGAGGCTTGGCAGTTTGACTCTAAAAAGGTAAAGGTATACCCATGACCAAATGGTCTAGACCAAATGGTCTAGTCGACTGTAGAGGGCAGTGCTCATCTCAGTTTCTAAGCTGAAGAGCTAGAGTTTGTCTGAGGACAAGCTTCCATGGTCATGTGGCCGGCATGACTATACGACAAAGTGCATGGAACACCGTTACCTTCCCACCAAAGTGGTACCTGTTTATCTACTGGCATGTTTACATGCTTTCAAACTGCTAGGTTGGCAGGAGCTGGGACAAGCGATGGGAGCCAGTCAGCAAGTTCAGCAACAGCGGTTTAACCCACAGCGCCACCATGTCCCTCTAGTTTGACTCTACTGGGCTGCTAATATGTTTCTGAGCACAATTCAAGGGGCTGGATTTAACCTTTCAAGCCCTTTACTGGTTAGGGCCAGGTATCTGCCTGCTTTTGTACAGTCCAGCCCTTTCCCCCAAGGACCCTCTGAGAGGACCCTCTTGCAAGTGCCACCTCTATCGGAGACCAAGAGGTAGGAACAAGAAATGGGGCCTGCTTGGAGGTGGCACCGCACTGGTGGAACTCCCCAATTATTTAAGAACTGCCCCCAATTAGAATGGTTCCTGTAGGGGACCATTTTATTTAGAATACTTTTTTTAGTGGTGGCTGGGTTGAAGGTTTAGGAGGTCTGATTTTGCAGCTGTATTTGGTTACTGCTTCATCACTAGTTTCGTTTTTAACATCTTTATACCGCTGCTGTTTTTGAGGGGGCAATCAGTGGTGGGATTCAGGGTGTTCACCCAGGTTCTATAGAACCGGTTGATAAATGGCCGGGCCCCACCCACTCACTTACCTCGGCTGGCTTCGGGGTTTTTTTTTGCTCCGGCTATGATGTCATAGAACCGGTTGTTAATTTATTTGAATCCCACCCCTGGGCGCAATCCTAACCTGGAGTTTAGGATACCTTTATTGGCATATCATTTTGATATGCCAATAAAGGTATCCTAAACCTAAACCTAAAACCTAACCTGGAGTTAGGCCAGCAAAATTTGGCCGGCACAAGGACCACCGTAAAGTGTGTTTAGACCACTTTGGGAGTCAGAGAGGATAGCACACACCTGTGTGCTGGCTTCTCTGACTTTGAGAGTGGTCCAAACATACTTTACTGTGTCCTTTGTGCCAGCCAAACATTGCTAGCCTAACTGGGCTGGCCTAACTCTAGGTTAGGATTGTGCCCTGGCTGGTTTAAATCCGTTGGCAAATTGGTTAAAATCTGTTAGGGTTGAAAGGTTTTTTTGGATGCGTGTTTTATCTATTTAATTTTGAATATTGATATTTTAATATTGTCTTAGCCAACTTGATTGCCATTGGAAGAAAGGCACGATAGAAAATAAAGGAACAGGATTCTTGCCTGAGGTTCCCTCTCCTGCTAGAACAGCTATTTTCAACCTTTTTCATCTAATCTCATGGCACACTGAGAAGGTGCTAATGTTTTTAAGGATATATTTTATCATTTTAAAAATGAGTATAAAATATAGGAATAAACAAGATGCATTATCAGGTTTACACAAAATAACAGACCCAATCAGAACAATAGCTGACTGAAGAATGAAACTGGTCCTGCCCTCCCACAATGGCCCTACTAATAAACAATAGTCCCACACTCCCACAGCACACCTTCTGGACCATTTGCGGCTCACCAATGGTTGAAAATCATTAATGCATGTCTATGCCAAAGCTATACTGACGTCGTTGCACATCCCCACAACGTCCATGGTATCCTAAGCCCATTCAGCGCAAAGGGAAGGGGGAAATAAGAGCCCAGCAATGCCATAATAGTGCAGCCCTCCCAGCAATTCCACCTGACACAGCCCACCAATCATGAGCCGGTAACCTGTGTTGGATGTTCAAGGCACCAATCATCACAGCCTCAATGCTGGCAACTAATGAAGTGCTGCCAAGGTGAACCAATCAAGGTGAACCAATATGTTATGGTTGTTAGTTAGCAATGACACATTTAACAATATGAAAGGGTTGGTATTTGGGGGTGGGGTGGGGGCTAGAGATATGAGCCAGAAACACAGCATCAATATATAGTGGCATAGGCCTCTCCCTGCTCAGTTTACTAATGTGGAGTTCATTGCTCTTGGTCTTTCTGTCGGAATGGTGGAGGTTCCACTAAATATCTTTGTATGTGGAGTCCTCCTGGGGCAGAGTATCTGCAACAAGAATTCTGAGAAGAATGATAGGTTATGTAAGACATGTATGCATGGTGTAGGGTATCTTGCTCCCTTCATTTGCATTTATTTGTATTGTTTTTTTTTTAATCTGTATTGTTTGTAGAATCGTTTAGGAATAAGTTATTTTAAAAAAAAAGAATTCTGAGAAGATAAATGTTGTGAAGGGCAGCAAAAGTTGTGTGCAAACTCCCCGTTCTCCATAGTTTCCATCATCACGGTTTGCATGTGTGCCTTCCTATGAACATGTGGCCACAGAGGTACACTACCCTGTCAGCCAAGTTCTGGTGTCCCTGGAAAAAGTTTTTTGGTACTAGGGTTGCTGTGCTGAAATTGGCAGGCCGTTTGTATTTTATACTGTCATAGCAACATGGGTGAGGTGAAGGGGGCAGGAGTTGAGATTTTCTGGCATGTTTTTTTTCCTTCCTTCCCAGTTGTTTCCTATGGCATTTTAAACTCCTGCATCAGCCCTACGTTAACACAGCATTTTGCCAGGGTATGTATATTGTTTAGAGCAGAGACTTTCAACCACTGAGTCGGGGCACAGTAGTGTGATGCCAATTATCTGCAAGTGTGCCGTGGGAATTTGGGAGAGGGTCATTTATTAGTAAGGCCATTGGGAGATGTGAGCCCCCCCTACTGGCAGCACATCGTACCCTGCCAATTGTAAGAAAAAAAACTGATGGTGTGCCTTGATAATTTTAGCACCTTGACAGTATGCCATTTAATAGGTTGAAAATAGCTGGTTTAGAAAGTGGCTAGAATATGGCATACGTTCACTCCTCCTTATCTCGCCCATGTCCTTCTATGCCTGCATCCTTTTGGGTACCTTTGGCGGTAGCTGGTCATGGAAGGAGTCAGCACATTTGCATCAAAGTTCATGGCACATCTGTTGGTGGAACTAGGCCTGCAATGCCATATCCTGTGCTGTTCAGACTGGAGTTTCAGAAGTACAGGACTGCACCATTAGAGAATGTGCACTTTTGAATGACTTGTTGTTCTACTTCTATACTCTCTGTTTGCAACAGTACTCTTAAAATGGCTTCCCATGCCTGGTAGGGATGATGCCAAGGTAAAGTCCTTGATGCCATTAGATTCTGCTGCAGAAGTTGAAATACTAGTTCTATTTTTGATTTAATCAGTGTGTGTAAAACCTGTTTTTTTGAAATTAGCTAGGTCAGCTGTTAGGTTTCCTTATCAAGATCTGACTTTGCAATGAATATGTGCGCATGTATTCCTCAGTTCTTTATGCAAGCAACACCACAGGCACACTGAAAAACTGAATACACTGAGACTTGCTTCTGAACACAGCATACGTTCTTGCTTCTGAACACTACACAGCATATGTGGAGAATTGCATTCTCGTTCCCTATGCATGTCTACAGGCTGAGAAGAGGAAGCCCAGACTTAGCAGTAGGACTGCAAAATCTCTGTTGTGATGTATATAGCCCCCTCCCCCCCACTGCTAATTGCAACAAAGTTGGTAGCAAAGTACTCTTATTATACTCTTTAAGGCAGTGGTATTCAAACTTTTTAGACCAGGACCCACTTTTTAGAATGGCACTTGTGTCGGGACCCACCAGAAGTGATATCATTAACCTGGAACTGATGTTGTGGCAGGAAGTGACATATCAAGCAGGAAGTGCTGTAATTGTAACATAATAAAATGACACTCCTGAAATGCAAATTGGCATTCTTGTACTGCAGCAATTCCACAACCATGAAACATCCCTGACAGAAAGCAAGATTAGGATAAAATATTATGTAAAAGCACTGAACTAAAAACAACATTTTTAAAAAACCGGCACTTGAAAATTCAAACTGTTAACACTCACAAAAGGAATATAAGAGTAAGGTCTTCAGTTTCCAAGATGGCTGTTCCCAGCTTTCCGCGACTCACCTGAAATCAGGTTGCGACCCACCAAGTGGATCCTGACCCACAGTTTGAATATCACTGCTTTAAGGACATTGAGGGTTCTTTAAGGACATTGAGGGTTCTGCTTTAAGGCCACTGAGGTGAGGGTGTGGTAGATGAGGCAGAATTGCCCTACTTTGAAGTGCCTCCATGGCTGCTGCAGTGGCTGTGATCCTGCAAATCCTGTGATCCAGCTCAAAGCCCGTGTGTTGTCTTTGCACGATCACATCAGTGGTGGCACTCTGGTAGGGCAGTTTTGCCTTACCTGCACATGGGAGTTACATAGGTTAAGTAAGTATCTGCAACCATACACTATTTTTTTCTTCCTACAAAGTGTGAACATAAGGGATTGTTGATAGGTATGAGCTCTGCTATCTTTAATTTAAGTGAAAGAGTTCCTGTGCCTATTGGGTTCTGGGGAAAGCAGATTAGCTGAAATGCCTGCATTTCATAGTTGTTTCGATGAGTCATATTGGTATTAGTCATGTTAGTCATAATTTTAAAGAGAGAGAGAGAGAGAGATGTGCCACATTTCAGAATAATCCTGTTGAACGTCTTTGATGGGTAATTCTACAATGGTATGACTCAAATAACCTGTAAGTAGAGGTATTTAAAAATGGTGTTATTTTACTCAGAAGTAAGCTCATTACTGTTCAGTAAGATTTAGTCAGTACTAGTAACTTACTCACAGGAAACAAACACCTCTCTACCTGTAAGTCATCCAGACCAACTCCCTTTGGATGCCACCACTGCTAACACACTTGAATTTTATTATCTAGTGTATTATTTGCAAGCAATAAAACCTGGAATGATGTGTACCAGGCACCAGATCACCTGTCTCCCAACTGTGGCCTACAGTGCTGCAACATAATGATTTTGGATGTGGCCTTACATTTTGGAAACCTTACTGTTCCACGCCACTGCCTCCATTCTCCTTGCCCAATCTCAAGAAGTCACCTGCTGACTGGGCAGCTGTTTCTGTGACATGTTGCACCAGAAGGCTCTGCGCCCTCCGATTTCTGGGGTGTGGGGGGGGGGAGGAGTGACTGCCCAATATGACTCTCTGAGATCAAGCAAGAGAGGCTTCACAACCACTGTGCTGCAACCAGAATCGTTACATTGAGGCACTGGATCTGGCCTGTGGGCCAAAGTTTGGAGGCCCCTGCTCCAGGCAAAGGGGACTTCCTTTGTCTCTTCAGGGGCATCAGCCGACATTAGGCAGGAAAACTGTCCTTGTATCCAGTGCAGCCATCGAGCCCTGTCCGCCGGACTTCCGCAACAGAAAACTACAGTACCTTTATCACAAGTCCATCTAATCACTTATAGCCCGATCCTGAGCTGCCCGAGCAAGCAGTGGTAGCAAGGGCCACATGGCCCTACATGGAGGTCAGGATTGGCAGCAAACATTGCTGCAGGTCCTGCCCCGGCCCAGGAACACCCTCTCACCCTGCGCCAAAAGATGTGCATGGTGCACTCACTGCTTGCCAGCTCGCCTTGCCGCCTCCGGGCGGCACAGGCCCAGCGTTCACCCAGCAACAGTGGCAATGGCTTACCACGGCACTGGAGGTGATTTACGGCACCTTCCTGACATTAGCGTTATGAGCGTGCTGCCTGCAGTGAGGTCCACAGGATCAGGCCCTTAGAATTCCAACAGTATCACAGTCCTTATACTTCTATCCTAATTTTTGCTGAGAGCTTACTATACCTTAAGAACATAAGAAGAGCCCTGCCAGATCAGGCCAAAGGCCCATCTCGTCCAGCTTGGTCCTGCTTGCATCCTGTTGCCACTCCGTTGCACCTGGCATTCTGAGGTAGCCTACTCTTAACGTAAGGAGGTTGCACAAACCATTATGGCCTGTAGCCCATGATGGACTTTTCCTCCAGAAATCTGTCCCATCCCCTTTTAAAGGCATCTAAGCCAGATGCCAATACCACTTCCTATGGCAAGGAGTTCCATAGGTTAATTACCCACTGGGCAAAATAATTTCCTTTTATCTGTTTTAACTCTCCAAACACTCAATTTCAGTAGATGCCCCCTGGTTCTGGTATTGCAAGAGAGAGAAAAGAATATCTATCGACTCTATCCCTTTCGTGCATAATTTTATATGTCTCAATCATGTCCCCCCCTCAGGCACCTTTTTTCTAGACTTTTTTCAAGAGCCCCAAACGCTGCAGTCTTTCTTCATAAGGGAGGTGCTCCAGCCCAGTAATCATTTTTGTTGCTCTCTTCTGCACCTTATCCATATAACACACACTAGGAGGCATGGGGAAGAACTCCACAATCTATTCCATATTTCTTCATGTATTTTCAAAGCCAAATGTTTATTCACAGAAAGGAAAATGCTGTTATCTTCTCTTGTTGTGCCTTCTGAGCCCTAATTTGAACAGGATTCCAGCCAGTTACTATTTCACTGAAATAAACAAACAGCAGGGGATGAAAATCTTTCTTTTAAAAAGTCTTATTTGATTTCCAACACAGTCCTGATTACATTAAGAGTTGGTGGAACACCATGGCTAAAAAGCCACCAGACTTCCAAGGTTCGTAGCTCACCCGTGCTATGAATTCACTATGTCTGCAATTCTATACACACTTACCTGAGCGTAGATCGCATTTAGCTCAATGGACTTACTTCTGAGCAGACATCTCCAGGATTGGGCCCTATTGGACTAACAGCACAGTGCATGTTTACTTGAAAGTAAGTCCCATTTTGTTCAGTGGATCTTACTCCTAGGTAAGTGTACCTAGGATTAAATGAAGCCCTAGTCAAGCCCCTCGGTGTCCATCTACCAGCTGCAATATGGGGATAATAACACATACTCACCTTACAGGCTTGTTGTAAGGGCAACATTGAAATAGAAGTGAACTGCTTTGCACACTGAGAAAAATCTAGGAATAGCATCCAAAATGGGCATCAACAGAAACAGACGCCTTAAAACAATTAATGAATAAGGTCTAATTATTTCCATTGCAGTATTATGATACACAACACAGTGCAATGGCAAGGAAAATAATACAATATTTAACAGATACTCTGTAAATATGGCTATTTGCTTCCCACCACTTAATATTGTTTCAAGATGGCCGCGCATTCAGGTGCTGCAGCTCAGTGCTCTTCGACTCGGCGTTCTTTATGGATGTTTTTGTGTGTATTATCTTGTGTTGTGAATACCTCCGGCGGGGTGAATATACTCTACAGCAATTGTGAACTCATGAGGATTGGACTGCAAAGTAAACAAGAGATAACAGCTAAGTTTATTTGGAAACATAGTATACCGTCAGAGATTGCAAGGTCCCCCGGCTCTCTGTGGACTGTAATTCCGGTAAGAGAGAGAGTGAGAAGGAAAAGAAGACGAAAGGAGAGGAAGAAGAAAAGGGGCTGTAGGGCTGGTGTTTTATACAGGCTGCAAAAACAAACAAAGCGGTTACCGCTCCCAAGTCTCTTTCTGACTAATGCCAGATCAGTAGCAAATAAGATGGATGACTTAAGGTTACAGGTCTCCTCAAGCAAGTTTGTGAAAAACTGTTGCGTGCTGTTAATCACTGAAACCTGGCTTAACCCCACTATTCCAAACACTGTTATTGATATGGAAGGCTTTTTATTACATCGTTTGGACAGGGACAGGAATGTGGGGAAGTGCAGAGGAGGAGGAGTGTGCATGTTTGTTAGAGAGAGCTGGTGCACAAATTCAGAGATTATAACACGTCATTGCTCTTTGGAGCTGGAATATCTGTCTGTCAAATGCAGACCTTTCTACCTTCCACGGGAATTTAGTATTGTTATTATTCTTGTTGTTTATATTCCGCCGGATGCAAATGCGGATATGGCGCTGGGTCATCTGGGCGATGAAATTGGCAACTTGCAAAGCAAATTTCCGGATGCAGTATACATTATTGCAGGAGACTTCAATCATGTAGACCTACGTGTAGTCCTCCCTAAATTCCATCAACATATAAGGTGTGCCACTAGGGGGTCAAACATCTTAGATAAGGTCTACACGAATATTGCAAATGGATACAGGGTATTACGATTACCACATTTGGGTCAGTCTGACCACATGTCCCTGTTTCTGGCTCCGGAGTATATTCCGCTGAGAAAACAGTCAGGGCCGGTAGTCAAGACAGTGAAAAGCTGGCCGGAGGGAGCAATGGAGCAGTTAAAGGACTGCTTTGAACAGACAAACTGGGAAGTTTTTGATCATCCTGATCTGGAAGAACATACGGCTGCGGTGTTAGGGTATATGGCACACTGTATTGACACTGTCACGGTGGAGAAACGTATCCGGGTTTATCCTAATCAAAAACCTTGGATGACCGGGAAGGTTAGACGCCTGTTGTATGCAAGAAATAAGGCTTTTAAGTCTGGGGATGATCTAGACTACAGTGCAGCAAGAACGAACTTGAGGAGAGGCATAAAGCAAGCTAAGGCCGAATACAAGAGGAAAATTGAAGACTGCTTTCTCAGCAATAACATGAGGCAAGTTTGGCAGGGGGTTCAACAACTAACGAACTATAAAGCAAAAAAGGTTTCTTCGGGCGGTGGCGTGGAGGTGGTTGAGGAGTTGAACAACTTTTTTGCTCGATTCGAGATCGATCAAACTGTACCTGTTGGTTTGCCATCATTTACTCAGCAGTGTCCTCCCTTCATTGTTAATGAGCTGGATGTGAGACAGACAATGAAGGTGGTTAACTCCAGAAAAGCAGCTGGACCCGACTCAATTCCTGGTCGGGTGGTAAAAGACTGTGCTGATCAGCTAGCCGGGGTTTGGACTGTAATTTTCAATCGATCCCTGACACAATGTGCAGTTCCTGTCTGTCTCAAGGCTTCCATCATCGTTCCACTGCCTAAAAAGTTGCCTACAAATAGTCCAAATGATTATAGGCCGGTGGCACTAACTTCAATCTTAATGAAGTGCTTTGAGCAGCTAGTTCGGAAATACATTATCTCCTGCCTTCCTGATTCCTTTGATGGGCTTCAGTTTGCTTACAAAGAAAATAGATCAACTGAGGATGCGATTAATACTGTGCTTTATATGGCTTTATCCCATTTGGAAACACAAGGGAATTATGTAAGAATGCTGTTTGCGGACTTTAGTTCTGCTTTTAATACCATCATACCACACAGATTAATAGCCAAACTTAAAGATCTAGATTTTCCAGATTCTATCTGTTTATGGATATGGGATTTTTTAACAAATCGTCCACAAAGAGTTAAACTGAATGATTACATCTCTACTGACAAGATACTCAGCACTGGCACTCCACAAGGTTGTGTCCTTAGTCCACTACTGTTCTCCATTTATTCATCGGATTGCACCAATAACCATCCCAATAATAGGATTATCAAATTTGCGGACGATACTACATTAGTAGGACTTATTTCCGGGGATGATGAGTCTGCGTATCGGGATGAGGTATTATAGCTATCCCGCTGGTGCAAAGAAAATAATCTTCTATTTAATATCCGAAAAACCAAGGAGTTTATAGTGGACTATAGGAAAAAAAGAGCAGACATTCAGCCACTGTATATAGATGGAGTTTGTGTGGAACAGGTGGTTGAATGTAAGTTTCTTGGGACCATCATAACTAATGACCTGACTTGGAGTGCGAACACCACTGCTTTAATTAGGAAGGCACAACAACGGTTGTATTTTCTAAGGATTCTTAGAAAGCAACAATTGGCTGAGAGTTTGCTAATCACCTTCTATCGGAGTTCAATTGAGAGCATATTATCCTACTGTCTCTGTGTATGGTACACGAGCTGCACAGTGGCAGAGAAAAAGGCAATTCAAAGGGTGATCAAGACGGCCCAAAACATCATTGGCTGTTTACTCCCCTCTTTGGAAGAACTGTATAAAAATAGATGCAAGAGGAAGATATCTAATATATTGAAAGACTCCTCTCATCCGGGACATCAGCTCTTTGAACTATTACCATCGAGAAGGAGATTTAGGGTATTGAAAGCAAGGACGAGCAGATTCAGAAACAGTTTTTACCCAAGTGCAGTATTGAGTTTAAATGCGGGGTCATAAGTTTTTGTGGAATTTAAATTGCTGGGAGCAATGGGGTATTTATATTTGTATAAGTGATTGTTGTATGGTTGATTGTGCATATTTTAGTTTTGGTGTTGTCCAGTTTTACCTTGGGGAAGAGCACCTCATTTCGTTGCACCCAGTTGTGAGTGTAATGACAAATAAATTTCTTATGTCTTATGTCTTATTGCACAAGCACTCTGATTTTGGGTCTCACCAAGGAGTGCACCATTAGTGCTGCTTACATTAGTGCAAGCAAGTCATGAATAATAGTAGTTGTTTAATAATCCCATTTTCCCCAACAGAATTATGAGTTAATATATTCTGGAACTTCCATCTAAACACATATATCTTAGACCTGATTCAAGCAAAGATGTCATTTGATTTCTCTACACTTTATACTTGTACTCATTATGATGGGCTCCTGAACTGAACCCATTGAAAAGCATTACATTTGAGTGAATGTGGGTGGAAAAAAAAAAGAACCATTCATACCTACCAGGCATAGGAGGAAGAAATGGAAAGCCAGCAAGGCAGAATCTTCCTTCATCTCCTCCACCTGCTGTGCTTTGGAAGCTCAACTATGCAACTCATAACCAACTTTCCAGAACATAAGAACAGCCCCACTGGATCAGGCCAAGGGCTCATCTAGTCTAGCTTCCTATATCTCACAGTGGCCCACCAGATACCTTAGAGAGCTCACAGGACAACAAGATAAACAGGTGAGTGTGCATTATTCCAGCTCCAATGCAGCCACAATGCTGCCCCTGTGTAATGCTCTGTAACTATACCCACACCGTGGGATGCAGCTCATGCTCCATGCTGGAGTCCTGGAAAGTTGGGCTGCAAATACAGCTTTACCCACATGAGCCACTTATTAGGAGGTGGAAAAGCACATATAAACGGCTGCATAAATAAATTACTAATCATATTACATTCATCATGTGATGACCATAGATGTCTGAACCAGCTTGTAAAGTGATCAGGTTTACAATCTTTTAAGCGTTAATTCGTACTAATTTTTCACAACATTTGCTTAGTATCTTCTCCCAATTAAACACATGAAAAGAGATCTGGTATTAGAGCAACTAGGCTACAGCAGGCACGGGACATTTTGCAAGTCATATATCCTTTTGCTCTTTTTTTTCTTTTTGGCTGGGTCGCTGCATGTTGTGATAGAGATAACTGTCATTGCAGGGCTGCTTTTAAAGCTGAGAGCCAGCAACATGAAACCTTTTGAAATAGGAAAGGTTGTGCACTTCATAACGATAGGCTCAGCCTTCAAACACGAATTAATTTTAGCAAGTGTCTTTGAGCATGCACAAAGTGCCTTTTTAAATCTCAAGAAATCATAGCTAGACCGTACATATCTGGGATTAGGGAGTAAGGGCTTCCAGATCTGATTTGCAAGCAGGTTTGAAGCTGTGCCCCAGCATTTCCTGTTTGGGAAAGTGGCTGCAGATTTTCACAAATACTTGGGAGAAAGTTCCCAATGTTGGATTTACTCCTGCATACATTGGACTGCAATGCTATGTGCAGGTATGCAGAGGTAAATCCGGCTAAACTCATGACGTTTTAAAGCACAGTACTATGAATAGGCTTACCTGATACAAACTGGGACAGTGTGCCTATACCTTTAGTCATTGTATAGAAAGGGGATTTTGGCAGGTGCAGCTTTTGAAACCCATGGCGAGCTGCACCTGCCAAAATTCCCACTGCTATACAATGGTTAGCGGTATAGGCATTCTGTCCCAGTTTGAATCTGGTAACCCTACCTATGAAGATTTACTCAGATGTAAGTCCTATCGTGTTCAGTGGGGGTATACTCCCCTAGAAGTGCGCATATTGACTGCAGCCTAAAGCAGTGTTATTCAAACTGTGGGTCAGGGACTCCCTTGGTGGGCCACGACCTGATTTCAGGTGTGTTGCAGAAAGCTGGAAGCAGCCATCTTGGAAGCTGCAGACCTTACTCTTGCTATATTCCTTTTGCGAATTTGAATTTTCAAGTGAGGGTTTTTTTTTTCCAATTTTTTAGTCCAGTGCGTTCACATCATATTTTGTCCTCATCCTGCTTTCTGTCGGGAATGTTTCACGGTTGTACAATTGCTGCAATCCAAGAACGCCAATTTGTATTTCAGGAGTGTCATTTTAATTATGTTACAATGACAGCACTTCCTGCCACAACATCACTTAATGACATCACTTTTGGTTAATGACATCACTTACGGTGAGTACCGACATTAGTTCCATTCTAAAAAGTGGGTCCTAGTGGTGGTATCTAAAGCAGGAGGAACTGGAACGCTGGGCGGGACGGATGGTTGATTGGCAGCCCATCCATTCCGTTCTGCCGCGCGAGCTGCCCCTGGTTGGCGCGCCCCACCGCGGCTCGCCCAGGCACCCGGCACACCAACCACCCATCCCACCCCCACCCCCGGTGAGCAGGCGCCCCCTCGGAGGCCAAGGCAACCCACACAGCAGACGGCGGAACCGAACAGACAGGCAGCCAATCACACGTAAGTCCCACCCAGTGTACCGGTTCCTCCTCGCTTTAGATACCATCACTGGTGGGTCCCAGTCTAAAAAGTTTGAATACTACTGCTCTAAAGAACTTACTTGGGATAAAATGGGACAGGTGAGCCGAGAGAGGAGCAGGAGAGGAGCAGCAAAAAGAAGAGGCATCTGATACAAAACAGAACTGGGGACACGGCAAGAGACTATAGTTGCAATCCGTACACACTTTCCTGGAAGCAAATCCCATTGAACACAATGGGTTTTACTTCTGAGTAGAGTTGCGTAGGCTTGTGGTGTATCACTACTATGCATGACTACTTGTAAGTAAGTCTCACTTTGTAACATGGCATTTACTCGCATGTAAGTGAGTATAGGATAGCAGCCATAAGAACATAAGAGCCCTGCTGGATCAGGCCAAAGGCCCATCTAGTCCAGATTCCTGTATCTCACAGCGTCCCACCAGGTGCCCCAGGGAGGCATGAGACAATAAGATGCTTGCATCCTGTTGCCACTCCTTTGCACCTGGTACTCTGAAGTAGCCTACTACTAATGTAAGGAGGTTGCACAATCCATCATGGCCTATAGCCCACGATCATATGCCCGCGATGGACTTTTCTTCCAGAAATCCATCCAATCCCCTCTTAAAGGCATCTAGACCAGATCCCATCACCACCTCCTGTGGCAAAGAGTTCCACAGATTAACTACCCACTAGGTAAAAAAATACTTCCTTTTATCTGTTTTAACTCTCCCAACCCTCAGTTTTAGCAGATGCTCCCTGGTTCTGGTGTTTTGAGAGAGGGAAAAGAATATCTCTCTATCGACTCTATCCCTTTATGTCTCAATCATGTCCTCCCTCAGGCGCCTTTTTTCTAGGCTGAAGAGCCCCAAACGATGCAGCCTTTCTTCATAAAAGAAAGCCAAAAGGGAATCACCATTTACACTTCGAGCACACAAGAAAACCCTGCCCCATCGCAACGCTCAACAAACCTCGGCCCCCAATAACGTCTCCCACATGCCCACCCGAAGCGTTTCACTTCTTCTTCCTGATTGGCCATTCTCCGCTCCCTGTTCCGTAACCCAGGCCGTTTTCATTGGGCGGCTGTCAGAACGCTTCAGCCGTCACCACGGCGCTGGGCGGCCGCCCGCTCGTAGCCAACGGGGAAGCGGCGTGATGTATCAATCTCGGAACAGTGACCAATGAGGCGGTGGCTCTCCGGCGAAGCTGAATGTTGATGTGGTGGATCCGGCCAATGGGAGCGACGATCCTCGGCTCGTGCCGCTTTCGCGGCAAAAAGGATTTGGCGCGCAAACGTGTGCGGGGCCGGGACCAGCTGGGAACAATAACAGTGTCTGAGCTGAGCGCAGCACTTCAAAGGGGCTCGGGCGAACGCGCCGGTGGAAAGGCGGACGGAGACAGGATCCGCTACTCGGGAGAGCGAGGAGAGATCCGACTGGAGCCGGGCTGGGCAGCTAGGAAGTCGATGCTGACCCGAAGAGCGTGGGCGGAAGGGAGCCCTGTTGTGAGCTGTACTGTGTCATCTCCCCGCGATCCTTCCAGCCACTGAGCAGGGTATTGCCCGGGTAAACTTGCAGATGCTCTGGAGAACAACCCCAGCAGTTTCCGCTCGTGGCTCTACTGCCTTCTCGCCACTCTCGGCCCTGGTTGGCCGCTCCTCCGCGGGGCACTATTTCCCGGGCCTCCGCGCTTGAGGACGATGGGGCGTGTTCCTGGCTTCCACCCCCTGCCATCCGGTGTCTCCCCGCACCCCAGCGTCCAGGACGATGGTGTTGGCCCGCTGATACGGCTTTGATTCCCAGGAGGGGGCTCCAATTGGGGGAGGAATTTTGACTTCCTGTGGGGGCCGACGGCGGCTGCGGTGGGGCAAGATCAGGGCCCCCCCACCCCACTCGTATCTGCGTTCCCTGGGCATGTGAGTCCCAGCGCCTTGTATCATGTCTCTGGAGGGTCTGGGAGTGACCCAGAATGTGGCAGACTTGGAAGCCCTCTTGAGGGGAGCAGAGGCTATCCATGTGATGGAACAGCAGATAGTGATCATTTCGACCCCAGACGAGATCCCCGCGTCCGAAGGAGAAAACACCGAGTTGCTGCTCTTCGCCACTCCACAGCCCGCCAGATTGGAGACAGCGACGCAGAGGCCTGCACTGGAACGTCCGCCGGTAATGCCACCCACTTTCCCTGTCGTTTTCTCCTAGGAAGCCCGGAACTTTGCCAGCAGCAGCATGTGCTTCTTAATCCATGTGCAAAGCCACACATGTGCTTGGTGCCGTGCATACTGTGCTCTACAAGCAGCCACAGAGATACTAGGCAAATAATACAGAGCCTTTTTGTTTAGCATTCAGTCCAGCCTGACCTTGTAGGCGGTCTTGAGCAACCTCTTGGAACTCAACAGAATAAAATGCAAAGATATAAAGACTATTCTGAGTCACAAAAATATAACCATGTTTAGGCTCTTCCTTCTGCCTAATGGAACAATGTAGTCCCCATAAGATACGTGGAGTTGTTGGTATTGTTGTTTATCCATATGCTGGGAAATAGTTGGTTTCTACTCTTTCTACTCCCCCCCCCAAAAAAAAATAAAAAAAAATTTAGCATGTCCGAAATGACTCTCTGAGTCTGCAGGAACATACCAAAATAAGTATACTTGTATGTGTGGTTCCCTTCTGGGTTTTACGTGGGACAAGAGGGACAGGCAAATCCTTCTGTATTGGAGACCTCCGATACAGTTGTTTAAAATTCTGTGTAACTTTGTAAACGCTTCCCTGATGCCTATAATTACAGGAGGGATGTGGGGAGAGTTTCAAGACAGGGCCTGAAATAGTGCCTCTTAGACGTGGCATCTGTAGCAATTGCACAGGAAGGGCAAAGTGAGTTCTCATGGAGGCATGCAAAGAAATCATTAACTAGAAGATTCAGTCCCCAAAACACGAGGTTGTGAAAACGGAATTCTGCAAGTCTCTCCCATGGGATCCAGATAGTGGCTTGCTCAGTCTCTCCCATGGGCTTGATTGCAGTGCTTGCTGGATTGTGATGGGCCCCTTTCCTTTCAGAGCACGAGCAGCCTCTGTACTGTATGTTGTGAGCAAAGCAACTTCACTTCCTGTTGCAGGATGCTAAGGGCAGAGTTGTGTGCAATTTTGTTCTTAACAAAGGCATACGTTTGCCAGTGGCTGAGTTTTGCTTTCTTTAAAGCTGCATAATGCAGGCTGGGCAATGTATAGCCTGATACAACACAAAAGGAAGGCCTGTGGAACAGAAAGCCAGAGGTAATATGCTTGTCATTGTATGAAAGGGGTAGTAATCATACTGTAACTTTCACTTCTACATCTGGCTGGCTCCTTTTAAATGAGGCAAAAAGCAAAGTACTGTTATGCCCCTTTGTTACTTGCCCCAGGAGTTTTGTCTGTTGCTGCACCTTTTTTTGTCCAGCTGTATATAGAAGATGGTGTTGAAGCTGATCTGTTGTTAACTGAATGAAATGCTGGCGAACTGGTGCTCTTGTGTGAGCTGTCAGAGAAAGGTGTAGGCAAAAGGCAGAATGTATGAATATTGGTGCATAATATTGCATACAACTGTGCCAAAAAAAGGCAGATCTTCAAATTTAGGGGGGAGGGGAGGAAAAAAGAACAAATGAGTAAATACTACCTGCTTTTAGTCCTCTGTACTATGACTTGACTGTGTGAATGTTCGGGAGACAAATTGGGCAATATTAGGCTGCGCCTTCATGGTGTGTCTCCATTGCGTTTCTTTTTTTAAATTAAGAACTCCCTTGTGTTCTGTTGTCTCAATCGTACACAATTGAACTCCCGGCCATATATTCCAAATGCTTTAGAGTAGCGCTTCCCAAATTTTTTAGCACAGGGACCCACTTCTTAAAAATGATACTTTATTGGGACCCACTAGGCCCCCCCCAAAAAAAAAATCTAGAAAAGAATATTAATTAATAATAATCAGGGTTCTGTGCTCCCAAGGCTGTGTGTGTCCCTGTGTGTGTGTGTGTCTGTGTTTGTGGGCATTTGCTAGACTCTCCCTAGAAATAGAGTTCAGGGACTATTCCTCAAACCTTTAGTCATTCCAGGGAACCCAAAAGGCTGAACTGTAGAGCAAGATGTGCAATTAGGGGTTTCCAAGCCAAGACCTCAGACAGGAAGCTGAAACTGGGTTCACGTGTGAACCTATGGCATACCAATTACTAGAGAAAATTGTAAAATGTGATGTTTTAGTTTAGAGGTTATGAAGATTATCTTATACCAGCTAACAATTGTGATTGCAAAGGGTGCTTGCAATTTTTTTTAATGTTTCAAAAACTTTTCATGACCCACCAAAAATTAGCTCATGACCCACTGGTGGGTCCTGACCCACAGTTTGGGAAATACTGCTTTCGAGTGGCGGTTCTCAAACTTTTTAGTCTTCACAGCACTTTATGGACCTAAAAGGAGTCTCAAGGAGCCTCATCAGCACATGCGCAGTCTCTTGGAGCTGAAGAATGCTGCACAAACTGGGTAGGTGGCAGCCACTTACAGTGTGCCCATGGTCTTGGAGAGCCCCAGGGCTCCTAGGAGCATGCATTGAGAAATACTGCTTTAGAGTGTTACTACAGGGCTTGATCCATCAGTTGGGATGACTGTGCTCTGTATTGTTAGTTTAAAAAACAAAATGCCACCAATTGTAGTAAGCTCTAAGATATTGGTAAGAGGTCCTGTGTGGTGCTGGAAGCTTTCTTATGGATTTGCTCCTGCAGTTCACTTAGTCTTCAAGTAGGAGCAGCATCTGGCAAGAAAAAGGGTGTGAAACTAAAGTGCTTATGTTAAGACTTAACATGAACTTGAATTGGTTGCCCTTAGCATTGGTTGCCCTTAGCCAATTGCCCTGGATGCCTACCATAGAGGTGCCCTAATTCAGCCCCTTCCCCACCCTTTCAGTGCATGTGGGTGTAGGTAGGGCTGTCATTGTTCCTTCTGATGGAGGATCTGAGCAGCTGTATGACAGGCAGCACTTCCACAGGCACAGCTTTTCTATCACTGGATGCCCATGCTGCAAAATATTGCCCCTGTTAAATTTCTGCCCAGTATGCAGATTTTAAAGGAATACTGCATCAACTCTTTTAGGGGAATGGTGGCAGCCCTTTTGTGCTTTGATCAGAATCTGTAGTGGTGATTGTGGGAAGAGATCTAGAGAGATATTGTTTCATCCCATATTAAGGGCCTGGACTTGGAGCCCTGGCTTCTCTCCCCTGCCTTCTCAACTGGACTGACTTGTTGAAGATAAAGTAAACTATTTTAGAAGTGACCTACTGTCGTTCGTGTGCAGTGAGACAGCAGCCAATCTACATGGGGAGCTTTGATTCTCCTTTGCTAGATTATGTGGATCCTCCTTCCTAAGGGCTCATTTGGTGAATCTGAAGCTGTTTTGATGCTGGCCAGTGCAAGGTGTTCGATAGTCCCATGTAGCAATTCTTGTGTTTTCTCAGCAGGCAGAGCAAGGGTGATGCACACAAAGCTTTTTGCTAGCTTGACCTTCTCTTCCCACAGAAGCCCTTTCAGTTGAGGGGCCTGCAATAGGCTGCCACTGCACAGTTGGTTCTTTGTTTTAATAATTCTTTGTTGGGTCTACTGTTTGGGTCCGGAATCTGTAACGAGCTTTCACTTTTGTGTTGTCCCATTGGGGTGTCTGTTCAAGGAAGGACTTAACAGGCCTTCCCTACCCTTGTTGCATTGCTGCGTGCAAACAACATATGGGTTTGAGGGCATGACCTATAATGTGTTGAGGATTCCAGTATCCCAGAACCTGGTTTGTGCAAATCATGGGGACCTGAAATTGGGAAAACAAGGAGGAGGTGTTCTTAACAAGGGCTATTTCAGGTCAAATATGAGAAAAATTACAGGTGAAGTCTCAGTATCTTCAGGGGACCCATTCCTGCATCCCCTGCAGATAATGAAATCCATGGGTTCTGAGCCACAGGGACTGAAACCTCAATCTGGTCATGTCTGGGAAGCTTTCTGAATCCCATAGACCAGTGTTATTCAAACTGTGGGTTGGGACCCACTTGGTGGGTCTCGACCTGACGTCAGGTGGGTTGCAAAAAGCTGGGAGCAGCCATCTTAGAAAACTCAGACCTTCCTTTTGCTATATTGCTTTTGTGAGTGTTAACAGTTTGAATTTTCAAGTGAGGGCTTTTTAAAAAAAATTGTTTAGTTCAGTGCTTTTACATAATATTTTGTCCTAATTTTGCTTTCTGTTGATGTTTCATGGTTGTACATTTGCTTCAGTGCTAGAATGCCAGCTTGCATTCTAGGTGTGTCATGTGATTACATCACACTGATAGCTCTTCCAGGTAAGTGATATCACTTTTCTGGGTCCCAACATAAGTGCCATTCTAAAAACTGGGTCCTAGTCTAACACGTTTGAGAACCACTGCCATAGATGCCCCGACAGGCTTCAGAATGCTGTCCCGAGCAGTTTAAAGCATGCTTCCAGTTTTCATTGGCCTTGCAGTTGACATGCTTCAGATAGCCCGTCCCCCCCCCCACATGACCAGAACAAGGTTCTGGGGGGTCTGGCTGTGGGTTCAGAACCTACAATTAGTCAAAATCATGGATTCTGAATCTGTGGATAAACAGGCTGGGCCTGTATGTCAGATTCCCAGGTGCTTACTTTAAATTTTGAGGAACCAGTTCAGCTGTTTAGGCCATAAATCCTGCTCAGGTTTTTGAAGATGTCATCTTTACATTCCTAGGAGCCCTGATTAAATAGAGGTCTGGGCTGCTGTCTCTGCTGAATCTTATTTAGGGGGAGGGTCTGTAGCTCGTGATAAAGCTTGTGGTTTGCCTGCCAAAGGCCCCAGGTTCAGTTGTTGGTATTGCCCGGTTGGGGAAGGAAAGGATCCCTCTCTGGGACCCTGAAAAGTCACTGCCAGTCAATACTGCACTCTGGAACAATGGTTGGAGTTGGTATGTAAGGCAACTTCATGTGTTGAACTGTGATTTTGAACTGCGATGTTTTCTCCTCTCCACCATGTGCCCAGAATGGCTCAAAAAATGGTTGCCATTCAATGTCGCGGAGGAACATTGCAGTACTTTTAGATTCCACCCGAGTTTGTATTTTGTGAAACCAAAAACACCCCTCTTCTCATGGTGTTGGGTGGGTTGGTGTAGCCTGTGATTCATGCACAGAACTCTCTCATCTAGGATTAAGGATTCTTATCAATCCAATCTTGGTGTGTGTGTTAGGAAGAAAATCCCACACAGTCATATTCAGTGGGGCTCGCTCCCATTTAATGGCCTATAAAATTGCTGCCGTGGTCTTTCATGATGGTGATAGATGATGGAATGTTACAGTAGTCCATGTTCTTGGACTGCTCAATCATTCTTGTATTTTCCATACCTATACAGCGATTATGCACCAACATGTGCTGTATTCAGTTATGAAAATGAATGTGCACAATATTTTTTTTAGGGCAATGGTTTTCAAACTTTTTAGACTGGGACCTACTTTTTAGAATGGCCCTTGTGTTGGCACCATTGGAAGGTATGTCTTTAACCTGGAAGTGATGTCATAGCTGGAAGTGACATCATCAAGCAAGAAGTGCTGTCATTGTGACATAATCAAATGACACTCCTGGAGTGCAAACTGGCGCTCTTGGACTGCAGCAATTGCACAACCATGAAACATCTCTGACAGGAAGTAAGATCAGTACTTTTATGTAATATTTTGTCCTAAACTAAAAACAATTTTTTAAAGATATCCTCAAAATTCAAACGGTTAACACGCACAAAAGGAATATAGCAAGAGTAAGGTCTGCAGCTTCCAAGATGGCTGCTCCCAGATTTCTGCGACCCACCTGACATGAGGTTGTGACCCACCAAGTGAAAGTTTGAGAAACACTGTTTTAGGGTAAATTTTAAGGCAGGGTAACATGTTGATGAGGTCAAGGAAGCACCTGTTTGAGGCCAATCAGACTATTTGTGTGATATAGAAATATTTCTAGGGCATGAGGTAAAAGTGTGTGTGTGTGTGCGAAAATGAATGTAAAATACATGTTATCCCTTGTATGTTCCTTTAAATATATTCACTACTTCCTTCCCCACCCCTTTTCAGTAAAAAAAATCTTCACCTCAGTTGGGAAAGCATCTGTAGGGCAGGTCTCTTGTCTGTGGACTTAAACTGCTTTAATTGCTTTTCATCTAGGGCCCCTAGAAATTCTGGTTTTGTGAGGAGGCTAAGTTTTAAATGGAAGCCAGATTCACGCATCCATTTACCCTGGTAGAGGCCTGTGCTTTTTGATTCGTTCAAACATGTCCCGCAGTTACTCCCTGGAGTGTTTTGAAGATGCTGCGTGATCTTCAGCAGTAATTCAAAATGTTCTGGGGAGTGTTTTACTGGAGGACGCATGAGGCCACATTTCTTTGAGTAAATCTCGGCTCTGCGCATGTGTACCCGCTCTTGCCACTTGTATTGTCCTAGCTGCTGGGAGAAGGCAGCCTGCTGATTTCTTGAAGCAGCTGGCCAAGCAGGAGCTCTTGACCTGACCTGTTGCACATTCTTGGCTCGCCAGGTGAGAGATCCCACTGGTGTGTTGCCAAGCCGTGAGGCAGCCCAGATTACCAGCCTGCAGTTCAAACACAAGATTTCAGGCCTTCCACGTGGGCGGGATGAAGAGGGCGAGTCTTGATCCTATCGCTTGCATCTCCCCCGTAAGGGGAAGAGAATGCAGACAGTAATTCCACCCTGGGAAGGGGCTAGCTAAGTGTGCTTAATCACGCCAGGTGCCCTGATCAGGGTGTAGATTTAATGCACGTGCAAAATGAGGCAAACATCTCAGTGGAGTTCTTCTTCTTTTTTCTTTTTTTCTTTTTGCAGTTTTCTTACTCTGCTGTGGTTTTCATCCTAATAATGCCTCCCCTGCACATGCCTTTTTTTTTTTAAATGGGGAGGGGGATTTGCCATGCAAGGTTTAAGAATGGCACAGAGGCAGGGTGATGGAAACCAAAGTGGGGTTAAACGACAAAACCCCTCATCCCACTTGCTGAGATTCTTCCCCATCTTGCGCTTCTCTTAGTTTTGAAACTAAACTTTGGTCGGGGCACATCGAATGACTAAGTGCATATGTAATTGAACTCTAAAAAGTGTTGCCATAAGAGAACATGGTTCAGGTGGCTTTGCTGTGTGGGTTGATCTGCTCATTCTCATGTTCTCAATCGGTAGATACCTCCACATTACCCACTGCATCTCTTGCCATTTTACTTCTTCACATAATTAGGCTGTAGATCTCATTGCCACAAGATGTAGGAATGGCCACAAGTTGGGATGCGGATTTGACTATCCAAGGGCAGTGGTTCTCAAACTTTTTAGCATCGGGATCCACGTTTTAGAAAGACAATCTGTCCAGGACCCACCAGAAGTCATGCCATCGCCGAAAGTGCCATCATTGTGCCACCAGAGCCTGCTGCTTTCCTGAGAATATAGCATCAATTTGTGTTATTTCTCGGCCATTTTCCGATAGCAAAGTGAATCCGAAAGAAAAAAGGCTATTTACAAGCTTGACACAAGCAAAGCAACCACACAGTCCTCCCCCTTTCCAGCATATTTTTAATATGGCTGCTCTAGGTGCTTTGCGACCCACCTGAAATTGACTTGCAACCCACTGGTGGGTCCAAGGGGAAAAGAAGACTGTGGAGGACAGGTCTATCCATGGTGGTCATGATGGTTGTGTGCTACCATAGCTATGCCCCTGAATGTCAGTTGCACGGGAGCAATGGTGGAAAAGTCTCTCCTGCTTGTGTGTTTCCCAGAGGAGGCTAGTAGGCCAGTGTGGATGCTGGAATATACAGATCTTTGGCCCCATCCAGCAGGCTTTTCTTAATAATCTGTTGTTGTTGTTGTTGTTCAGTCGCTAAGTCATGTCCGACTCTTCGCGACCCCATGGACCACAGCACGCCAGGCCTCCCTGTCCTCCACTAGCTTCCGGAGTTTGCCCAATTTCATGTTCGTTGCTTTGGTGACACTGTCTATCTCATCCTCTGCCGCCCCCTTCTCGTTTTGCCTTCCATCTTTCCCAGCATGAGGGTCTTCTCTAAAGAGTCCTCTCTTCTCATGAGGTGGCCAAAGTACTTGAGCTTCAGCTTCAGGATTTATCCTTCCAGGGAGCAATCAGGCTTGACTTCCTGGAGGATTGACCGATTGGATCTCCTTGCAGTCCAGGGGACTCTCAAGAGTCTTCTCCAACACCATAGTTCAAAAGAATCTATTCTCCGGAGCTCTCACAGCCATACGTGACTACTGGGAAAACCATAGCTTTGACTATGCGAACCTTTGTTGGCAGGGTGATGTCTTGGCTTTTTATGAAGTTGTCTAGGTTCGCCATAGCTTTCCTTCCAAGAAGTAAATGTCTTTTAATTTCATGGCTGCCGTCACCATCTGCAATGATCTTGGAGCCCAGGAAAATAAACTCTGTTACTACTTCCATTTCTTCCCCTTCTGTTCACATCCTTTTTTGTATTGCGTGTAAAGTAGGAGCAACTCCTCACTAAACATCATAATCAGATGCAGTTTTTAAAAAAGTTCTTGAGGTATCGTTTTGCAACTGACATATTCCTGGCGGAGTTATTGTTGTTGTAGAAATAGTTCTGGATTGAATCTACATTTGTATCCTGGTTTGTTTGAATCCCAGTTTATCATTCTGGCTGAAATAAAGATTTGCTGTTTTTAGATGTCAAGGAAATCTTGGGCAGGGCTGGAAGTTTCAAACGTCCTCCCTACCTGCATAAGCCCAAGGCTTGGGAGCATTGTACAGGGCCAGGATTAAACCCTTATTTCACCCTTTTTATGGTACCTGAACTAGATGAATGGCAAATTTGGTGTATAACTAGTGCTAGACATGGAAATGATTATCTCAGGAATTTTCCACCTCTGAGGTTACTTATCTGTTGGTCACATAATAATTCTGTGCCACAGCAGTTTCCACATGTCACTCATGGGTACGCACAACAGCCCTGTGAGCGTGGCTAGCTTGACAGTGCTGAGATCACCTGGTTTGCTTGTTGACTCAGTCAGAATTCAAATCTGTATTCCAAGCAGAAGCCCAGCGCTCTTCCTGCTACACCACACTGTAGCTATGCTTCAGATTATTCAAAGAAGGCATTGCTCTGCCTTAGCAGAAGATGGCATGCTAAGGCAGTTCAAGCATCTGGTGAAGTCGGTTTCTTGTCTGCAAGAGCTTCTGTTACAATGTTGGTCTGTACTCCTTTAAGGTACCATAGAAGTTTGTTCTTTTGCTATTGAGCTGTTGCTGTCAAACCTTTAAAGAAATCTCTCTTCTCTTCCAGGTAAAACGGAAGCTGAACTTGGAGACTGACCACCAGTATATTGCCGAGAGCATCCGCATAACCCAAGGAAAAACGAAGCATCCCATTAAAGGTGCAGGTGGCCAGTAGGGGATCCTTGTGTCTTAATTATTCCAGAATACACATAAAGATTCTCAAGGTAGCAACTACCTTAGTCCGCATGGCTAAATAGGGCAGGATTATCTTAAGCAGAGAGTCCTGCCAAGCCCCTTTAAATCTGGTTTTCCAGCCTCTACCCATCAAATGCACTGGGCAATAGAAAGATCTCAGTAAAGGCCCCTCTGAGGCTTTCATTCTTGCCTGGCTCTTTCCCTAGGATAGCCAGTGCAGTCTTAAAGGGAGGAGGGGAGCATATTTAGTTCAAAGTTGGACAAGACCTCCTTGGTGAAATGTTGCTCAATTCATATTGCAAGCTGGGCAAGTTTGTGCCCTCAGTTAGAGCATGATTAATTATTGCTAGGGATAGTTTTTTTGGTGATCAACACAGAATGCTAAATAATGAGAATTTCTATTCAAAATGCTACATAAAACAAAATTTAGGTCAAAATGCGAAATAATACTGCTCTTGCTTATTTTTGATGGTTTGATTTAGATGTGACACAAATTTAGATCAATTTCATAAAAATAGCACTACTTGTGCTTGCTTTTGACACAGTTTTCAGGAATCCACAAATAGTTTTCAGTAAGGGAACAGGAGGAGGAGTGGCAGAAACAGGAGGAAGCTTGCTTAAATTACATGAGTGTTCTTAGTTCACTGTGCATGCTGGACAACTGTAATGGAATGCGGAAATAGTAAGCAGCAGTTTCTTGATGCTTCAAGCGGCCATCAGAGTGCAGGTCAAAAATTCCTGAGCAGGTTATTTCAGGATGGGGTATGTGTGCCATGGATTGGCTCTACAAAGGCAAGCATTCACCCTTATTTATCGCATTTTTCGTACAATTTGCTATTAAAATTTGAATAAAAACATATAACATTGCAATTTGCTATTTTAATCAAGAAATTTTTGAAAAATATCACTACCCCCCCCCACCCCTAACTATTGTAGCATTATAATTGTAACGAAGTCCTCATTGATCCTTAGGGGCGAAGTCTCCTGGCGAGAAATCGCGCTATGAAACCTCTCTGAATCTGACCACCAAGCGCTTCCTGGAGTTGCTGAGCCAATCTTCAGATGGCGTCGTGGATCTTAACTGGGCTGCAGAGGTGTTGAAGGTGCAGAAGAGGAGGATCTATGACATCACCAATGTACTAGAGGGCATCCAGCTGATCACCAAGAAGTCCAAGAACCATATCCAGTGGCTGTAAGCAGCATGTCACTTCGCATGTCAAAAGCAGGCTAGGTTTTTAGCAATTCTTGTGATGTTTAGCGGTCTCAGTCAGATTGCACTGGTTTTAAACTAAGCTGCTGTTCTACTTGAATTGCATTTGCTGCAAGGTATTTGTATGGCACTTAGATTTACTCTCATAAGAAAAATCTGCAGTCTACAGTCAGGTTACATTTCCTTTACTGGACCAACACAACCACGTGCAGTTTCTCTTATGAGAGTAACTTGCGTCTGCCTTCCCCCTGTATGAAAGGATGCTTGGCATGGGCAAGGCTTTCATTATTGCACAGGATTAATGCATTTAATAAAGGGAAAATGGATTAGCACTAAGGAGAGGATGAGAGTGATAGCTAGTCTGAAACTTAATCCAGACGAGACAGAAGTGCTCAGCTGATGCGGTGCTGAGGTTCAGCCTGTTTTGGCTGGGGTGCACTCCCCTGGAAAGATCAGGCCCCTGCAGTATAAAGATGTCTCTGGGGCCAGCCTTGCTCCTGGATTCCCAGGTGGCATTGGTGTCCAAGAGTGGCACTTTGCCCAGTTTAAGCTGGTGTGCCAATTGCACCTGTTCCTAGAGAAGGCCATGGGTGTGCATACCTTCGATAAATCAAGATGAGATTACTATAACATGCTGTATATGAGCAGCTTCTGAAGAGTGTTTGGAAACTTTAAGTGTGTCAAAATGCAGCAACAGGACCCTAGGCCGGAGCTGTCTTTTGTAAGCACTCGGTTCTTCTTCTGTGTCAGCTCATTCCCAAAGCACAACACACAGTGCTGGGTTAACTTTTTAAAGCCCTCAATGTCTTAAAGGACCATCTCTTCCCGTATGATCTTACCCATCGACTGAGGTCAGCAGTAGAGGCTCTTCTCTGTGTCCTACCACTGTCCAAAGTGTGGCTGGTAAAAGCAAGGGAAAAGGATCTCTATCATGACACCAGCAATATGGAGCACCTTGTTCAGGAAAATCCACCCAGGCCCTCTTACATCCCTCTAAGGACATTGTAGTTCTTGGCAAGCCTTCTGTTTGATTTTTCAGCCTCTCTTATTTAGACTTTTCGTTCTGCTTTTTAATGTGTTGGTGTTCGTTTCTTGTGTCTTTCAAATTGTCATAATATGCTGTTATGTGTTTTAAGTTTTGTCATGCAAGGCACCCTAAGCTATTTGTTTGGAAGCTGAAAGATTTGGGTGAAATTCTCAAAAGAAATAGTAGCCTCAATGCAGCTTCTCTTGATACAAGTTTTCATTCATGGGAGTCCTTCTGCAAGCGATTCTTGTGACTTGGGTTGCATGCATGTGTATTTTTAGTTAAAAAGAACACGTGCACGCACACGCAAACGAAGCCCCAAGAAACTGCATCAAGAGAATTCAATGTTGTGCCCAGAAAGCTGAATTTTGTGTCATTACAAACTGGAATTTGCATATGTTTCTGAAGTGTGTGTTTATTTTGTTTGTCCTAGGGAAGGGCAAATTGCTTTGCAGGCCATTGACACCTTTCTCCCTGAACACTTGAAATGCTGCTTAGCACATGCATGTTCCTCCCTCCATTCGGAGATCTCACCAGCTTTTAAAAAATTCAAATCTGTCTTTGTAAATTTAAAGGCTGTAACATTGCTTTAAAAAAATACATAGATGAAAAGGGTTTTAGTGCAGGCATGCCTATGGCCTGCTTCATGCACAAGGTGTTTCTTGCATTACGAAGATGATCTTGCAAATAGATTTGTGTCTACAGTATTGCCGTGAATGAAGGGTGGGGCAAATGGGGTTCTCTCCATAAATCAGGTGGTGGTTGTCTGATTCATGCTTTTGCAGTAGGAAAAACACTCTCTGCCTGCCCTTTGCACTTGCAATATGCATGTGTTTTCTGATGTGGAGAGAAAGGATAACCTATAAAATGTTTTTGCTTTGAAAGTTGGACTTTGATATGACTCTTTCCCGTGTTAGATTTTGATTCTAATCTGCAGTCTACAGTCAAAGAGCTTGCGGAAATGTTCTTGTGAACAGGAGCTAGTGTGAGAAATGGCCTTGGATCTCTTGGGTCATAATTCTGGGATAAAGGCAAACTCTTGAAACTTGTTTGAGAGCAAGATCTTGCCGTTGGGATAGGCTCATGGCAAGGGCATCATCATGTAGCCATTCTGATCCAGCACAGTGGCAAAATGGCTATTGCTTATCCACTTGCATTTTCCCTCTGCACCCCTGCTGCATTGCTCATTATCTGCCTTTGGTTTGTTGGCCTGAAATTGCAACTGTGGGCCCAATCCTATCCAACTTTCCAGCACTGATGCAGCCTTGCGAATGGGTTCTGCGCTGCATCTTGCCGTGGAGGGACAGTCATGGAGACCTCTTCAACTTAAGGGAATGTTTGTTGCTTTATCTCAGGGCTGCAATGTGGCTGCATTGGCACGGGAAAGTTGGATTGGATTGGACCTTGTATGTGTGTGTTGGGGCTGCCTTGCCAGTTTAAGTTGTGGCAATTTGATTTGAATGGATAGTGGTAGAAGACGCAGGTGTGCTGCTTGATTTGTCAAGGAACTCTGGTTTTGAGCTTATTGCTTGTCCTAGGAATTTGTAAGAGAAATGGGATGCATCTCTGTAAAGATGCATCTCTGCATGCGTTGTCCATTTGGTGAACTTGCTTTTGTACCCACCAGGGATCCATGACAGGTTTGTAGTTCAGCAACAGGATTCCTGAAGCTTCATACCAGAAAATATATAAAGGTTTATACTCATGACAAAGAGAAGCTATGTATGATGAACTGATCATCACCTGCTTTTCAGCCTACTTTTGTTTAGGTGCTGGTTAAAGGGTTGTGGCTGAGTTTTCAGGATAGCAAGTAGACTTTATACAAAGACTATAATCTGTAGTCTTCATAAACCTGCTCAGGAGCACATTTCCATATACATCTGTTCCCAACTAGTAGAACCTTGTCCATCATCTGGCAAATGCACAAGGGATGTACTCCGGATTATACATGCCCTACCTCGATTCAGGTAGGACATACTACATCAGGTGGAGTACATCCCCTTTGCACTGGCCAGATGCTGAACAAGAGCCTATTAGCTGGTAACAGATGTACAATTAGTTGCTCTCTCTGCAAATTTGCTATCTGCGAGAGAGCAAGTCCTCGGTATGCAGGCACCTTCAGAATGGCAGCACTGAATCCTTTAAAATGGCTGGCAGAAGCATCTACCAGACACGTTTAAGGGGTCCATGTTGGTTATAGGGTCCATTCTCAAGATCCTTGCAGCCTTTGGAAGATCTTGCAGCATTCAGTGATAACCAGGCATGCCCCAGTATCCGCTGGGGTTCTGTTGCGGATCCCACCGTGGATACCTGAAACTGTGGATACTGGGGACACCCTCTTAAAAATAGGGCAACATCAGTGGTTTTGCTGCAATATGGTAAAAAAAAAAGATTTGTGTAATGTGCCCCTAACATTTTAATAGACTTCCCAGTATTCATGGAATCCATGGGTAACTGAAACTGGATACCAGATCAGTGGATACCGGGATACGCCTGTATTTGGCACTTCCTGCTGCACTCTGCTGGCTTCCTGAGGGTCTCTGCCGGCTTCTGATCCAGACCCCTTGCACCTAACCCCATTGATTCCGTAGGATCAATGGTTCATTACCTGTGAATTCACTGTCCTTGGGGATTTCCAGGAACCTAACCCTAGTGGATAATGAAGACTGACTGTATATGGAAACTTGTTCCTAATCGGATTTCATTATCTTTTAATTTTTTGTCCCCCTTGATTTGTGCTATAGACATTCACTCCTATCACCTGCCCATTACGAGATGTAAATACATCTTTTCAAGTACAAACTATCATGAATTAATAGAGAGTTTGGTTGGGGCCATGTTTCAAAGGAACAAATCCATTGTTTGGCCCAGTTTGACGTTGTGTCTGCACCATAAAGCTCTAACATATCTGTGCACTAGCTTTCCTAATACACACCTTTCCTAATTTGGGCTTTCCTAATACACACCTTGGTGCCAGGAGTCACCAGGATGCTGACTGTCAAGGAAGAGGTGACACCCCCTTGACTTCCTTTGTTTCCTAGGGGCAGCCGGTGTGTTGGGGCCAGCACCAGCAAGAGCCCTGGGTTGATGAAGGAACTCCAGGATCTTCAAGCAGCAGAACAGCAACTGGATAACCTCATCCAAATGTGCACTACCCAATTCAAGCTCCTCACTGAGGATCCGGAGAACAAGCAATATCCTTCTCTTGGAGATGGGGGGGGGGAGTTAGGTAGTTTGAGCAGATCAAAGAATTTCAGACGGCTTCAGAGCAGCAGAACTGCAGCTTATTCAGGAGTAGCAGAGGAACATCTTCTAAAGAAGTACTTGTGCTCCTGATGTTCCTCAATTGGGTGTTGGTGTTCTTAATTTGTACTTTCCCCACCCTGTGAGCTAATGGAAAATTCCTACCTGGCTGCTGCTTAGGGCAGTGTCAGTGGAGAAGAAAGGAGTTTGTGTGTAGGAAACACACACACAGGTGGTGGTGGTGCTTCTTCTATTTGACTTGTGCCTGGCAGCTCTGCAGCTGAAGCAGATAATCAAGCTAGATTCTTCTTATTAAAATAAGAATATATGTGTGCGGCTTTTCCACAAAGAACAGTTCACAAAGCAGTTTAGCTAAAGAAATACAGCGTTCCCACCCTGCATGGTGGATATCCTGCCTTAGATGGATGTGAACAGCTTCAAAGGTCACATTTTGTTCCGTTTCAGGGCAACTCCTTGCAATTGTTTCCCATAAAAATGGCACTGGGAGCCAGGCACTGTCCCATATTTCATTTATATTTGAGTGTTCTTTAAGACACCTGCTGACGGGATTGCACTGATCACAATCCACGGTCCCCAGGCTTAAGTTAGTGGGCTTGTCAGCAGTTTTGAATTGCCAGTGTAATATCCCAGAAAGCCATAAAACAGGCATGGGATTTTTAAGCAGTTGCCCTGCGCTCCCAGAAGTATTTTAGAGAATAGGAAATTGATTGTGATGAAAGATGGCTCCTACGTGCTCCCATCCAGTGGACAATTGGGAAACTGCATTGGATACAAACCTGAACTAATCTGGCAGGTGAGCCATTGTGCAGCAGTAGGACATATGCTTTTCATGGAGGTGGTCCTTAGTTTCATCTGGGATGTTTCTAGTAGGGAAAGATCTGTGTGAAATTAAGGAAAACTACCAATCAGTATGGACTAAACTAGATGGACCAATGGTCTGGTTTGATATCAAGCAGCATCCTCTGGCTAAGGTGATGCCGATCCCTTTGTTTATAGCTGGATTTGTAATGCCTGGAAAGGAAAACTTGTAACACCTTATAATGAATTTCCATTGTGCAATAGAGCTACATAAGCCTTATTGCAGTCAATGGTGATCTCCCCCGCCCCCTTTGCATCTTTTCCTCTCAGGAGAGCAGTAGTAGTGACCAACCCTGTTACTATTCCAACTCTTTAATTATTATATTTGGATGTGGTAACTGTTTATGTAGCATTGCAGCTTCGTGTCTTGTTAAGTAATCATAAGCCTTCTGTTCAAAACTTGACTGAGCACACCTCAGCTTATGTGACTTGCCAGGACCTGCGCAGCATTGCAGACCCCTCTGAACAGCTGGTGATGGTGATTAAGGCCCCCCAGGAAACACAGATGCAAGTCTCTGATCCAGCAGAGGTAACTTTTCCTGGTTCCCAGAATTTCACTGTTCGCATAGGGCCATTGTGGGGAATGTTCTCTGCACCAAGCTTGCAGAAGCCAAATCCTACTGGCTTAACTCGCAGATCCTAATGCAGGACAGGTTTGAAGGAGTAAGTCATGGCTGATGCTCTGCTAGTAAAATATCCATCTGGTCAACCTTGAATCAATGGCATAGCTAGGGAATCCAACAATTATAAGACCAGAAAAGAACTGAAGATGGTCCGATCTGCTTGTTAGTCCAAATCAAGATTTTTCGTACAGATTGGTATCCATGCCTCTTCGCCTCCGTTTAAGACATTATTTTGATAGTTGGGCAGCAGGCAGTTTGGATGCCCCCAATGCGAGATCTATACAGTTAAATTGTTAAACCATGCTGGGTGGCTTGTGCAAGGGAGTCTAGTCACATACAACTGGGGGAAAGGACAAAAATCATTGGGACTTGCTCACCAATCTGACCTAGGAGAAATGGGACTATTGAGTATATAGTTGCAAAACCAGGATGAGAGCCAGAATGGGGCACTGATTCAGGAGTTGAATTAAGCTCTGGAAGATCCAGGTTCAAATTCCCTGCTCAACCATGAAGCTTCCTAGGTGGCCTTGGGCAGTCACTATCTCTCAGCTTCATTTACCTTATACGGTTGTTGTGAGGACAAAAAGAAGGGAGGAACTATGTATGGCACCTTGAGTTCCTTGAAAGAAGGGCGGTGTGAAAATTTAAGCAGAGACAGAGAGAATGAGATCTAGAACATCAAGAACAAAATGCCCCATTCAATTGCCTGTCTCCAGCCTACCAAATGCAACTGATGAGCTAAGAGACCCCCATTTGGGGGGTTGGTTCCTGTGGAGATGGAAACAGGTCTGTTGGGTTAGAACAAGTCGGAAATGAGGGTGGTCTACAGAACTCTTGCAGCCCCTTTTATTAAGCTCATTAAATGGTTGCCACAACTCCCAAATAAACTTTGGCTACCCCATTGGGGTTGCGACCCACAAGTTGAAGAACACTGTTCTGCAGAATCAGCAGTGACACAGGTCCTGTTTTGCCTTCGTTCTCTTCCAGGCATTTCAGATTGGTGTGAAAAGCACTCAGGGCCCCATTGATGTGTTCCTGTGCCCTGAAGAGAGCTCAGGGGTCTGCAGCCCCACCAAGAGTCCATTGAAGGAAGGTGTTGAGGAGGCTTCTCTGGAGCCGGCAGCGGCGGCAGCACCTGTGCTCCTTCACCCCTCCCAGGAAATGAACTTGCCATTGCTGAGTGGAGACCAAGGTATGCGGACAGAGACAAGGCAGCAGCCGCTACCCAGATCAACATTTGCTACCAAGCCTCCCCAGGATTGCATTGAGCATCAGTGGTATTTCATCACTATTGTGTCACTTGCCTGCAATAGCTAAACATGACCTCAGGGACACTGCATTTGGAAACAGAACTTAAACATGACCGATGCCACCTCTGTTGTTCTTCCCCAGTTGCAGAGGAAACAGCATAGTGTGGCTACTCCCTTTGAACTCTTACCCCACCCTTCTCCACTGCGTTTGGAGACTCTCCTGCCTGCCCTTTCTTATGCATCTTAACCCTAAGTGGAAGTTAAGATGGGCTACATTTAGTCAATTTACACCCTGCTTTTTAATCACTTGGCACCCAAAGTGACTTACAAAATGTAAAACAATATCATTTTAAAGCGGCATAAAATGTATGGCTTTTTATATATCCATTTTAAAAGTTCAAAATATAAACAATCAGTAGCAGCTACCCCTAGTGAAAGGACAAGAGAGCAAGCAAGTAAAAACACAGCATATAAAATACATTGCAGTAGTAAAAATCTATTGATAAAAATCTGCAGAAAAATAACATCAGAAGGACAGTCTGAAAAGGAAGTGTATTTTGGCCTAGCTGGAAGGCGTATAAAGAGGGAGCAATGTGTAAATCTAAGAAGACGGAATTCCAGAAAGTAGGTGCCACTACCAAGAAGGCCTTATTTCTTATTGCCATCCCTTCCACCTCTGTAAGTGACTTTGTAAGGGCAGGAAGATGGCAGTTTCGATTAATGGCAGGAAGATTATACGGAAGATGGCAGTTTCTCAGATACGCTGGCTGCAAGTTATACAGGGCTTTAAAGGTCAAGACCACCACCTTGAATGGGGCCTGGAAATAAACTGGCAGCCAGTGCAGCGGCCAGAGCAACAATCCTATCTTTGCCAGTAATCTCTGCAGACACTTGTATTGGGCAGCTGCTTCCCCCCCCCCCAGGAAATCAGGGCGCAGGGCCTTCTGGGGCGATGTGTGGAGGAATCGGCTGCCCCCTGTGGGTTTCTGAAAAGATCAGCTGCAAACATAGGAGGCTGCTGCATGGCATGGTAAGTTTTCACCAGCACCTGAAAGGATTATCTTGGAGCACTGGATCCAGCCCGCAGGCCAGGGTTTGGCCGTTCCTGAGCTACAGAAAGTGGCCCGAGCAATCTAGAACACTGTTGGTATGGAACTGAGAGTGCAATCCTAACAAGGGACACCTAAAGCGCATTTGAACCACTCTCGGAGTCAGGGAGGATGGCACATGTCTGTGTGCTGGCCTCTCTGGCTCAGAATGGTCAAACATACTTTACGGTGTCCCTTCTGCCGGCCTAACTCCAGGTTAGGATTGCACCCTGAGGATAACCACCTTGGAATAACATCCTTGAGTGTCTTGAGGGGGTAAATAAGCGGCCGGTCACCCATTACCTGTTTTTCTTTTGGCAGAGCCCCTGCTGTCCGGGGACAGTGCGCTGCCTCTGAAGTGCCCCACAGGTGACGTGAGCCTCTCGCCACTGGCCTCTGTGGATACCCTGCTGGAGCAGGGCAAAGATGACTTTTCCAGCTTCCTGCCTTCTGAGTTCATTGCACTTTCGCCCCCCCAGACCCAGGACTACCACTTCGGGCTCGAGGAGGGTGAAGGCATCAGCGAGCTGTTTGACTGTGACTTTGGAGACTTCACTTCTTTGGATTTCTGAGCATTCTTGAGGCAGCTCAGCTGACTTTGCCCCACCACAGGGCGTCCTCTCAGAGCTGACATCTGAATGTAACCTCATGGCTAGCTGTGGCTTCCTTGACCAGTGTGCCGCAGAGCAGACTCCAGGGGAGAAAGGAGAAGGCTGAGGCAGGGTCAGCAGTGGGAAGGGTGTGATTCAATTCCTGGAGGAGGAGGAGGAGGTGGCAGCTGCCTGCACCCGGCCGTCTTGATATGTTTGAGGAAGGTGATAGTGCCACTGTGAAGCAGATAGCTACTGTGAACGTTTCAGGCCCGATTCTGTGACTATAGTGGGCCACTTCACACCATTTAGCGCCTGACCCATAGTAACAGTGGTAGCCCTAGTTAGGAGTCAGCAGTAGGAGCCATTTGAATATGTGGTGCCTTGTCTTGACTCTGTAGGGATAGTCCAAGTGAAACTGTTGCCCTAGCAACAGCTACCATTTTTCTTGCCGAGCCACTCTGTTCCCTGAATTCTTACCTTAAAAATGAATTGGCTGTTGGCAGGCCCCACCTGGCCCCGCCAGCTGCTTTTCCTCCTTATAATTGGTAGTTTCCTCTCTTTAAAAAAATGTTGTTGGAGACTTTCTTCCTGAGGACACACGTTCCTTCCATCACTTTCTTTGGAGTGCAAGGTGGCTAAGTTGGCTGTTGCTAGAGAAGACAGTTTTCTGCCAGCTGGCCGTTTGGAAAGAGGTGGGAATGGCACCTCTCCTAGCAACTGGCTCTATAACCAGACACCCCATTATCCTATGAACCAGATCTTTGTGAGTGGCTGATGTCAAGGCACTAATAACCTGGAGTTTGGAAGTGTGTTGAGGAGGGTATTTTTTCTGGCTGAGTTGTAATCTGAAGAGACAAAATGGCCGTGCTGAGGAGAGGAAGCCAAGTATGTGGGGTTAAGTGATCCAGAGGGAGCTGTTCGAGCTAGCAAAATAAGATAGGTAAGTAAATATGCAAGGTGGGGTGTGCGTTTTTGTTTTTATTTTTAAAAAGATGTCCTTGAAAAGGAGAGGGAACCTCTTGAATGACAGGCACTCAGGAATGGTGTCCCTCAAAGGAGAAAAATGAGTTGTTTCTGGAAATTGCCACAAAGTGGGGGGGGGGGAATCTTGGGTGGGGTGTTTCTACTCATGTTAAAGCTTTAAGGAAAGTTTTGTATAGATTATTTATTTATTGGGGGCTCCTTCTGCTCCCTCCATTTCCCTTCTTAGAAAGCTTTTTATTATTTCCTTCCCTCAGGGGCAATGTGTGCATCCCCTCCCCCCCCAAAAAGTAGTCATTGGCTAGTGGCCAGTGTGTTTCATTGCCCTGATCTTTGAGTGGGAGGCTGATATGGCAGATGGGGGGGGGACATATGGGGGTGAAGGCAGAGCACTTGCTAGTTTCTGTAGAGGGGAAGGATTCTGTTTCTGGCTCCAATCCAGATAATGTTGCACGATGTCGACTTTGGGACTGTTTAACCTTCCCTGTTTAAAAAAAAAAAGTGACAGCAAAAATATTCATTTCCATCTTTACACTGCCCCCACCCCCGCCCCGTGCTGAGCATCGTGGGATTGTCAGATGTCACATAATGTGGTATTTATTTGTTATTTATGTGGCTCCATTCAGTGCTTCTGGATGTCATGGAAAGTTTCTGAGGAGATTGCGTGTCCAGGGATGTGGAAAGAGGCTGTACAGTAGCCTTTTAGGATATTAGCTATTGAGAATGGCAGGAACGGAGCTTAGCAAGTCAGTAGCTTGCGTGTGTGTGTGTGTGTGTGTGTGTGTGTGTGTGTGTGTGTGTGATCAGTTTGCGATTAGGCCTGATGATGGAGAGCTTGTCCCGTCTCAAGACTGTTGAACTGAAATGTTATTTATGAGTAGAAAATGAACCGCAGCAGGCTGGTTGGGCAGAGGAAAAAATTTGGGGAGGGATGTAAGAGAGACTGAGCTAGTCTATGTTTGAAGGACGAAGAGCTCTATTCTGGGCTTAACCGTTTTTGATACCTTTTTTGCCTTTGATATCAGAAAACCAGGATGAGTGGGGCCTTTCAACAAAACCCTTAACTGTTGCCTGCTCAGCAGAGAGTTGTATGGGAAGGCAGCAGTTGGTGCTGTTCCGTTAGTGCCTTCCTATTTCAAAACGTTCTACCTGTTTCAGTGACTAAAACTCACCAAAGTGTCTCCTGGTTCTTTTTCTTTTTTTCCCCAAAAAAGGCAGCGATGTGTATGTTTGGGCAAGGTGGGAATTCTGTACCCAGCAACTTGGTGTCTGTGAGGTAGGCAGGCTCATTGAACAGCTTTATCCATTTGGGGGCTGTTTTTTATCTGGAATACACTATGCATAGGCCTAGCAGAGCAAGACCTCTACCCACCTCCTCCTCTGTTGTGGGTCTCGGGCACCCTAAACAACATGGGAACTTCTTGGGTACGACAAATGGGAATGAGGCCTCTGTCTTATTGCACCTTCTGTGACTGATGAACGCAGCATTACTCTTTGAGTTAGACTTGGCTGGCCAGAGAATGCTTGCATAAAGATGGAAAGACGGAAGGTCCTTGCAGCATGAACCTTTTCCCCCCAAAACCACAATACCCCTACAGCAAAGCTGAAGCAACCAGCTTCCAAGAGTAATTCTCCCACAGCTAGGCTCAGTTCAGACCTAATGGGAACCCTTAGCTTTCTGTGCTAAGAATGAGCTTTTGATAGCCACAGTCCTCTTTCCCCCTTCTCTGTTTTCAAGAGGAAGAGCGTAAAAGCATCCACTTTAAGACAAAAAAACACCCACAGTTCCACATCATGTATGAACATGGGCAACTGTGGTTTGTTAGTAAAATAAGGTTGGAACAAGCTGGGATGTCTAACCATAATTTGATACCCCTATTTGTGCCAAGGCGAGTGCGTGAACTCATTGCAATGAACTGTGGCATCCCCTTACTTCTGAACTGGTCCTCCCTGCTATCGTTTTTCAGTATTGCATATTGCAGGGGCTTAGCAAGTGCAGTGAGTTGAAATGACTGTTGTGGGCTGTGTTCTTCAGTGCTTGGGTTGATGTACTGTTCCTTTAAATCTTTATCCTAAGTGTGCCTTACTACTTGTTTCAGGATCGCATTGGCTTCCACTAGGGCTTCCTTCCTGCTGTTTTGTCCTCAGGAATGCAAGCGCCCTCTTAGAATGCTGTTAATTGTGTGTCATGGAATAAAAACTACCTATTTGCTGTCTGCATGTGAATTTTAAAAACCAAGCAGTTCCTCTTTTAGATATTGATTCTGTGCACAACTCTGTTCCCCCCCCCCCCCGCACTGGGGAAGAATGTGTTTTAGCCAAGGCTTGCCCCAATGCTGACTTGCCAAATCCACTTCTTTGCTTGTTTTTGGGGCGGCAATCCTAACCTGGAGTTAGGCCGGCAAAGTTTGACCAGCACCAGGGACACCATAAAATGTTCGGACCACTCACGGAGTTAGCCAGCACACAGACGTGTGCCATCCTCCTTGTCTCTGAGAGTGGTCCAAATGCGCTTTACAGTGTCCCTTGTACTGGCCAAACTTTGCTGGCTTAACTGTGCCAGCCTAACTCCAGGTTTAGGATTGTGTTCCAAGTGTCTGACAGTGTGGGGTTTTTCCCTTCAGAGCTTCTATAACACATGCTTCTTAGATGTTGATACAGTTGGAATTGTCACTAAGCTGAAAGTCACTGCGAAAGCAAGGAACTCATCAGGGCTGGTTTTAACCGTTGCCCAGATTGATTGTTCCCCCAGTAACCTGTCAGCGGCCATTTTTGACACTTCATTTCTTGGTGTCACTGACAGAATTGGTAGCAGAATCTTTGCATTGGGTGGAAGAAAAATTACCCTGCCTGCTGTGACGTTGGCACATGCAGCATTTTCAGGAACACCAGGAGTATGACTGTGCTTAAAACACTTTTAAAGTCCTAGCTAATTGTCATGCATGCTGAAGCTCGTTCATCTGGAATGGAGTTTCAGGCTGGTGTTTGTTCAAAACATGCTGTCAATGTCTTGCGGTATATATTCACGTCCACTGTATTGCCTATAAAAGTTGCCATGTTCAGCATGCATCATAGTGAACCAAACTCAGCAGCAACGAATTGCATCTAGCCAGGGCCCTACAAAATCTGTCACTTTTGCTGAGACTGCAAAATTGGAGGCTGCTGATCATCTGGTGAGCAACTGTATATGGCTGTTGAGCTTCAATTGCTGAATGAGCCCACAGGTTCTATAGGTCTGCTCCAGGGTTGCCTCTTGATCTTTCTAACTAGCAAGTGGCAGTTTTGGTTTTCCCCTGGCTTGCATGAGCAGGATGGCTGCTCTCTTGCTCAAAGTTTTAGCATCAAAACTCTGCTTTAGTTTTCAGTATTAAACTACACTGCCTGACCTCCTATATTGGAAGGCAACTTGGGTTCACCCAAGTGAAGGATAATTGGGTTCACCTCTCTACCCCAGCTTGCCTCTTTATATAACCATACCTATGGTTAGCATATTAGTTTCAAAAAGGGGGGCTTATTGCATTTAAGGTCTTCTTGCTGTCTGCATCAAAGTACTTCAGGCAACAGTGGGTGGGAAGATTCTTGAGGCCAACGATGTTTGAAGCTTCCAGGTGGAATGAGTAATACTATTGATAGCAGACAAAGCAGCCAACCATCCAGGTTTCTCTGTTCTGAAATGAAAAATCCAGAAACATAGAGGCTCACTTTTGGAAAAGAGGTAAAGGAACAGTATGCTATGGGCAGCCTGTGCAAAGATGGGGCATTTGCTGTGCAAATTGGTCTTGCTTAATGGGGGGGGAACCAAATGGAGTAAGTATACAATGTTCTGGAAAGCCTCTTCTGTTGGAAATGATCTTCAGGCTGGGGCCCAGGTTTGCAAGTGGAAGAGATGGCTGTGTTGTAATGGGGAGGGCAAAAATGATTTTGGGGGACCCAGAAAACCCCATGAACAAGAGTGCTTGGGGAATCGGGTCCGTGTTGCAAGAAGAACCCTGCGAATGGTATTTCAGACCCCTTGAATGCTCAGAAGCGGCTGCAGAGAGCTCAGCTGCTATCAACACCAACATCCTGGGGTGGGGCCAGGGAGGGAGGCTGGAAGCAGGTTGTCTTCCTGGTTTGCTCATGCAGGTGGAGTCATTTGGAACAGGGCATAGTAGCAATACTGGAGCAATGAAACAAGCCTAGGCTTTCTATGCAGTCACTCTCTTCCTGTAGGGCCTCTTGCTACTTCCTGTGAAAAGTAGGGGCACCTTTGGACCAGGATTGATGCCTGTCTCTTCATCCCTAGCAAGAGAGGTGGAGTGGGTATAGAGAGGTTTGCCTGATTTAAAGAAACAGCAGCATCTAAGAAAGTTGCATTTAAAGGAGGAGGTAGAGGTGGTCCTCTTGGGATGACATAAAGGTTGCTGGGATATTGGGGTGTTGGTGAGGATTGCACCTTTTTAGTAAGTGCTCAACCAGGAGCCTGAGCTGAATGCATTGCAAAACTGCAACAAATCCCAGTGCCTGAACACTGAGAGAAATGCACTTCTCTGTACCTTTTTATAATAAGCCTTGTTCATGATTTGTGCTTTTAGTTTTAATAAATACGTCTATTTCCCATTCCTCTGTGTTTCAGAATTTCCTGTATGTGTTTTAAGTGCTGAGTATCCTGACGGCCGGGCCCAGCATCTAGTGGTTAGCAATGGGCGTTTTCCCTTCATACACTTCCTGTTGTTGTTCAGTCGCTAAGTCGTGTCCGACTCTTCGTGACCCCATGGACCACAGCACACCAGCCCTCCCTGACCTCCACTAGCTTCTGGAGTTTGCCCAATTTCATGTTCATTGCTTCGGTGACACTATCTAGCCATCTCATCCTCTACCGCCCCCTTTTCCTTTTGCCTTCAATCTTTCCCAGCATGAAGGTCTTTTCTAAAGAAGAGTCCTCTCCTCTCATGAGGTAGCCAAAGTTTTGGAGCTTCAGTCTCAGTATTTGTCCTTCCAGGGAACAATCAGGCATGACTTCCTGGAGGATTGGCCGAGTGGATCTCCTTGCAGTCCAGGGGACTCTCAAGAATCTTCTCCAACACTATAATTCAAAAGCATCTATTCTTCAGCACTCTGCCTTCCTTATGGTCCAGCTCTCACAGCCATACATGACTACTGGGAAAACTATAGGTTTGACTAAGCGATCCTTTGTTGGCAGGGTGAAGTCTCAGCTAAGAAAACAGTAGCTTTCACTGGGATCACCCAGTACTGTATGGAGCCTACATAGAAAGAAGCTGCATTGGGGAAAGCCTCTGCAGCTATTTTTCAACCTTGTTCATCTCACGAACACTGACAAGGCGCCACAATTGACAAGGCACACCATGTTGCCGGTGGGAGGCTCAAATCCCCCAATAGCCCTACTAAATAAATAATCTTCCTCTAAACTCTCACAGCACACCTGTAGACCAGTGGTTCTCAAACATTTTAGCACTGGGACCCACTTTTTAGAATGACAATCTGTCCAGGACCCACCGGAAGTGATGCCATGCCCAGAGGTGTCATCACTATGACGCCAGAGCCTACTGCTTTCCTGAGAATGCAGCAATAAGGTGGTTTATTTCACAGTCATTTTCCAATAGCAAAGTGAATCAGAAGGGGGAGAAAAAAGCCTATTTATAACCTTGACACAAGCACATGGTGTCAACAACCACACAGCCCTCCCCTTTTCCAACATCTCATGTTAATGATATGGCTGCTCTAGGTGCTATGCTACCCACCTGAAATTGACTCGTGACCCACTAGTGGGTCCCAACCCACAGTTTGGGAACCACTGCAGTAGACCATTCATGGCCCACAAATCATGGCCCACAAACCACTGCACAGTGGTTGAAAATGGCTGATAGAACAGGGGTCTCCAAACATTTCTGTGCAAGGGGCGCATTGTACGCTTTATACATTTTCACAGGCCAAAAAAAGCAGTTTTATAAATGATCAAATGAAACTTAAATGAATGAGTATATTTTATATGGATTTTTTTTTTTGTAATTGGCATAATATGATTCGGTTCAAAGTGGAAAGGTGACATTTACAAAGGAACAATGCCATACTGAGAAATGATCAGTGCTTTTTTTTGTGTAAAAAAAGTGCAGGAACTCACAACTTGTTAATCTTCTATTTATTTTTAAACCATTTTTATTGGAGAAATAAGTAATAAGATACAACTAGACAACACGTGATTAACACGTACAGAGAGGATAACAAAAAGGCATTAAATTTGTGGGTCACACTTTTACACTAAAAATTAAAAAAAAGATTTTCTATTCAATCATTTTTGAAAATAAATATTTTATTTATCATAAATAAATATTTAAAAAATAAAGTTTTACTCCTTTAAGACAGTGGATAACACAACTGTTTGCAATAGTGACTGTGTATGAGACACAAAAACTGGGCAGCCATATAATCTGAATGAGCCCTGAGATACTGCATGCACAACTGACAATCTATTGTCCCCCCCTTTCCCCTGTGTACTTTTTCCCCATTCCCCAATGAGTTTTGAATGAACCATTACTTAACTGTTAATCAATTAATTGACCTTTTGTGGTCCCCCCTACCCCTAACTTACCTTTGCAGTCTTCCTTCCGTCTCTATTCTGCACTCCCTCCACGGCGCCCACCTAGCAGAACGACGCTAGCGTGACCTAAGGTCACGCTAACATCTTGTGATCAGAACCGCGGCTGCCAGCATTGACCAGGTAAACTAAGTGCAGACTTTGTCCCAGTTCAAAAAGGGATGGAGTCTGCAGGCATCGGGGACCGCCGGGGATCTGGGGAAATCCCTGGCGGGTCCTGGTGCATGCAGACTCCATCCCTTTTTGCACTGGGACGGAGTCTGCACTTAAAATCCCAGATGCCAGTCAGTTTAAGTGCGGCACTGCAGGGGACTGAATAAAAAAGGTGCTGGAACGCCGTTCTGGTGCGTTCTATTAGAAAAAAGCCCTGGAAATGATATACAGGTTTGCCCCGGTACCCCCTGTTTCAGGGGATGTTATCCCTGTTATCCCTGGATACTGGGATGCCTATTAAAAAGATAGAGGAACATTAAACAAATCTCTTTTTTTAAAACATTGTTGCAGATAAATCACTGATGTTCTATCTTTAAAAAGGCATCCCCAGTATCTGCGGTTTCAGATATCCACAGTGAGGTCTGGAACAGAACCCTAGCGGATACCGGAGCATGCCTGCATAATGAGTAAAAATGTCAAATATTTTCATTGCTGAGGGCTGATGTGGCAGGCTGTACTTGGCCCCCTGACTGTAGTTTGGAGATCCCTGCTCTAGAGTAACAAACCCTAAATCCAATGAGAAAAATTTACTTGGGAAAAATCCGTAGTGGAATGTGATGGTTTAAGAGACATGGCAAATCCCTCTCCCCAAATAAAAGTGGATGAATGGAATTGGACCAGCAATGCAAAATAGTTAAGGGGAAAAAGCAGAGACTCCACAAATGCCTTTGGAGATGTCAAAAATAGAGGACAATCCAGTTAGTTTTTTTTCCAGTCACTCTTGTAGGCCTTAGCAGTATGTATGGACCTCTGGGGGCAGGTGGAGAATGGGTGGGCTGCAATGGCAGCCAGACATAAAGAGAAGTGCATGAACAGAAAGTGCATCAGGTCCTGGAGCAGAGGGAGCCCTCTGAACCCAGTACTCTATGCATGCCATGCCATATTTCTCACTAGTGGCATGCTACAGCAGTCTATCTGATTTAGGGCCTGGGTGGAGACCACTTGGGATCTCCTCTGTACACTACCTCGAGTTCCTTGGAGAAATGATGGGAGATAAATTTTCCTCTGAACATTTTGTACTCTGGATCTTCCTACGTCCTCTTTCTGGAGTGTCCTCAAAGCGGCAGCATGTTTGTGTCAGCCAGGGGACAAGCCTGATTAGTCCTGTGGGTGCAGTGTGGGAATTTGCAGCACGGTAGAAGCAAATCAGGTAGATCACTTTAATAGTCATCCTGATTTAAGAGATGAACCGCAACTCCTGTCTTCCACACTGAGCCTTCAGAGCTATGGACCATATACTAACCACAGGAAAGCTTATCCAGCATGTTTTTTAGACATCAGTTAAATCAGGTAATGTTAAGTTGAACATTGAGGACAAGCCGTTGACCCCTAGAATAGTATGTGCACACAGATGGGTGCATCTCCATGCAGGGGTCGGAAAGACCTCTCTGAACTCCAGGATAATCAGTGTAGACGTACCCATTGTCTGACTCCATGGATGACATCAACAACAGCTTTGTCCAATCCGATTTTTGCTACCTGTTGGTATTGCTCTGAATAGGGAAGAAAGAGGGAACACATCTGCCTATTGCCAAGGCAACCCTCTCTACTTGGCAAAACCACCATCCGAGCAAGACGAGGAGCACCAGCCAGGTTGCCTCAGCAACAGGCTGATTAGTTTCTCTCCCCTCCCACCAGCCCAAAGGCTTTCGCACCCATTCTTTGCAAAAAGGAGGGTTGCTTCACTGGGGGTGTGAGTAGCCCCCTGCTTCTACTGTTTATGCTGGGTGAACAGAGTTGGAGCCTTTTCCCTCTGCCTGGCAGTGGATACTGAAAGATAAAGCTCTCCTGAAATCTCCTTTTCAGACTGAGGAGATGGGGACTTTGGGCATCTGTGCTACTGCAGGAGAAAGCAGAGGTGTTGGTCCAGTGCTATCCCATAGTCCAGTGCTCTTCAAATGGTGGGTCGTAACCAGTAATGAAATTCAGGGGGTTTGCCCAGGTTCTATAGAACTCTTTGTTAAATGACCGGGCCCCGCCCACTTGTTTACCTCGGCTGGCTTTGGGGGGTTTTTTTGGCTCCGTCTATGACATCATAGAACCAGTTGTTAATTCATTTGAATTGCACCACTGGTCATAACCCACCATAGAGAGCAAAACAAGGGCCAGGTCCCCTTAAGGGAAGTGGCCCAAGGAAGAAATGCTTGACAGCGCCACAGCAATTATGGCACTGCGGACATTTAGGGACACTTCCCCTTACTTGGAGGGTCAAGAGGGTATCCCAAAGCATTGGGAAGGCCCGCTGCCACCTCCGTGGGCCTTCCTTATGCTTAAAATAGCTCCATGGTACAGTCAGAGCTCACTTCCTGCTTTCACACTCACTTCCAGCTTCCTACCCCCACTCCTGCCCCACCCCACAAGCATTTACTGGGTCTTCAAAGTCTGAGTAGAACTTTGAAGAGGGCTGCCATAGAGGGCCGCACTTTGGAGTGCGGTGGCTTTTAATAAAATATATTTTTTTAAAAACCTTGGTAGATTCAACCATCACTAGGAAGAGAAATTTTCACTCTGTTTTTGTGTGTGAGTGGGGGGGGGGGAGGGGAATTAGGGTGCTTCCCCTCTTTTTCCATGCTCAGCTGCTCTTTCTCAGCTTTCACTCTTTCCCCCTCCATTTCTAACTGCAGCCTTTTCAGCTTGAACTCCTCTCTCTCCCCCAGAGATAGGGGATATCCTTTCCTGTTGCTCACCTTCCTGGGAAGAAGGGAGAGTTCTCTGCTCTGAGCAGCCAAAACTGGATGAGCAATGTGTAAAAAATAACATGACTTCTTAAAAAGGTAATGTTAAAAGCAGACATAAATAAGCATTTGCAATTGGATGAAATTGAACCTTTCAAGTTAGAGGGAATCAATAAAAACCTGATGTGATTTTTTTTTTTGAAGACTCATTTTGCTACTCATTTTGATGCAATTTCCTTCTTCACCTCAAGGGGGAGCGAGAGGGGCAAACAGTAATGGAAAGGTAACCTTTGGTCCAGCTTGAATGAAAATTCTGATTTGCCATTTTATGCAGACCCAAGGGCATCCTCCTCAAGTGAAGGGTCCCCCATTCATCATAGCACATAAAAGGGGAACCTCTGGATCAGGTGCTGTTCTTGGAGTCAAATGAGCCAGACTGAGCTGCTTTTCTGCCAGTTGCTTATCAACACTGTTCATGAACTAGAGGATGGAGTATCTATTTAGGATAAATTGTTCTCCTCCTTGGCCTGATACATGGAAGGATGGCAGCCGCTGGCAGCCAGCTTCCTTCTCTTTCATTCTGCCTCTAAGTAGAGGTCCAATTAGCCTATTCTCTGGCAATGATCTCAGAAGTCTGGAATCGCTCCACTGAGATACGGTCCTTTCCGGCCTCACTGCAGCATAGTGCATGATGCTTGGCAAGCTGGGCGTACAGCTGGCATGGGGATGAGTCAGCATCTTCAGTGCAGAGGCTAGAGAGTCATTGCTCTGGGAGCTGCAAACGTTCTGTTTCAGCTCTTTTTGGAGGCAGAGAAGGACAAGTCAGAGGAAGCAGCTTTTAGAGGCAACTTTCAGCCCAGGCCTATGGTTCCTGGCACCCACGGCTCCAATGGCATCAAACTGGCTACCTATGGATCCTGTGGGCCCTGGGATACCGCAGGAAGTCTCCTTGAGTAAAGGAGCATTTGCTCCCTCACCTTGGGTAGGCTGTAGCCAGTTCCAATGGGCCTCCTTCGCTTTTCACCCGCTGTTGAGCAGGCACAGAGTCAGCCTGTGTTGGGCTGCCTGGCCCAGGAGGGAGCACAGCAGTGGTGTTATTCTGCTGGAATGCTGGGCAGGACATCTGGGTGATCGACAGCCCGCCCGTCGCGTTACGCAGCGTTACGCCATTTGCGTAACGTACGCAGGCGGCGTAATTGGTTACGCAAACGGCGTAATGCTGTGAAACGCGACGGGCAGGCTGTCGATCACCCGGATGTCCCGCCCAGCGTTCCAGCAGAATAATACCACTGGAGCACAGGATACAGTGGCAAAGGCTGCTGCCATCTCCAGCCTCCCCTCCCCCAACTCAGTTCCACCCCTCCCCGCCTTCCCCCCAAAAGGCTTTCCCTTGTCAGTTATCAGGTTGTCAGTTCCCGGAACCAGCTTCAAGTCCATGATCCTGCTTTATTACATTTCATATGAGCCATAACAGGCTTTAAAGGCATGGGGTGACATAGTGATGTCACTCCCTATGTCATCGTGCCCCTAGTGTCATTGCACCACCATCTGCACCATCCTGCCGCACCCCCAGTATCTGTAATCACACCATTTCTGAGCCAACCGGATGCAGGGGAGGGATGGAGACATCAACAAATGGCACCCCGGGCAAGCGCCATGTGTCACCCCACAGACAATCTGCCTCTGCATTTCATCCCATTTGTACTGCTTGAATCCATAAAGACCATCCACTGCATCCTGTATAAGCTTCTAACATTTATATTGCTGACACTCTTCGCTTGGTGTCATCCGCATATGTCATAAATGGTTCTTCGTTGAAGTTCCAAGCTTGAATAGATCTGCTGGGAACCCCTCACTAGAATGGATGCTGGTGATGACACTTGGCAGCATTTTGAAGTTTTCTACCAGGTTGGATGATTCCAAAGTTGTATTCTAGACGGTGGCTTTGTGGGACTCCTTCCCCTTGGAATGCAAAAGTAAACATTAAGCCGATCACGTGGCTGCTTAGGTACACTTACTGCTGTTTAATTGCTTTCTGCTCCATCTGTGAAAATGCCAATGCCAGGACTAATTGTCTACATTTCAGTTTTCCATTTAGATCACCCCACCATGTGAATAGGAAGAATCAGAGTCAGTTCTCGGGGTCGAACCGAGGGACAACACTCAAAATCACTGAGCATTTCTGAGCCAAGTGCAATTTAAGCATCTCTATGTTAGACTTACAGCACAATCTGATGCATGTCTACACAGAAGTAAGTCACAATGTGTTCAATGGGTCTTACTCCCAGGAAAGTGTGCATAGGATTGCAGCCTTAGAGCAACAGAAGGATGAGCTTGAAGTCAATGCTGAATAGGGTTTTGTAACTGACATAACAATTTGTTCCAAGAGGGCTCACTGAGATCTAAACTAAATGGGGTGGGGTGAATCAAAAGTCTAACTTGACAGGACAGATGTAGTGGAGACTTTTGGAACTGAGTGTCAGAAGCGCAATCTAACTTTACAAAAAATGAAAGAGAAAACCCATCAAATAAAACCAGAAAAACGTAATGACGACAACTTTTGGTGTGCGGGTTTTTTCATAAGGATGAGTAAATTTCATAAGCAATTTGCTCTGCTAAGTTACGTTCAATGATTAATACAGGAAGCCCACAAAAATTGTGGGTCATGCTGTTGATTCATGAGAAAAAAAGTCCAAAACAGTCAATTCTGTGTCAATTCACAATCAAAAGCCACACCAATTCCTTTATTGGAAAGAGCCAAAATGATGCCAAACTGCGCAACACACTTCTGAATTTTCCAGACTCTTTCGTCAGGCTGAATAGCTACAAAAGGTGGGGGGAGAGAAAAAAGCTAAGCATGATGACCGAACAACCCAAGTCTTAAAAACATGAACTAAATGAAGATGCAGTGTTCATGCATTTCCAGCAGGGGTCAGGGCAGTGCAGCAAGGAACATCTGATTGGGAACAACGGTAATGGCTTGGCAACCCTGGTGAGTGGAGACCATGGCACTGTCTAATGCCTTCTAATGCATGATGGATTCAAGGCTGCTTTCTTGTGGGCTCAATGTTTAATTTAATTCCTTACTGCAAACCTCCAGTGTGAGTTTTTGAACTGCAGGTTAAAAAGAAATTTCATAAATGAAAGCATTAAGATGCTGAAGAGCTGCTGCTTTAAAGACTGCACAGGCTTGCCTCTGTCTCCATTCATGCAACAGTTTGCAAGCTGCACTTTACAAAACAGAAAAAAAATCTAAGATCTTCTCCTGCCTTCCAGCAGCCACCAAAGGGGTAGAAATAAGCCAGTGAAGTACTATTAGAATAAGGATAGTATTGGCTGTTCTGAAGCTATTATAAGGTTCAGATCATCAGTCTTTGGAAAGAAACAAAAAGCTGGTAACCCAATTTTCTTGCTGTTTTTCTTGTTCTCTGCCTCAACAAAATGAATTTCAGTTTGCCCTGGGAAGGACAATTGGCTGTCTGGCAAGCAGTGTCTCAATGGTACTGTAGTATACCTTTTGAAAGGCATAAAAAGATCAGTGTTTGCTACTTCTGATCTTTTGCAGACCTTTTGCTATACCCTTTTCTACTAGTCAAGATCATAGTTGTTTTATCCATTGTTGTGTCTGACTCAGAGCAGGAGCAGGCTTGGGGCGGGGCAGTGACAAAAGATGTCACTGTGTCCTCTGTGCAGCCTTGCCACGCCCCCAGCTTCTGGAATTGCTCCATTTCAGACCATAATGGAGGCAAGGGCAGGCAGGAAGGTCCAGCTCTGCAGCGCTTTCTTCTGCAGCATGCTCAGCTCCCTCACCGACACTCATGGCAGGCGCCACACCACGGCATATGGGCCTCTGGTCTGATGGCGTCTTTTTTTTTCCGGGTAAATAATTTTTTATTTCTTTTAGTTATGGGACAGGGAAAAGGTTACACAAGCCAGCCATATAGCAGATTCATCAGCTGTAGGCCAGTCCCAAGCCTGGATAAATGGGGAGGGTAAAGCAATGGTGGACTGCAGCAAAAGTTTTACCAGAACACCTTATGGCAGTAGAGGATCAACCTTTGCTAATTTAAGCCAAGATTAGTTAGACCAGCATAGTTAGGCAGATCTGCCCTAATATTCTCTAATGCAGTGGTTCCCAAACTGTGGATCTGTGGCCCACCAGTGAGTCATGACCCAATTTTTGGTGGGTCATGAAACTGACAAGGCAGATTAGGCTATGTGCAGCAAGGGTTAAACAATCTGCTACCGGGTGTGGGGAGTAGGACTGCTGCCCAATACCACAGAGGCTAGAGAAGCTGAGAATGTGAAACCTTTTTTTTAGGTGGGCCCTGATGCTAAAAGGTTTGGGAGCCACTGCTCAAACGTATATTGATCTCAAGGATCCCGAAATGTGCCCCTTGCTTTAGATTTGCCACCAACACAGTATATGGCTTCAATATTTGCTGGTCTGGGAATTCTGTCAACCACATTGATTCAATATCAATGATTGATATTGATTAATCCATCACAGATTTGTTGTGACTCAAGAACATTTTAAAATACAGCTATATTATTGAAATAGAATTCAACAGAATCAGTAAAATATAGAGGCAATTTTTAAAGTTTAAAATTATCCCAAGAACCAGGTCTATATTGCAATCATATGTGTGTATCCATATAAACCAGATTTTATATGGTATTAAGGCCATTCTTGCGAGAGCATTCCAATACTGATTGTGTGAACCCCAGTGTTCTAATGGATCTCCATCTTCATTGCATCCTAGAAATGTTCATTGTTTAATGTTTGCACTAAACACAGTGAAGCATCTGCATCCCAATGTTCATTTTCATGCTAAACCATCTACTGCAGGGAAGCTAAGAATAAAATATGCCATTGTAAGGCTGAAGCTCTTACTCATAAACCCACTTCCTTGGGGATAAGTCCCATTGAATGTAAGCAAGCAGAGTTGGGATTGAATGTTTTTGTACAGATTTCAGTCTACAAACGTTGTTGTGCCTGCAAAAAAAGAAAAAAAAATACATGCATGCACGAAGACTGTCAGGGCCTTTATCTCAAGGGATCTATTGACTCTGTTGAAAGAATGTCAATGTAAACAAACTCTGCTTGTGTTCAAATTGCCAGATTAATTCCCAGTGGAAAATCCCTAGAAGTGCTGTCATTGAAAGCACATCAGTAGCATTCAAATACTGCAACTGATGGTTGCAAAAAACATAAATGAACACTTCTCTCACTGGGTAAAAATGAGAGCATAATTCCAAAATGTGGAATTTTATATTGAAACTGTGGATGCCACACAATCCTAACACAATCCTAATATGGAGTTAGGCTAGCACAGTTAGGCCAGCAGTTTGGCCGGTACAAGGGACACCATAAAGTATGGTTGGACCATTCTCGGAGTCAAAGAGGCCAGCACACAAACATGCACCATCCTCTCTGACTCCAAGTGTGGTCCAAATGCGCTTTATGGTGGCCCTTGTGCTGGCTAAACTTTGCTGGCCTTACTGTGCTGGCCTAACTCCAGGTTAGGATTGCGGCCTAACTCCAGGTTAGAATTGTCCTTTGAATTTTGGGCAAAGTGATATGCAGCAGCGTCCCTCGATTCTGAGCACAAATCTCTGTGATGGGGCTTGCAGGTGCCCAACTATATGCTGGTTCCCAAGATGATACAGCACTTTGGGTCATTGACTGCCTTTGGGATGAAGGTTTCTGTGCTCTGAGTAATTTCATGACTTTCATTGAAATATCCTTTCATATGTTCAAATGGCACCCTATGAAATGCGATCATCAATAATGAAAGCTAAAAGACAGCTGAGATGATGAATAAACCACAAGTGCTTTGTGATGTACACTCTTTGCTTCACTGCTCTGTCTGATATGCAGAATTCATTGTGGGAGGCCACTCAATAGGGAAAATTCAGATGCCATTCAGGTGGCTGAGAGCATTTACTTTTACATAGGGATAAGTGCACCTTTTATTCTCTGTACTAGCTTGTCCTTACCAGGCGTTGCCCAGGTATTTATGCATCCCAAGCTTCTATTAGACAGGAAAAGGAATGAATTCTATCTATAGTGTAAAATCAAAGTAATTTTATGTACAGGAAATTAAAAATATAAGTACAGTATAAAAATTATAAAGTAAAATCTTTTACAAATTCACTATAATATTAATTTAACTCAAAACTTAATTATAAACAATATTTTTAGTTTCACCTCCAAGAGCAGGAACAAATAAATGCTTGGGTGAACCCACCCTTGAGCAAGCAACATAAAGTTGTCCGTGGGAGAAACATGGCTATCTCAAATCCACTCCGCAGTAAATAGACTGCCCCTGTGACTTGTTGATCGTGATCGAGAATGCAAGTCTCACTGGAAATGGCAATCTCTTAAAGTGAAAAGGGAGATCTGTCGGAATGAGTGTTATCTGTGGGGTAAAAACTGTTTCACCCTCTCCCTTTCTAGTTAAGATAGTCGCTTCAATTACATCACCCAGCATCTTCTTGACACACAGCCTTGTGCTGTTGCAAAGTCTTGGCGGGTCGAGGTTCCATAGTAAAAGAATTGGAGATCCCACTGTAAGTAAAAGACGATGTGGTGGCAATGTAGCCAGATCAAGTGAGTTTAGGAAGTCTGATGGGAAATTGATGACTTCGTAGGCATCTACTATGGTATCGATAGACTTGTATTCAGTGACCATGCCTGGTAACATGGCAAGTATTTGATTGGAGTCCAAGACTGGGGCCTAATGATTTCTAAAAATTTCCAGAAGGTTCTACAGAGTTCTATTCGTTCTATTAGACTACACTTGGGCTTAAATGTCATCAGGACTGTCACCAATCAGCTTAGCGACCCCAAAAACTATGAATTTGACACTAATGTCAGTCATTTTGGACATTTTATTTTTCACCCCTTCTCACCCCCCATGCTGATGGGGGCTGAACGTGGACTTACACGGCATCGGAAGTGTCACTGTTCATCTCAGCGACCCCGAAAACTATGGATTCGACACAAATATCGGCCGTTTTCGACTATTTTTACAGGTCGCCCCCTTCCCACCCCCACCTTTAGGGGTGCTAGGGGTGTCTTAACCCCCCACAGTATTTCTAGAAGAGGGATGATTTTTGAAATCTGAAATCAAATGGTGTCAGGTACGCCACCATCAGCGTGCTGCAGATATTCTATTTCCAAGCATTGTATCTTGCACCCCTTCTCACCCCCCATGCCAATGGAGGCTGAACGTGGACTTACACGGCATCGGGAGTGTCACCGTTCATCTCAGCGACCCTGAAAACTATGGATTCAACACTAATGTTGGCCGTTTTCAATCATTTTTACATGTCACCCCCTTCGCAGTATTTCTTTCCAGATCGTAAGGCATATGTGTAAATCGCTCCACGCATTCCAGCGTTATGCTGGAACATACATACATATGCACATATACACACACGTTCTATATATACAGATAAATGTAGAATAGGAATATTCACCTCACAGTAGGGTGGAAAGAAAGCCCTGAGTTTAGAAGATAGTTCCAGGATTTTAAAACAGAAAGTCCTGGTTCAAATCTCAACTCTCAAAAAGAGACTTGTTTAATGTTTCCCTATCTTTTTAATAGGGATGTGGTGGTGCTGTGGGTTAAACCGCTGCTGCTGGGCTTTCTGACTAGAAGGTTGGGAGTTCGAGACCATGCAAAGGAGTGAGCTCCCATTGCTTGTCCCAGCTCCTGCCAACCTAGCAGTTCGAAAGCACGTAGAAATGCAAGTAGATAAATAGGGACCACTTTGGTGGAAAGGTAATGGTGTTCCATGTGCTACTCATGCCGGCCACATGACCACAGAAGCTTGTCCTCGGACAAAACGCCAGCTCTACAGGCTTAGAAACAGAGATGAGCACCGCCCTCTACAATCGGTCACGAATAGACCATTCAGTCATGGGGAAACCTTTACCTTTATCTTTTTAATAGGCACCCCAGTATCCCTGGTATCTGTGGATAACTGAAACGCCTGTATGAATAGGATTACAGACAAAGAATCTACTCTGAGTCAAGAACCTTGGACAGTCTCATGGCAAGCAAAGACCATAATTTCAGACCATAATTTCACAATAGCTACCAGAGTCAGTTCTGATACATGGAAATTCAGCCAAACAGAGGAAAGGAAGTCAATCTTAAACAGGTAGCCTAATTTAATTCACTCTGGATAATTGTACAAAGTCGTTTCCTCATATCTGAACACTATGTTTCCCTGTATTCCCCTTTACTTATCTTATTCATACCTTACAGCAGTTGTTCTCAAACGTTTTAGCACCAAGACGCACTTTTTAGAATGACAGTCTGTCCAGAACCCACTGTAAGTGATGTCATGGCCAGAAGTGCCATCACTGTGACACCAGAACCTGCTGATTTCCTGAGAATGCAGCAATAAGTTGGGTTATTTCTCAGCTATTTTCCAATAGCAAAGTGAGTCAGAAAGAAAAAATCCTATTTAGAACCTTGATACAAGCAAAACAACCACACAGCCCTCCCCCTTTCCTGCAACCCATCTTCCCATATTTTCAATATGGCTGCTCTAAGTGCTTTGTGACCCACCCGAAATTGGCTCCAACCCACTGGTGGGTCCAGACCCACAGTTTTTTCAGAATTTGGCACTGCCTTTTTCAGAACCACTGCCTTTTCAGAATTTGTCTGAAAAGATGTAGTGTTGGGCCAAATCCAGACCAGTTACACCACATGTAACAATATTTGTTTGTAAGTCTAATCAACTGATCATTTTCAGTCAAATCAGTGTTGTTTTCTAACTTTTCCCTGTTGGGAAAAAAAAAATCCACACCAGAAACCTTCAGCTGTTCAGTCAACTGATTCTCCAGATGGGCTGTGCTGTGCATGGAATTCTAATGAATTCTATATACATTTTTTAGTTCATTTATAATAATTAGATTTGGATCTCTTAAAGACATCCCAAAGTCTCATGGCAGGTGGTTATTGGGGGGGGGGGATCCATGGTAAGAAGGTTTTGCCCAGAGCACCCAAGTGGCCTTAGTTATTATTGCACATTACTTCAGAGTATTAGGAAAAAAATATTTGTAAATAGGTTTCTGTTCCATTCCATTCCATGTCACAGTCGTTTGAGTTCCCATTTGTAATGAGCTAATGGACTGCCTGCAGGGTCATTAACTAGATGCTTTCCCATGGCATCTGAATAAGAATTGCTTCCAGGGGAGGAGACAAAAGTACTTTACAAAACTTGATCTCTTTTGTTGTAGTAGTTTAGGCCATAAATACCTTGTTGTAGTAGTTTAGGCCACAAATAACTTAGCATTTTTACAATCCTGCAATCTTTTTTTTTTTTTAATCCGGTACATACCAGAACATAAGAACATAAAAAAAGCCTTGTTGTATCAGGCAAAGGGCCCATCTAGTCCAGCTTCCTGTATCTCACAATGGCCCACCAGATGCCTCAGGGAGCACGCAAGACAACCAAATACTTGTATTTTGCTGCCACGCCTCTGCATCTGGCATTCTAAGGTAAATTTTGAGGTAAGCACACTGGTGGCCAGTCAAGATTCTCCACAGCATTTCTCTTTGACAGCCACCAGAACCGGAGGCTCCTCTTCAGACATGTACTCATAGGAACAGCCAGTGATGTCATTCAGGGGGAATGGACCAGAACGGGCGTTCCGGGTCCTAACGGGCTCCGTGGCTGGTTCCGGGTTCCCGACAAGTGCCAATCAAAAGTGAGTTCCTGTTCCTAAATCATTTGAATGACACCACTGGGAACAGCCCCACTGGATCAGGCAAAGGGCCCATCTAGTATCCCAGCTTCCAGTATCTCACACTGGCCCACCAGATGCCTCAGGGAGCACATGAGACAACCAGACATTTGTATCTCGCTGGCACGCCTCATATTTGACATTCTAAGGTACCACCTTAGTATCTGTATCTAAGGCCCCAAGGTAATATTTATTTATTTATTACAGTATTGCTGCCTTTCTCATAGACATATAAAACATATCCATATATTTACAAATATATAAATAATAGGAAACACCCATAGCCCGTTCTGAGGGCTGGGAAAGTCTCCCCAACCCTCAGAAAACATCTAATGCCTTCTGAGGGCCTAAAACATCACTTCCGGATCTTTGGGAAAACCAGGAGGTTTTCCTGGTTTTTCAGCCTTCTGTTGGCCAGAAGGCTAAAACCTAAAACCTAAAAAACCTAAAAACCTAAAAAATGGTTTTTAGGCATTCTTTTGGCCAGTTTACAGTGAAAAGCAGCTTTCAGGCAGGCTGATCATAACTCCCCGCTTTTTAAAATGAGGGTTTTACAAGTGGTTATTCTATGGGAGAAACTCATAGAATCTTCCATTTCTCCTGATGTTTCCCTTCATAGTGCAGTCAGTATCTTGGCTGCACAGCCCATGTGCTTTTCAAGCGTCCACAGGCAGCAGCAAAGCACACCTCAGGTCGGTTCTTGGGATGCAAATTGTCTGGCTCTGCCAGCGGAGGAAGAGGGACAGACAATTCATTACTACAGACCCTAGAGCCGCAGAACCTGGAAGAGTCTCCCAGAAGCCAGAATTTGACATCACAAGAGGCCATCACATCGCTATCCATGAGAAGAAAATTGCTGAAAATCATTGGTGTACATTGACTGACAGTAACTGTTCAAGATTCCAGATGAGTCTTCCCCAGCCCTGCCCAAAGGTGCTAGGGACTCAACCTCAGACCTTCTGCATGCAAATCCCATTCAATACCACTGAGGGCGCAATCCTAACCTGGAGTTAGGCCGGCACAGTTAGGACAGTGAAGTTTGGCTGGCACAAGGGCACGGTTGGATCACTCTTGGAGTCAGGGAGGATGGCACACTTTTGTGTGATGACCTCTCTGACTCGGAGGGTGGTCCAAACATACATTACGGTGTCCCTTGTGCTGGCTAAACTTTGCTGGCCTAACTGTGCCAGCCTAACTCCAGGTTAAGATTGCGCTCTGAGTTACAGCCCCTTCCCAAAGGGCAAGTCTAGCAATTGTAGTCACACGAGCTTTCTCTCTTCTTGTTCTGCACCTTCGCTCAAACAGAAAAAAAAAAGCCTGGTTCTATTCATGTGTGAATGAGTTGTGAACCAGCCTAAGATACAACTTTTTTTAGGTGTGCAACTTGAAGGTAAAGTGTGACTTAAACAGACGTGTGTTTGAAAATGTGCATTATGCAGTTCCACTCATTATGATTGGCTGCAGCTCCCCAGTGAGCGTAATGTGGGTGTCAAGCTTGAGTTTGTTGATGTATCATGTGTGAAGTTTGTTGATGTATCATGCACGGTGCAATGTGATCAATGCACCCCCTAGGCATGCCACCCGGGGTCCTGTACCCTCCCGTCCCCCCTCAGCTATGCTAATGTGAAGCAGCCCTGAGAAGCAAGTGACTTGGATCAGCACAGAAATGGAGCCCCCTCCCTGAAGTATCCTGCATGTGCTTCTCTTCCTCCGTTACAGCCATGTGCCTAACATCTGTGGCAAGTACTGATTGCCAGTCTCCCGAGCTTACAGCCTGACACTTTTCATCAGCATTCAGTTCATTTAATTTCAGTTTCAAAAATGTGTCTCAATTTTCCCCAGCATGTTGGACACAGTTGACAGAGCCTGGTCTGTCTGCTTGAGGCTTAGCATGTAATTAAAACAGAGTGTGTGATAATAAAACGCGATTCAAGCATTCGCTCCAAATAATGAGTAAGCACTACAAGGGCAGCCAGCCAGAGCAAGCAGAGAAGACACAGTCTGGAGTTTGCTCTGGGCTTTATGATGCTGGTTATACAACGCAGGCTGGCAGTGATGGTTCCCTCCTCTCATTTCTCCTCGACTATGTGAGCATGGCTTGCTTGCTTTAGCCACATGGGATGATTCTAAAAAGGAATTTACTGTATACACACCTCTGGCTTGGTGCACTTTTTCTCTTTCTTCAACTCTGCTGAAACCACATTACAAATAGTGCATACTATAGGCTGAAATATTATGCATATTTACCTGGGAATATATATCATAGAATCCAGTGGGAGCAAATCAATTGTAGCTTTTTTTTTTTTTTGATCCTGCCAGTGGCATTCCTATAGAAGGAGCAAAATGCTAAGTTTTGCAGGAGTCTGAGGTCTTATGTAAAGTGGCCCCCCCTTGCCTTCAGAGCCATTTGCAGCTCAGAAGATTTGCTTTCTGATGAGCAAATGGCTCTGAAGTGGAGGGGGAGCGGCCACTTTACACAGGAGCTCAGGCTCCTGCAAAGCCTAGTGTTTTGCCCTCCCTTAGAATACAACTTCTTGCACTTCTGGTTCAGTGCAAAAGCACCCCACAGGAAGGACAGCGTTGATCTGCAGATGTCATCAAGTACTATCCGTATTCAAGCTCACTTCTACAGCTCTACATCCCACTTCAGGCTGCAGTCCTATACTTCTCTGGGAATAGGTCCCACTGAATTTAATGGGCCTGACTTCTGAGTAGACATGCATTGGGATTGTACCTTCAACATTCATAACTCACCCCACTAGAGCAAGGGTCTCCAAACCTTTTAGCCAGAGGGCCACATCAAATCGGGCACGGTTTCAAAGACTGGAAAAATAAATAAATTTAAATATAAAATTTAAATAAATACATTAGAGACAGAACTTAGACGAATGAATGAATGAATGAATGAATGAATGAATGAATGAATGAATGAATGAATGAATG